>CM050172.1:100733821-101128328 GCA_027410445.1 Discoglossus pictus | reverse complement strand
GCCAAACTGCACTGGCTCAGTCACTCATGCCCGGGGGATGTTACGCCAACACTGCCCTGGCTCAGTCACTCATGCTCAGAGAATGTAAAACCAACACTGCCCTGGCTCAGTCACTCATGCCCGGTGAAAGTAACAACAACACTGCCCTGGCTCAGTCACTCATGCCCAGGGAATTTAACACCAACACTGCACTGGCTCAGTCACTCATGCCCGGAAAATGTAACGCCAACACGGCCCTGGCTCAGTCACTCATGCCCGGGGAATGTAACACTAACATTGCCCTGGCTCTATCACTCATGCCCGGGGAATGTAACGCCAACACTGCCCTGGATCAGTCACACATGCCCGGAAAATGTAACGCCAACACTGCACTGGCTCAGTCACTCATGCACAGAAAATGTACTGCCAACACGGCCCTGGCTCAGTCACTCATGCCCGGGGAATTTAACCCCAACACTGCCCTTGCTCAGTCACTCATGCTCAGAGAATGTAAAACCAACACTGCCCTGGCTCAGTCACTCATGCCCGGGGAATGTAAACCCAACACTGCCCTGGCTCAGTCACTCATGCACGGGGAAAGTAACAACAACACTGCCCTGGCTCAGTCACTCATGCCCGGGGAAAGTAACGCCAACACTGCACTGGCTCAGTCACTCATGCCCGGGGAATGTAACGCCAACACGGCCCTGGCTCAGTCACTCGTGCCCGGGGAATGTAACACTTACACTGCCCTGGCTCAGTCACTCATGCCCGGGGAATGTAACCCCAACACTGCCATGGCTCAATCACTCATGCCCAGAGAATGTAACCCCAACACTACCATGGCTCAGTCACTCATGCCTGGGGAATGTAACGCCAACACTGCACTGGCTCTGTCACTAATTCCCAGGGAATGTAACCCCAACACTGCCCTGGCTCAGTCACTCATGCCCGGGGAATGTAACACCAACACTGCACTGGCTCAGTCACTCATGCCTGGGGAATGTAACCCCAAAACTGCCCTGGCTCAGTCACTTATGCCTGGGGAATGTAACCCCAACACTGCCCTGGCTCAGTCACTCATGCCCGGGGAATGTAACCCCAACACTGCCCTGGCTCAGTCACTCATGCCCGGGGAATGTAACACCCACACTGCATTGTCTCAGTTACTCATGCTCTGGTAATCTAACCCCAACACTGCCCTGGCTCAGTCACTCATGCTCTGGTAATCTAACCCCAACACTGCCCTAGCTCAGTCACTCATGCTCAGAGAATGTAAAACCAACACTGCCCTGGCTCAGTCACTCATGCCCGGGGAATGTAACCCCAACACTGCCCTGGCTCAGTCACTCATGCCCGGGGAAAGTAACAACAACACTGCCCTGGCTCAGTCACTCATGCCCGGGGAATTTAACGCCAACACTGTACTGGCTCAGTCACTCATGCCCGGGGAATGTAACGCCAACACGGCCCTGGCTCAGTCACTCATGCCCGGGGAATGTAACACTAACACTGCCCTGGCTTAGTCACTCATTCCCGGGGAATGTAACGCCAACACTGCCCTGGCTCAGTCCCTCATGCCCGGGGAATATAATGCCAACACTGCACTGGCTTAGTCTCTCAGGCTCAGGGAATGTAACACCAACATTGCCCTGCTCAGTCACTCATGCCCAGGGAATGTAACCCCAACACTGCCCTGGCTCAGTCATTCATGCCCGGGGAATGTAACGCCAACACTGCCGTGGCTCAGTCACTCATGCCCGGGGAATTTAACCCCAACACTGCCCTGGCTCAGTCACGCATTCTCAGAGAATGTAAAACCAACAATGCCCTGACTCAGTCACTCATGCCCGGGGAATGTAACCCCAACACTACCATGGCTTAGTCGCTCGTGCCTGGGGAATGTAACGCCAACACTGCACTGGCTCTGTCATTAATGCCCAGGGAATGTAACCTCAACACTGCCCTGGCTCAGTCACTCATGCCCTGGTAATGTAACCCCAACACTGCCCTGGCTCAGTCACTCATGCCCAGAGAATGTAACGCCAACACTGCCCTGGATCAGTCACTCATGCCCGGAAAATGTAACGCCAACACTGCACTGGCTCAGTCACTCATGCCCGGAAAATGTAACGCCAACACTGCCGTGGCTCGGTCACTCATGCCCGGGGAATTTAACCCCAACACTGCCCTGGCTCAGTCACTCATGCTCAGAGAATGTAAAACCAACACTGCCCTGGCTCAGTCACTCATGCCCGGGGAATGTAAACCCAACACTGCCCTGGCTCAGTCACTCATGCACGGGGAAAGTAACAACAACACTGCCCTGGCTCAGTCACTCATGCCCGGGGAAAGTAACGCCAACACTGCACTGGCTCAGTCACTCATGCCCGGGGAATGTAACGCCAACACGGCCCTGGCTCAGTCACTCGTGCCCGGGGAATGTAACACACTGCCCTGGCTCAGTCACTCATGCCCGGGGAAAGTAACGCCAACACTGCACTGGCTCAGTCACTCATGCCCGGGGAATGTAACGCCAACACTGCCATGGCTCAGTCACTCATGCCCGGGGAATGTAACCCCAACACTGCCATGGCTCAATCACTCATGCCCAGAGAATGTAATCCCAACACTACCATGGCTCAGTCACTCGTGCCTGGGGAATGTAACGCCAACACTGCACTGGCTCTGTCACTCATGCCCTGGTAATGTAACCCCAACACTGCCCTGGCTCAGTCACTCATGCCCGGAGAATGTAACGCCAACACTGCCCTGGATCAGTCACTCATGCCCGGAAAATGTAACGCCAACACTGCACTGGCTCAGTCACTCATGCCCAGGGGATGTTACGCCAACACTGCCCTGGCTCAGTCACTCATGCTCAGAGAATGTAAAACCAACACTGCCCTGGCTCAGTCACTCATGCCCGGGGAAAGTAACAACAACACTGCCCTGGCTCAGTCACTCATGCCCGGGTAATTTAACACCAACACTGCACTGGCTCATTCACTCATGCTCGGAAAATGTAACGCCAACGGCCCTGGCTCAGTCACTCGTGCCCGGGGAATGTAACACTAACATTGCCCTGGCTCTGTCACTCATGCCCGGGGAATGTAATGCCAACACTGCCCTGGATCAGTCACACATGCCCGGAAAATGTAACGCCAACACTGCACTGGCTCAGTCACTCATGCCCGGAAAATGTAACGCCAACACTGCCGTGGCTCAGTCACTCATGCCCGGTGAATTTAACCCCAACACTGCCCTGGCTCAGTCACTCATGCTCAGAGAATGTAAAACCAACACTGCCCTGGCTCAGTCACTCATGCCCGGGGAATGTAACCCCAACACTGCCCTGGCTCAGTCACTCATGCCCGGGGAATTTAACCCCAACACTGCCCTGGCTCAGTCACTCATGCTCAGAGAATGTAAAACCAACACTGCCCTGGCTCAGTCACTCATGCCCGGGGAATGTAACCCCAACACTGCCCTGGCTCAGTCACTCATGCCCGGGGAAAGTAACAACAACACTGCCCTGGCTCAGTCACTCATGCCCGGGGAAAGTAACAACAACACTGCCCTGGCTCAGTCACTCATGCCCGGGGAAAGTAACGCCAACACTGCACTGGCTCAGTCACTCATGCCCGGGGAATGTAACGCCAACACGGCCCTGGCTCAGTCACTCGTGCCCGGGGAATGTAACACTAACACTGCCCTGGCTCAGTCACTCATGCCCGGGGAATGTAACGCCAACACGGCCCTGGCTCAGTCACTCATGCCCGGGGAATGTAACACCAACACTGCCCTGGCTCAGTCACTTATGCCCGGGGAATGTAACGCCAACACGGCCCTGGCTCAGTCACTCATGCCCGGGGAATGTAACACCAACACTGCCCTGGCTCAGTCACTTATGCCCGGGGAATATAATGCCAACACTGCACTGGCTTAGTCTCTCAGGCTCAGGGAATGTAACCCCAACACTGCCCTGGCTCAATCACTCATGCCCAGAGAATGTAACCCCAACACTACCATGGCTCAGTCACTCGTGCCTGGGGAATGTAACGCCAACACTGCACTGGCTCTGTCACTAATGCCCAGGGAATGTAACACCAACACTGCCCTGGCTCAGTCACTCATGCCCTGGTAATGTAACCCCAACACTGCCCTGGCTCAGTCACTCATGCCCGGAGAATGTAACGCCAACACTGCCCTGGATCAGTCACTCATGCCCAGAAAATGTAACGCCAAAACTGCACTGGCTCAGTCACTCATGCCCGGGGGATGTTACGCCAACACTGCCCTGGCTCAGTCACTCATGCTCAGAGAATGTAAAACCAACACTGCCCTGGCTCAGTCACTCATGCCCGGTGAAAGTAACAACAACACTGCCCTGGCTCAGTCCCTCATGCCCAGGGAATTTAACACCAACACTGCACTGGCTCAGTCACTCATGCCCGGAAAATGTAACGCCAACACGGCCCTGGCTCAGTCACTCATGCCCGGGGAATGTAACACTAACATTGCCCTGGCTCTATCACTCATGCCCGGGGAATGTAACGCCAACACTGCCCTGGATCAGTCACACATGCCCGGAAAATGTAACGCCAACACTGCACTGGCTCAGTCACTCATGCCCGGAAAATGTACTGCCAACACGGCCCTGGCTCAGTCACTCATGCACGGGGAATGTAACACCAACACTGCCCTGGCTCAGTCACTTATGCCCGGGGAATATAATGCCAACACTGCACTGGCTTAGTCTCTCAGGCTCAGGGAATGTAACACCAACATTGCCCTGCTCAGTCACTCATGCCCAGGGAATGTAACCCCAACACTGCCCTGGCTCAGTCATTCATGCCCGGGGAATGTAACGCCAACACTGCCGTGGCTCAGTCACTCATGCCCGGGGAATTTAACCCCAACACTGCCCTGGCTCAGTCACGCATTCTCAGAGAATGTAAAACCAACACTGCCCTGACTCAGTCACTCATGCCCGGGAAATGTAACCCCAACACTACCATGGCTTAGTCGCTCGTGCCTGGGGAATGTAACGCCAACACTGCACTGGCTCTGTCATTAATGCCCAGGGAATGTAACCTCAACACTGCCCTGGCTCAGTCACTCATGCCCTGGTAATGTAACCCCAACACTGCCCTGGCTCAGTCACTCATGCCCAGAGAATGTAACGCCAACACTGCCCTGGATCAGTCACTCATGCCCGGAAAATGTAACGCCAACACTGCACTGGCTCAGTCACTCATGACCGGGGGATGTTACGCCAACACTGCACTGGCTCAGTCACTCATGCTCAGAGAATGTAAAACCAACACTACCCTGGCTCAGTCACTCATGCCCGGGGAATGTAACCCCAACACTGCCCTGGCTCAGTCACTCATGCCCGGGGAAAGTAACAACAACACTGCCCTGGCTCAGTCACTCATGCCCGGGGAATTTAACACCAACACTGCACTGGCTCAGTCACTCATGCCCGGAAAATGTAACCCCAACACTACCATGGCTCAGTCACTCGTGCCTGGGGAATGTAACGCCAACACTGCACTGGCTCTGTCACTAATGCCCAGGGAATGTAACCCCAACACTGCCCTGGCTCAGTCACTCATGCCCTGGTAATGTAACCCCAACACTGCCCTGGCTCAGTCACTCATGCCCGGAGAATGTAACGCCAACACTGCCCTGGATCAGTCACTCATGCCCGGAAAATGTAACGCCAACACTGCACTGGCTCAGTCACTCATGCCCGGGGGATGTTACGCCAATACTGCCCTGGCTCAGTCACTCATGCTCAGAGAATGTAAATCCAACACTGCCCTGGCTCAGTCACTCATGCCCGGGGAAAGTAACAACAACACTGCCCTGGCTCAGTCACTCATGCCCTGGGAATTTAACACCAACACTGCACTGGCTCAGTCACTCATGCCCGGGGAATGTAACACTAACATTACCCTGGCTCTGTCACTCATGCCCGGGGAATGTAATGCCAACACTGCCCTGGATCAGTCACACATGCCCGGAAAATGTAACGCCAACACGGCCCTGGCTCAGTCACTCGTGCCCGGGGAATGTAACTCTAACTGTGCCCGGGCTCAGTAACTCATGCCCGGGGAATGTAACGCCAACAGGGCCCTGGCTCAGTCACTCGTGCCTGGGGAATGTAACGCCAACACTGCACTGGCTTAGTCTCTCAGGCTCAGGGAATGTAACACCAACATTGCCCTGCTCAGTCACTCATGCCCAGGGAATGTAACCCCAACACTGCCCTGGCTCAGTCATTCATGCCCGGGGAATGTAACGCCAACACTGCCGTGGCTCAGTCACTCATGCCCGTGGAATTTAACCCCAACACTGCCCTGGCTCAGTCACTCATGCTCAGAGAATGTAAAACCAACACTGCCCTGGCTCAGTCACTCATGCCCGGGGAATATAACCCCAACACTACCATGGCTCAGTCACTCGTGCCTGGGGAATGTAACGCCAACACTGCACTGGCTCTGTCACTAATGCCCAGGGAATGTAACCCCAACACGGCCCTGGCTCAGTCACTCATGCCCGGGGAATGTAACACCAACACTGCCCTGGCTCAGTCACTTATGCCCGGGGAATATAATGCCAACACTGCACTGGCTTAGTCTCTCAGGCTCAGGGAATGTAACGCCAACACTGCCTTGGCTCAGTCACTCATGCCCGGGGAATGTAACCCCAACACTGCCATGGCTCAATCACTCATGCCCAGAGAATGTAACCCCATCACTACCATGGCTCAGTCACTCGTGCCTGGGGAATGTAACGCCAACACTGCACTGGGTCAGTCACTAATGCCCAGGGAATGTAACCCCAACACTGCCCTGGCTCAGTCACTCATGCCCTGGTAATGTAACCCCAACACTGCCCTGGCTCAGTCACTCATGCACGGAGAATGTAACGCCAACACTGCCCTGGATCAGTCACTCATGCCCGGAAAATGTAACGCCAACACTGCCCTGGCTCAGTCACTCATGCTCAGAGAATGTAAAACCAACAGTGCCCTGGCTCAGTCACTCATGCCCGGGGAATGTAACCCCAACACTGCCATGGCTCAATCACTCATGCCCAGAGAATGTAACCCCAACACTACCATGGCTCAGTCACTCATGCCTGGGGAATGTAACGCCAACACTGCACTGGCTCTGTCACTAATGCCCAGGGAATGTAACCCCAACACTGCCCTGGCTCAGTCACTCATGCCCGGGGAATGTAACACCAACACTGCACTGGCTCAGTCACTCATGCCTGGGGAATGTAACCCCAACACTGCCCTGGCTCAGTCACTTATGCCTGGGGAATGTAACCCCAACACTGCCCTGGCTCAGTCACTCATGCCCGGGGAATGTAACCCCAACACTGCCCTGGCTCAGTCACTCATGCCCGGGGAATGTAACACCCACACTGCACTGTCTCAGTTACTCATGCTCTGGTAATCTAACCCCAACACTGCCCTGGCTCAGTCACTCATGCTCTGGTAATCTAACCCCAACACTGCCCTAGCTCAGTCACTCATGCTCAGTGAATGTAAAACCAACACTGCCCTGGCTCAGTCACTCATGCCCGGGGAATGTAACCCCAACACTGCCCTGGCTCAGTCACTCATGCCCGGGGAAAGTAACAACAACACTGCCCTGGCTCAGTCACTCATGCCCGGGGAATTTAACGCCAACACTGTACTGGCTCAGTCACTCATGCCCGGGGAATGTAACGCCAACACGGCCCTGGCTCAGTCACTCATGCCCGGGGAATGTAACCCCAACACTACCATGGCTCAGTCACTCGTGCCTGGGGAATGTAACGCCAACACTGCACTGGCTCTGTCACTCATGCCCTGGTAATGTAACCCCAACACTGCCCTGGCTCAGTCACTCATGCCCGGAGAATGTAACGCCAACACTGCCCTGGATCAGTCACTCATGCCCGGAAAATGTAACGCCAACACTGCACTGGCTCAGTCACTCATGCCCGGGGGATGTTACGCCAACACTGCCCTGGCTCAGTCACTCATGCCCGGGTAATTTAACACCAACACTGCACTGGCTCATTCACTCATGCTCGGAAAATGTAACGCCAACGGCCCTGGCTCAGTCACTCGTGCCCGGGGAATGTAACACTAACATTGCCCTGGCTCTGTCACTCATGCCCGGGGAATGTAATGCCAACACTGCCCTGGATCAGTCACACATGCCCGGAAAATGTAACGCCAACACTGCACTGGCTCAGTCACTCATGCCCGGAAAATGTAACGCCAACACTGCCGTGGCTCAGTCACTCATGCCCGGGGAATTTAACCCCAACACTGCCCTGGCTCAGTCACTCATGCTCAGAGAATGTAAAACCAACACTGCCCTGGCTCAGTCACTCATGCCCGGGGAATGTAACCCCAACACTGCCCTGGCTCAGTCACTCATGCCCGGGGAAAGTAACAACAACACTGCCCTGGCTCAGTCACTCATGCCCTGGGAAAGTAACGCCAACACTGCACTGGCTCAGTCACTCATGCCCGGGGAATGTAACGCCAACACGGCCCTGGCTCAGTCACTCGTGCCCGGGGAATGTAACACTAACACTGCCCTGGCTCAGTCACTCATGCCCGGGGAATGTAACGCCAACACGGCCCTGGCTCAGTCACTCATGCCCGGGGAATGTAACACCAACACTGCCCTGGCTCAGTCACTTATGCCCGGGGAATGTAACGCCAACACGGCCCTGGCTCAGTCACTCATGCCCGGGGAATGTAACACCAACACTGCCCTGGCTCAGTCACTTATGCCCGGGGAATATAATGCCAACACTGCACTGGCTTAGTCTCTCAGGCTCAGGGAATGTAACCCCAACACTGCCCTGGCTCAATCACTCATGCCCAGAGAATGTAACCCCAACACTACCATGGCTCAGTCACTCGTGCCTGGGGAATGTAACGCCAACACTGCACTGGCTCTGTCACTAATGCCCAGGGAATGTAACACCAACACTGCCCTGGCTCAGTCACTCATGCCCTGGTAATGTAACCCCAACACTGCCCTGGCTCAGTCACTCATGCCCGGAGAATGTAACGCCAACACTGCCCTGGATCAGTCACTCATGCCCGGAAAATGTAACGCCAAAACTGCACTGGCTCAGTCACTCATGCCCGGGGGATGTTACGCCAACACTGCCCTGGCTCAGTCACTCATGCTCAGAGAATGTAAAACCAACACTGCCCTGGCTCAGTCACTCATGCCCGGGGAAAGTAACAACAACACTGCCCTGGCTCAGTCACTCATGCCCGGGGAATTTTAACGCCAACACTGTACTGGCTCAGTCACTCATGCCCGGGGAATGTAACGCCAACACGGCCCTGGCTCAGTCACTCATGCCCGGGGAATGTAACCCCAACACTACCATGGCTCAGTCACTCGTGCCTGGGGAATGTAACGCCAACACTGCACTGGCTCTGTCACTCATGCCCTGGTAATGTAACCCCAACACTGCCCTGGCTCAGTCACTCATGCCCGGAGAATGTAACGCCAACACTGCCCTGGATCAGTCACTCATGCCCGGAAAATGTAACGCCAACACTGCACTGGCTCAGTCACTCATGCCCGGGGGATGTTACGCCAACACTGCCCTGGCTCAGTCACTCATGCTCAGAGAATGTAAAACCAACACTGCCCTGGCTCAGTCACTCATGCCCGGGGAAAGTAACAACAACACTGCCCTGGCTCAGTCACTCATGCCCGGGGAAAGTAACGCCAACACTGCACTGGCTCAGTCACTCATGCCCGGGGAATGTAACGCCAACACGGCCCTGGCTCAGTCACTCGTGCCCGGGGAATGTAACACTAACACTGCCCTGGCTCAGTCACTCATGCCCGGGGAATGTAACGCCAACACGGCCCTGGCTCAGTCACTCATGCCCGGGGAATATAACACCAACACTGCCCTGGCTCAGTCACTTATGCCTGGGGAATGTAACCCCAACACTGCCCTGGCTCAGTCACTCATGCCCGGGGAATGTAACCCCAACACTGCCCTGGCTCAGTCACTCATGCCCGGGGAATGTAACACCCACACTGCACTGTCTCAGTTACTCATGCTCTGGTAATCTAACCCCAACACTGCCCTGGCTCAGTCACTCATGCTCTGGTAATCTAACCCCAACACTGCCCTAGCTCAGTCACTCATGCTCAGAGAATGTAAAACCAACACTGCCCTGGCTCAGTCACTCATGCCCGGGGAATGTAACCCCAACACTGCCCTGGCTCAGTCACTCATGCACGGGGAAAGTAACAACAACACTGCCCTGGCTCAGTCACTCATGCCCGGGGAATTTAACGCCAACACTGTACTGGCTCAGTCACTCATGCCCGGGGAATGTAACGCCAACACGGCCCTGGCTCAGTCACTCATGCCCGGGGAATGTAACCCCAACACTACCATGGCTCAGTCACTCGTGCCTGGGGAATGTAACGCCAACACTGCACTGGCTCTGTCACTCATGCCCTGGTAATGTAACCCCAACACTGCCCTGGCTCAGTCACTCATGCCCGGAGAATGTAACGCCAACACTGCCCTGGATCAGTCACTCATGCCCGGAAAATGTAACGCCAACACTGCACTGGCTCAGTCACTCATGCCCGGGGGATGTTACGCCAACACTGCCCTGGCTCAGTCACTCATGCTCAGAGAATGTAAAACCAACACTGCCCTGGCTCAGTCACTCATGCCCGGGGAAAGTAACAACAACACTGCCCTGGCTCAGTCACTCATGCCCGGGTAATTTAACACCAACACTGCACTGGCTCATTCACTCATGCTCGGAAAATGTAACGCCAACGGCCCTGGCTCAGTCACTCGTGCCCGGGTAATGTAACACTAACATTGCCCTGGCTCTGTCACTCATGCCCGGGGAATGTAATGCCAACACTGCCCTGGATCAGTCACACATGCCCGGAAAATGTAACGCCAACACTGCACTGGCTCAGTCACTCATGCCCGGAAAATGTAACGCCAACACTGCCGTGGCTCAGTCACTCATGCCCGGGGAATTTAACCCCAACACTGCCCTGGCTCAGTCACTCATGCTCAGAGAATGTAAAACCAACACTGCCCTGGCTCAGTCACTCATGCCCGGGGAATGTAACCCCAACACTGCCCTGGCTCAGTCACTCATGCCCGGGGAAAGTAACAACAACACTGCCCTGGCTCAGTCACTCATGCCCGGGGAAAGTAACGCCAATACTGCACTGGCTCAGTCACTCATGCCCAGGGAATGTAACGCCAACACGGCCCTGGCTCAGTCACTCGTGCCCGGGGAATGTAACACTAACACTGCCCTGGCTCAGTCACTCATGCCCGGGGAATGTAACGCCAACACGGCCCTGGCTCAGTCACTCATGCCCGGGGAATGTAACACCAACACTGCCCTGGCTCAGTCACTTATGCCCGGGGAATGTAACGCCAACACGGCCCTGGCTCAGTCACTCATGCCCGGGGAATGTAACACCAACACTGCCCTGGCTCAGTCACTTATGCCCGGGGAATATAATGCCAACACTGCACTGGCTTAGTCTCTCAGGCTCAGGGAATGTAACCCCAACACTGCCCTGGCTCAATCACTCATGCCCAGAGAATGTAACCCCAACACTACCATGGCTCAGTCACTCGTGCCTGGGGAATGTAACGCCAACACTGCACTGGCTCTGTCACTAATGCCCAGGGAATGTAACACCAACACTGCCCTGGCTCAGTCACTCATGCCCTGGTAATGTAACCCCAACACTGCCCTGGCTCAGTCACTCATGCCCGGAGAATGTAACGCCAACACTGCCCTGGATCAGTCACTCATGCCCGGAAAATGTAACGCCAAAACTGCACTGGCTCAGTCACTCATGCCCGGGGGATGTTACGCCAACACTGCCCTGGCTCAGTCACTCATGCTCAGAGAATGTAAAACCAACACTGCCCTGGCTCAGTCACTCATGCCCGGGGAAAGTAACAACAACACTGCCCTGGCTCAGTCACTCATGCCCGGGGAATTTAACGCCAACACTGTACTGGCTCAGTCACTCATGCCCGGGGAATGTAACGCCAACACGGCCCTGGCTCAGTCACTCATGCCCGGGGAATGTAACCCCAACACTACCATGGCTCAGTCACTCGTGCCTGGGGAATGTAACGCCAACACTGCACTGGCTCTGTCACTCATGCCCTGGGAATGTAACCCCAACACTGCCCTGGCTCAGTCACTCATGCCCGGAGAATGTAACGCCAACACTGCCCTGGCTCAGTCACTCATGCCCGGAAAATGTAACGCCAACACTGCACTGGCTCAGTCACTCATGCCCGGGGGATGTTACGCCAACACTGCCCTGGCTCAGTCACTCATGCTCAGAGAATGTAAAACCAACACTGCCCTGGCTCAGTCACTCATGCCCGGGGAAAGTAACAACAACACTGCCCTGGCTCAGTCACTCATGCCCGGGTAATTTAACACCAACACTGCACTGGCTCATTCACTCATGCTCGGAAAATGTAACGCCAACGGCCCTGGCTCAGTCACTCGTGCCCGGGGAATGTAACACTAACATTGCCCTGGCTCTGTCACTCATGCCCGGGGAATGTAATGCCAACACTGCCCTGGATCAGTCACTCATGCCCGGAAAATGTAACGCCAACACTGCACTGGCTCAGTCACTCATGCCCGGAAAATGTAACGCCAACACTGCCGTGGCTCAGTCACTCATGCCCGGGGAATTTAACCCCAACACTGCCCTGGCTCAGTCACTCATGCTCAGAGAATGTAAAACCAACACTGCCCTGGCTCAGTCACTCATGCCCGGGGAATGTAACCCCAACACTGCCCTGGCTCAGTCACTCATGCCCGGGGAAAGTAACAACAACACTGCCCTGGCTCAGTCACTCATGCCCGGGGAAAGTAACGCCAACACTGCACTGGCTCAGTCACTCATGCCCGGGGAATGTAACGCCAACACGGCCCTGGCTCAGTCACTCGTGCCCGGGGAATGTAACACTAACACTGCCCTGGCTCAGTCACTCATGCCCGGGGAATGTAACGCCAACACGGCCCTGGCTCAGTCACTCATGCCCGGGGAATGTAACACCAACACTGCCCTGGCTCAGTCACTCATGCCCGGGGAATGTAACGCCAACACGGCCCTGGCTCAGTCACTCATGCCCGGGGAATGTAACACCAACACTGCCCTGGCTCAGTCACTTATGCCCGGGGAATATAATGCCAACACTGCACTGGCTTAGTCTCTCAGGCTCAGGGAATGTAACCCCAACACTGCCCTGGCTCAATCACTCATGCCCAGAGAATGTAACCCCAACACTACCATGGCTCAGTCACTCGTGCCTGGGGAATGTAACGCCAACACTGCACTGGCTCTGTCACTAATGCCCAGGGAATGTAACACCAACACTGCCCTGGCTCAGTCACTCATGCCCTGGTAATGTAACCCCAACACTGCCCTGGCTCAGTCACTCATGCCCGGAGAATGTAACGCCAACACTGCCCTGGATCAGTCACTCATGCCCGGAAAATGTAACGCCAAAACTGCACTGGCTCAGTCACTCATGCCCAGGGGATGTTACGCCAACACTGCCCTGGCTCAGTCACTCATGCTCAGAGAATGTAAAACCAACACTGCCCTGGCTCAGTCACTCATGCCCGGTGAAAGTAACAACAACACTGCCCTGGCTCAGTCACTCATGCCCAGGGAATTTAACACCAACACTGCACTGGCTCAGTCACTCATGCCCGGAAAATGTAACACCAACACGGCCCTGGCTCAGTCACTCATGCCCGGGGAATGTAACACTAACATTGCCCTGGCTCTATCACTCATGCCCGGGGAATGTAACGCCAACACTGCCCTGGATCAGTCACACATGCCCGGAAAATGTAACGCCAACACTGCACTGGCTCAGTCACTCATGCCCGGAAAATGTACTGCCAACACGGCCCTGGCTCAGTCACTCATGCACGGGGAATGTAACACCAACACTGCCCTGGCTCAGTCACTTATGCCCGGGGAATATAATGCCAACACTGCACTGGCTTAGTCTCTCAGGCTCAGGGAATGTAACACCAACATTGCCCTGCTCAGTCACTCATGCCCAGGGAATTTAACCCCAACACTGCCCTGGCTCAGTCATGCATTCTCAGAGAATGTAAAACCAACACTGCCCTGACTCAGTCACTCATGCCCGGGAAATGTAACCCCAACACTACCATGGCTTAGTCGCTCGTGCCTGGGGAATGTAACGCCAACACTGCACTGGCTCTGTCATTAATGCCCAGGGAATGTAACCTCAACACTGCCCTGGCTCAGTCACTCATGCCCTGGTAATGTAACCCCAACACTGCCCTGGCTCAGTCACTCATGCCCAGAGAATGTAACGCCAACACTGCCCTGGATCAGTCACTCATGCCCGGAAAATGTAACGCCAACACTGCACTGGCTCAGTCACTCATGACCGGGGGATGTTACGCCAACACTGCACTGGCTCAGTCACTCATGCTCAGAGAATGTAAAACCAACACTACCCTGGCTCAGTCACTCATGCCCGGGGAATGTAACCCCAACACTGCCCTGGCTCAGTCACTCATGCCCGGGGAAAGTAACAACAACACTGCCCTGGCTCAGTCACTCATGCCCGGGGAATTTAACACCAACACTGCACTGGCTCAGTCACTCATGCCCGGAAAATGTAACCCCAACACTACCATGGCTCAGTCACTCGTGCCTGGGGAATGTAACGCCAACACTGCACTGGCTCTGTCACTATTGCCCAGGGAATGTAACCCCAACACTGCCCTGGCTCAGTCACTCATGCCCTGGTAATGTAACACCAACACTGCCCTGGCTCAGTCACTCATGCCCGGAGAATGTAACGCCAACACTGCCCTGGATCAGTCACTCATGCCCGGAAAATGTAACGCCAACACTGCACTGGCTCAGTCACTCACGCCCGGGGAATGTTACGCCAATACTGCGCTGGCTCAGTCACTCATGCTCAGAGAATGTAAAACCAACACTGCCCTGGCTCAGTCACTCATGCCCGGGGAAAGTAACAACAACACTGCCCTGGCTCAGTCACTCATGCCCGGGTAATTTAACACCAACACTGCACTGGCTCATTCACTCATGCTCGGAAAATGTAACGCCAACGGCCCTGGCTCAGTCACTCGTGCCCGGGGAATGTAACACTAACATTGCCCTGGCTCTGTCACTCATGCCCGGGGAATGTAATGCCAACACTGCCCTGGCTCAGTCACTCATGCCCTGGTAATGTAACCCCAACACTGCCCTGGCTCAGTCACTTATGCCCGGAGAATGTAACGCCAACACTGCCCTGGATCAGTCACTCATGCCCGGAAAATGTAACGCCAAAACTGCACTGGCTCAGTCACTCATGCCCAGGGGATGTTACGCCAACACTGCCCTGGCTCAGTCACTCATGCTCAGAGAATGTAAAACCAACACTGCCCTGGCTCAGTCACTCATGCCCGGTGAAAGTAACAACAACACTGCCCTGGCTCAGTCACTCATGCCCAGGGAATTTAACACCAACACTGCACTGGCTCAGTCACTCATGCCCGGAAAATGTAACACCAACACGGCCCTGGCTCAGTCACTCATGCCCAGGGAATGTAACACTAACATTGCCCTGGCTCTATCACTCATGCCCGGGGAATGTAACGCCAACACTGCCCTGGATCAGTCACACATGCCCGGAAAATGTAACGCCAACACTGCACTGGCTCAGTCACTCATGCCCGGAAAATGTACTGCCAACACGGCCCTGGCTCAGTCACTCATGCACGGGGAATGTAACACCAACACTGCCCTGGCTCAGTCACTTATGCCCGGGGAATATAATGCCAACACTGCACTGGCTTAGTCTCTCAGGCTCAGGGAATGTAACACCAACATTGCCCTGCTCAGTCACTCATGCCCAGGGAATGTAACCCCAACACTGCCCTGGCTCAGTCATTCATGCCCGGGGAATGTAACGCCAACACTGCCGTGGCTCAGTCACTCATGCCCGGGGAATTTAACCCCAACACTGCCCTGGCTCAGTCATGCATTCTCAGAGAATGTAAAACCAACACTGCCCTGACTCAGTCACTCATGCCCGGGAAATGTAACCCCAACACTACCATGGCTTAGTCGCTCGTGCCTGGGGAATGTAATGCCAACACTGCACTGGCTCTGTCATTAATGCCCAGGGAATGTAACCTCAACACTGCCCTGGCTCAGTCACTCATACCCTGGTAATGTAACCCCAACACTACCCTGGCTCAGTCACTCATGCCCAGAGAATGTAACGCCAACACTGCCCTGGCTCAGTCACTCATGCCCTGGTAATGTAACCCCAACACTGCCCTGGCTCAGTCACTCATGCCCAGAGAATGTAACGCCAACACTGCCCTGGATCAGTCACTCATGCCCGGAAAATGTAACGCCAACACTGCACTGGCTCAGTCACTCATGACCGGGGGATGTTACGCCAACACTGCACTGGCTCAGTCACTCATGCTCAGAGAATGTAAAACCAACACTACCCTGGCTCAGTCACTCATGCCCGGGGAATGTAACCCCAACACTGCCCTGGCTCAGTCACTCATGCCCGGGGAAAGTAACAACAACACTGCCCTGGCTCAGTCACTCATGCCCGGGGAATTTAACACCAACACTGCACTGGCTCAGTCACTCATGCCCGGAAAATGTAACCCCAACACTACCATGGCTCAGTCACTCGTGCCTGGGGAATGTAACGCCAACACTGCACTGGCTCTGTCACTATTGCCCAGGGAATGTAACCCCAACACTGCCCTGGCTCAGTCACTCATGCCCTGGTAATGTAACACCAACACTGCCCTGGCTCAGTCACTCATGCCCGGAGAATGTAACGCCAACACTGCCCTGGATCAGTCACTCATGCCCGGAAAATGTAACGCCAACACTGCACTGGCTCAGTCACTCACGCCCGGGGAATGTTACGCCAATACTGCGCTGGCTCAGTCACTCATGCTCAGAGAATGTAAAACCAACACTGCCCTGGCTCAGTCACTCATGCCCGGGGAAAGTAACAACAACACTGCCCTGGCTCAGTCACTCATGCCCGGGTAATTTAACACCAACACTGCACTGGCTCATTCACTCATGCTCGGAAAATGTAACGCCAACGGCCCTGGCTCAGTCACTCGTGCCCGGGGAATGTAACACTAACATTGCCCTGGCTCTGTCACTCATGCCCGGGGAATGTAATGCCAACACTGCCCTGGATCAGTCACACATGCCCGGAAAATGTAACGCCAACACTGCACTGGCTCAGTCACTCATGCCCGGAAAATGTAACGCCAACACTGCCGTGGCTCAGTCACTCATGCCCGGGGAATTTAACCCCAACACTGCCCTGGCTCAGTCACTCATGCTCAGAGAATGTAAAACCAACACTGCCCTGGCTCAGTCACTCATGCCCGGGGAATGTAACCCCAACACTGCCCTGGCTCAGTCACTCATGCCCGGGGAAAGTAACAACAACACTGCCCTGGCTCAGTCACTCATGCCCGGGGAATGTAACGCCAACACTGCACTGGCTCAGTCACTCATGCCCGGGGAATGTAACGCCAACACGGCCCTGGCTCAGTCACTCGTGCCCGGGGAATGTAACACTAACACTGCCCTGGCTCAGTCACTCATGCCCGGGGAATGTAACGCCAACACGGCCCTGGCTCAGTCACTCATGCCCGGGGAATGTAACACCAACACTGCCCTGGCTCAGTCACTCATGCCCGGGGAATGTAACGCCAACACGGCCCTGGCTCAGTCACTCATGCCCGGGGAATGTAACACCAACACTGCCCTGGCTCAGTCACTTATGCCCGGGGAATATAATGCCAACACTGCACTGGCTTAGTCTCTCAGGCTCAGGGAATGTAACCCCAACACTGCCCTGGCTCAATCACTCATGCCCAGAGAATGTAACCCCAACACTACCATGGCTCAGTCACTCGTGCCTGGGGAATGTAACGCCAACACTGCACTGGCTCTGTCACTAATGCCCAGGGAATGTAACACCAACACTGCCCTGGCTCAGTCACTCATGCCCTGGTAATGTAACCCCAACACTGCCCTGGCTCAGTCACTCATGCCCGGAGAATGTAACGCCAAAACTGCACTGGCTCAGTCACTCATGCCCGGGGGATGTTACGCCAACACTGCCCTGGCTCAGTCACTCATGCTCAGAGAATGTAAAACCAACACTGCCCTGGCTCAGTCACTCATGCCCGGTGAAAGTAACAACAACACTGCCCTGGCTCAGTCACTCATGCCCAGGGAATTTAACACCAACACTGCACTGGCTCAGTCACTCATGCCCGGAAAATGTAACGCCAACACGGCCCTGGCTCAGTCACTCATGCCCGGGGAATGTAACACTAACATTGCCCTGGCTCTATCACTCATGCCCGGGGAATGTAACGCCAACACTGCCCTGGATCAGTCACACATGCCCGTAAAATGTAACTCCAACACTGCACTGGCTCAGTCACTCATGCCCGGAAAATGTACTGCCAACACGGCCCTGGCTCAGTCACTCATGCACGGGGAATGTAACACCAACACTGCCCTGGCTCAGTCACTTATGCCCGGGGAATATAATGCCAACACTGCACTGGCTTAGTCTCTCAGGCTCAGGGAATGTAACACCAACATTGCCCTGCTCAGTCACTCATGCCCAGGGAATGTAACCCCAACACTGCCCTGGCTCAGTCATTCATGCCCGGGGAATGTAACGCCAACACTGCCGTGGCTCAGTCACTCATGCCCGGGGAATTTAACCCCAACACTGCCCTGGCTCAGTCATGCATTCTCAGAGAATGTAAAACCAACACTGCCCTGACTCAGTCACTCATGCCCGGGAAATGTAACCCCAACACTACCATGGCTTAGTCGCTCGTGCCTGGGGAATGTAATGCCAACACTGCACTGGCTCTGTCATTAATGCCCAGGGAATGTAACCTCAACACTGCCCTGGCTCAGTCACTCATACCCTGGTAATGTAACCCCAACACTACCCTGGCTCAGTCACTCATGCCCAGAGAATGTAACGCCAACACTGCCCTGGATCAGTCACTCATGCCCGGAAAATGTAACGCCAACACTGCACTGGCTCAGTCACTCATGACCGGGGGATGTTACGCCAACACTGCACTGGCTCAGTCACTCATGCTCAGAGAATGTAAAACCAACACTACCCTGGCTCAGTCACTCATGCCCGGGGAATGTAACCCCAACACTGCCCTGGCTCAGTCACTCATGCCCGGGGAAAGTAACAACAACACTGCCCTGGCTCAGTCACTCATGCCCGGGGAATTTAACACCAACACTGCACTGGCTCAGTCACTCATGCCCGGAAAATGTAACCCCAACACTACCATGGCTCAGTCACTCGTGCCTGGGGAATGTAACGCCAACACTGCACTGGCTCTGTCACTATTGCCCAGGGAATGTAACCCCAACACTGCCCTGGCTCAGTCACTCATGCCCTGGTAATGTAACCCCAACACTGCCCTGGC
Source organism: Discoglossus pictus (assembly GCA_027410445.1). Classification (NCBI taxonomy): domain Eukaryota; kingdom Metazoa; phylum Chordata; class Amphibia; order Anura; family Alytidae; genus Discoglossus; species Discoglossus pictus. The sequence goes on along the minus strand of CM050172.1, from coordinate 101,108,713 downwards.
TCAGTCACTCATGCCCGGAGAATGTAACGCCAACACTGCCCTGGATCAGTCACTCATGCCCGGAAAATGTAACGCCAACACTGCACTGGCTCAGTCACTCACGCCCGGGGGATGTTACGCCAATACTGCCCTGGCTCAGTCACTCATGTTCAGAGAATGTAAATCCAACACTACCCTTGCTCAGTCACTAATGCCCGGGGAAAGTAACAACAACACTGCCCTGGCTCAGTCACTCATGCCCTGGGAATTTAACACCAACACTGCACTGGCTCAGTCACTCATGCCCGGGGAATGTAACACTAACATTACCCTGGCTCTGTCACTCATGCCCGGGGAATGTAATGCCAACACTGCCCTGGATCAGTCACACATGCCCGGAAAATGTAACGCCAACACGGCCCTGGCTCAGTCACTCGTGCCCGGGGAATGTAACACTAACTGTGCCCGGGCTCAGTAACTCATGCCCGGGGAATGTAACGCCAACAGGGCCCTGGCTCAGTCACTCGTGCCTGGGGAATGTAACGCCAACACTGCACTGGCTTAGTCTCTCAGGCTCAGGGAATGTAACACCAACATTGCCCTGCTCAGTCACTCATGCCCAGGGAATGTAACCCCAACACTGCCCTGGCTCAGTCATTCATGCCCGGGGAATGTAACGCCAACACTGCCGTGGCTCAGTCACTCATGCCCGTGGAATTTAACCCCAACACTGCCCTGGCTCAGTCACTCATGCTCAGAGAATGTAAAACCAACACTGCCCTGGCTCAGTCACTCATGCCCGGGGAATATAACCCCAACACTACCATGGCTCAGTCACTCGTGCCTGGGGAATGTAACGCCAACACTGCACTGGCTCTGTCACTAATGCCCAGGGAATGTAACCCCAACACGGCCCTGGCTCAGTCACTCATGCCCGGGGAATGTAACACCAACACTGCCCTGGCTCAGTCACTTATGCCCGGGGAATATAATGCCAACACTGCACTGGCTTAGTCTCTCAGGCTCAGGGAATGTAACGCCAACACTGCCTTGGCTCAGTCACTCATGCCCGGGGAATGTAACCCCAACACTGCCATGGCTCAATCACTCATGCCCAGAGAATGTAACCCCATCACTACCATGGCTCAGTCACTCGTGCCTGGGGAATGTAACGCCAACACTGCACTGGGTCAGTCACTAATGCCCAGGGAATGTAACCCCAACACTGCCCTGGCTCAGTCACTCATGCCCTGGTAATGTAACCCCAACACTGCCCTGGCTCAGTCACTCATGCACGGAGAATGTAACGCCAACACTGCCCTGGATCAGTCACTCATGCCCGGAAAATGTAATGCCAACACTGCCCTGGCTCAGTCACTCATGCTCAGAGAATGTAAAACCAACAGTGCCCTGGCTCAGTCACTCATGCCCGGGGAATGTAACCCCAACACTGCCATGGCTCAATCACTCATGCCCAGAGAATGTAACCCCAACACTACCATGGCTCAGTCACTCATGCCTGGGGAATGTAACGCCAACACTGCACTGGCTCTGTCACTAATGCCCAGGGAATGTAACCCCAACACTGCCCTGGCTCAGTCACTCATGCCCGGGGAATGTAACACCAACACTGCACTGGCTCAGTCACTCATGCCTGGGGAATGTAACCCCAACACTGCCCTGGCTCAGTCACTTATGCCTGGGGAATGTAACCCCAACACTGCCCTGGCTCAGTCACTCATGCCCGGGGAATGTAACCCCAACACTGCCCTGGCTCAGTCACTCATGCCCGGGGAATGTAACACCCACACTGCACTGTCTCAGTTACTCATGCTCTGGTAATCTAACCCCAACACTGCCCTGGCTCAGTCACTCATGCTCTGGTAATCTAACCCCAACACTGCCCTAGCTCAGTCACTCATGCTCAGAGAATGTAAAACCAACACTGCCCTGGCTCAGTCACTCATGCCCGGGGAATGTAACCCCAACACTGCCCTGGCTCAGTCACTCATGCCCGGGGAAAGTAACAACAACACTGCCCTGGCTCAGTCACTCATGCCCGGGGAATTTAACGCAAACACTGTACTGGCTCAGTCACTCATGCCCGGGGAATGTAACGCCAACACGGCCCTGGCTCAGTCACTCATGCCCGGGGAATGTAACACTAACACTGCCCTGGCTCAGTCACTCATTCCCGGGGAATGTAACGCCAACACTGCCCTGGCTCAGTCCCTCATGCCCGGGGAATATAATGCCAACACTGCACTGGCTTAGTCTCTCAGGCTCAGGGAATGTAACAACAACATTGCCCTGCTCAGTCACTCATGCCTGGGGAATGTAACGCCAACACTGCCCTGGCTCAGTCACTCATGCCCAGGGAATGTAATGCCAACACGGCCCTGGCTCACTCACTCATGCCCAGGGAATGTAACGCCAACACTGGCCTGGCTCAGTCGCTACTGCCCTGGCTCAGTCACTCATGCCCGGGGAATGTAACACCAACGCAGCCCTAGCTCAGTCACTCACGCCCAGGGAATTTAACCCCAACAATGCCCTGGCTCAGTCTCTCATGCCCCGGTAATGTAACGCCAACACTGCACTGGCTCAATCACTAATGCCCGGGGAATGTAACCCCAACACTGCCCTGGCTCAGTCTCTCATGCTCTTTTAGCTCAATTGTGCTCTTCACAGGAAGAAATATCCTGTAATATATCAGTCTGGTCTCACTTAATAGAGTGACCCAGCCTTGAAATACCAGGCAATTCCACCCTGAACAGGAGAAACAGCAAATCCCAGGTGTATGTTGGGCCTCATTAGTGGACTGTAGATGAACTGCCTTAGGCACAGTGAGCAAGGAGTCCAAGCCTGGAGCCCCCAATGACCCTTATCTTCACCAAGACCATTGGCTTTGTGTCCATACTACCTCTTCCTTTCCCAGGGTATATATATATATATATATATATAGTAAATAAATAGTACATTTGTGTTCACATTTGGATGTTTAAAACAAGTTAAAAATCCTGTTTCCAGCTCAGGTACAGTTATTACATTGCATTCTGGGAAGCTGAGCAGGGACATGCAAATGTCCCTACAATATATATATATATATATATATATATATATATATGTACACACATCAGCCCATAATGCTTCCAAACTCCATAATAATCTAGGGCACAGACAGAGAGGGCCACACCACTGATAGACACAAATAGTGGGACGTTTCCATTCCATCATTTTTGTCACAAATTTCATTAGCCTTAACTGTCATAAACAATCACTCAACATTAGTTTATTCACATTGATAACAAACATTAATAAGGCTATAACCTTTGATATTCAAGTATGTTGCGCAGTTGAGTTTGGATTCACATGGATATGGAAGTTCTTGGTCCTGGCTTTGGATCATAGAGCCGGATTTCTTCTGTCCCAGTCACTTACGGAACCAGAATCTAAGCCTGATGTGTTACCTTCACTAACTGAAGGGGATGTCTGCAAATGAATGGATATACAAAGACGTTTTATTGATATAACAAAATAAATGCAATAAATATAAGGCATATCTGTATAAGACGTTCATTGACAGAAGATAATAAGTATGAAGAATCAAACCCCTGATTTTAGCTGTAGATGCAGATATGTAAATATATATGATGGGAGGTATTATGGGTAGTTGCAGGTCTCTTTATAGGGGTCACTATGTATTTAAAAAACAAATTGTGACTGTTACTTTTCAAGTGTCTTTGGGAGGTGGGTATGTGGCTGTGACGAAGTGCCCTTCGCCACTTTGTCTTGGAGAGGACTTATTGCCTGTCTCCTGCCCTGCGACTATGGCCCTGTGACATATTGCCCGTTAAAAACAGTATTCGGCCATACCAAAGTGTATGTCACTCATTCTGGACCTTTAAATACAGTGGGGTCATTCGGGACTTGCCCTGTGTGAGCAGTGATACCCCAGATAGCTATGCCATGGAGCCCATTCATATAATGAAAGACTTTGGTTACATGGCCATTGAACTGTATGTATGTGGTCTGAGCGCCATTCAGTATTAATGTGTGCTCAGACCTAAGCTATCTGCAGATATGTTCTGGGTTATAATATGTTGTGGTTATATCTGTAAAAATATTGTATTGTGTGGTATGCAGTCAAATATCTTTGGTCTCATACACTTGGTCAGGAGTTGCCCATCTGCCTCTTAACAGTATCTGCTAAAACACATAGAGATAGCAGAACAAAAGGGTTTTAGCAGACAAGATGAAACCATGAACAATGGGGGTTAGAACTCTTGAATAATGAGATGGCCTGGGGGTTCCCCATACTCCCAGCAGGGGAGTAAGTGAGCCTAGGGATGTTACTCTCTCCACCGCCAGAGGTAGAATGAGCAGTTAGCCACGCCTAGTGGGTGGCTCCTGGGGGAGGGGACTCCTGGCTCCCACGCCTTAACCCTGTCTGATTGGCCAGAGGTAATTAGGGGTTGACCAAAGGTAGTCACTGCCCCTACTGTGTATGTGAAGTGTTTAAAAATGTGTGTTGTTTCAATAAAGGGAGTTCTACTTGACCCTCCAAAAACGTAGCCTCGTCTTGTTCTTGGAGGGAATTGCTATATCACACTGGGGATTGCTATGCGCTGCATACTCCCTTGAGCTTTAACTACTGAACGCTTGTTCCTGATGTACTCTCCTTGCAGGAGAGGTCTTCCCCACACGGTCCTGGATGCTGGAGATTCATACAGGGTGGAAGGAAGATGGCGCGGCTCCAGTTAAGCTACGGCGGTTGTGGAGTCTGTGGTGGTTATGGTGTCCGGTGCGGTGCTTGTAGTCCTCGGCGCAAGCTAGGATGCGTCCATCAACGGAGTAACCCAGTCGGGGTGCCAAGAGATCCGTTACAGTGGCCAAAAAGGTCACCAAGAAAAAGTCATGGGGATCAGCTGGCCAACCCTCACTCAGGCCTAGAAATGCTTCAGTGCATCAACTGCCCTTACAAAAGAGAAAAGCTGCTAAAATAAGAAGACGTAAGTGTTTATTGTCTGTATTTGTCTTCATCATTGGAATGCCCATTTGGTATAAGAGTCACAAAGTCGATCTGGCACTATAAGAAATGATTTGAGGCGTTGGCTATGATCTAGCAACTTCTTGGTTTTAGTAAAAATATAAAATACCAAATGAAAGAACAAAATATGTTTTATTTAATTATTAGCTTTTATTTATTTATTTATTTTTGTTTAAAATAGAACCAAGAAAACCATTAGAAAACTGAACTTCTTCTGAGAAAAAACAACATATATATTTCCATATGTAAAGCACATCTAAAAAATATGCATAGCAAACTGTTGCAAATGTTTCTCACCTCCTGGGTTTGGAAAATGCCCTGAATCCCTGGCAATAAAATGGTTAAACGATGACTGTGGTCACATATATATAATATACTCTGTTGAAGAAGTATACTTGGAATTAGGCAAATGGTAAATAAAATAATACAGCCTCGTTGTGGTGAAGGGACTGGGGTACTTCAATGAAGCCCAAGAAGGGCAGTTCATAGCTGAGAGGTCAGACAAATTAGCGGTCCACTGGAGAAGGAACTGGCAACCCACTAGAGAAATGTTGGATAAGAATAAACCAGAAACACAAACAGATGTGCCTGGTTTGCAGTGTCCATATGGTCACCAAGAGTCAGACATGACTGAACAACAACAATTGTGGCTGAATTTTGGTTTCTGAAGATCACCTTCCTGAGGTAGAATTGAACAGGAAGTTTCTGTTTGCACCATGGAAATCTGGCATCTAAAACTGTCAATGGTTTCATTGGATCTAATGAAGAGCCTATTAGTATCCAAGAGCACACCTTCCAGAGAAACTAACATATACAAACAGCTGACAATAGAAAATTGATGCCCATAGTAAAAGAACAATTTTACATGAAATATGTAAATGTATAAGTTGTGCCTATTTATTTTAATTCTGAAAAAAATGCCCAATTTTAGTTATTAGAGCAAATTTGACTTTAGTGGTCTGTTAATTGACATTACTATGATTTCAGTGCAGATATTTATTTATTGAAGTGATTTGGCCGGTACTCTACTGGGATCATTAGTGAGATCGGCTCAGGCTGGTTTACGAGTAATGCAAAGCCTCCTTCATTTGAATAATTCCATTGGAAGTATCAGTTTGCTGAATGTTTGTTTCTTGCAGGGAAATCAGCAAAATGATAAAGCTCTGTTATAGGTTACAGGGCAGCCAGCAGAAAAATCCCCAGAGCATTGGGAATTAAACAAATCATAAAGAAAATTGTATAAGTGGAAATTGCAAACTCTAATGCAAATGTGGATTTAAAATTATATTTTTCGATCAAAATCTGTTTAAAATGATCAATGTAAATAAAGTGTATGATATTGAGGTTGAGTTCAAAACAAGCATTTCCCATAGGAATCAGTGTAAATTGAAATAATCCGTTCTGGGCACCAGATTTTTCACATATTAGTTTGAATTGATGGTCTTGTTTTTGGATATAAAACCTTAAAACTAAAAGACATAAATAAAAAAATAAAAAATTACATAAAAAATCAGATAATTTAACTTTACTTTAACTGTTTTGAGAGGACTTGGGGGCACAATGGGATGGTGGCAATGTAGAGGAGGAGAAGGAGGACACAGGTTATTGCTTTGAACTTTGGTTCTAATAGACGCATTGGTACTTACAGGCACAGGCTACAGATTGGCTCTTTAAGGCACGGGCTGCAGATTGGCACTTACAGGCACGTGATGCAAATGGGCTCCTGCAGACACAGGCTGGACATTGGCTCTTACAGACACCGGCTGCACATTCACACTTATAGGCACAGGCTGTACATTGACACTTACAAGCACAGGCTGCAAATTGGCACTTAAAGGCATGGGCGGCAGATTGGCTTTACAGACACAGGGTGCATATTGGCAGACACAGGCCGGGGGAGGGCCGCAGGGAGCTGAAGAGTGCTGCAGGATGGTCAAACTGTTTACAGGTGGCCGCGAAGGCGCGCGGGAGGGTCGCGGGGAAGGCAGTGGGGCTGCGGTTTGGCCAGGGACAATACTGCCCCACCAGTGCAGGGCCCGGGTGCATTGCACCGGCTGCACCGGTGATAGCTCCGCATCTGCTTGTGACAGTAGTGACTAAGAAAACATATAGGGGTACATTTATCAAGAGGGATACCAATTTGGGTATAAAAAGAGCTAAGAGGAATTGGCCTGAGTTAAAATGCAAATATTCTTCTACTTCTAATGTTTTCTGTGAAAGTTAATTATCACATGAGGATAAAGTTTGATAAATAGTTTCTATAGAAAATGTAGACAGGGGAGTTTCAAGGGGGCTGCAATGAGGAATGGAATGGTGGGCTGTGATGGCAATTTCCCACTATTGGAGAAAGAACATACTGAATATAGTGATGCACATCACAGCCATTGTCAAGCTTAGTAAATATCTCCCAGTTATTGGGGATATAGAACTCTACTCATTTTTATCTCCACTTTTATCACCCCTTGAAATATACCCCATAACATAAAATATACCACATAAAAATATTTTTTTTTATGCTTTGGTTAAACTACGAATCGTCGTCACACTTTGTGAGCTTAGCGATGAGCACCGCAGGTGAGATCCGCGCTCTAAAAAAAATTGCCTGAATTTGATAGACACCGTTTTCAACCAATCAGAAGTCGCCATTGCCTATTTTGTTCCGGAAAAGGCTCCGGGAGGCTCATTAGCGTCGGGGAGGTCCGCAAAGGTGGATCTCCGCAATTTTTTTTTAAGAAGCACGGTTCCAGGGTGGGGCAGAAGAGGAGGAGGCCGGAGACATCGCGGGGAGGGAAGTACAATTTTTTTAGACTTTTCTGTAATCAGAGTGTTGGGGGGGGGGGGGTTATTAGAGGGTAGGTAGGTAGTGTAGGTAGGTAGTGTAGGTGTTAATAGGTTAGTGTAGAGGCTGTTTAGTTTAGATGTAATGCTTTATTGGGGGGTATAGTGCAGTGTAGTTTTTATACTTAGTGTGATGATTGTCCTTGAGGACCGTCATGACACTTATGTGGTGAATGTTGAGTTGTAACAGGCCCATAAGGGTCATAATATACCCTTAAGGGACTGATGGGGTTAAATAGAGGCTTATGAGGGTCTCTATTGACTTCCATGAGTGACAGGGTTAATTATGGGTTTATGGGGGTCTGTATTGACCCCCATAAGTGACAGGGTTAATTTAGGGCTTATGGGGGTCTGTATTGACCCCCATGAGTGACAGGGTTAATTAAGGGCTTATGGTGGTCTGGATTGGCCCCCATGAGTGACAGGGTTTTTTAGGGGTTCATGGGGCTCTGTATAGAGCCCCATGCGTGACAGGGTATTTTTTTTTAATATTACTGGTCCTTTAAGGACCTTTACGGTCCCATAAGGACCCGTAAGGCAGGAATTTTGCATTTTCATTGCAGCGGGTGTCCCAATCAGAAAACCAATCAGAGTGGGATTTTGGGGTGTATCCCTTTCTCATTGGCTCACACATTGGCATCTTCTGATTGGCTGAATTTGATAGACAGCATTTTCAGCCAACCATTGCAAATTTTCTTTGAGAAAACTCTGTAGGAGGCTCATTAGCGTTGGGGAGATCAGCAAGTGCGGATCTCTGTTATTCTTTTTTTCTATTTTTTCTTTTAAAGCCCGGATTCTTCCAGGGCCTATACGGGGCAGAAGAGGAGGAGGCCGGGGACATCGCGGGGAGGTAAGTTCAATGTATATTATGTTTTTTTTATTTTGTTTTGAGGTTTATGTATGTTGTAGTAATGTAATGTTTTTTTGCAACAGGGGCCGCGCCGGTGAAGAAGAAAAGAAGAAGGACGGGGACATGCTGGAAAGGTGAGTAGAATATTTATAATATGTACCATGTTTATTTATTTTCTGTAAACGTGTTGTAGTGATTTTTTAAAATCTTTTTTACCCTAGGTTGCTAATCTGAAGGGACATCTGCAAAAGTAAGTGGTTTTAATTATTTTATTTTAGCTTGGAATTAGGGTTGCTATATAGAGAGAGCATTTATTGTATGTTACATAGGGGGATGTATTTTATATAGATAGAATGCATTGTATATTATATAGATTGGGGGATGTATATTAGATAGATAGTATTGATTGTATGTTACATAGATAGGGGAGTATTGTATTCTATTTCATTTTATTTGTATTGTATGTATTGTATGTACCGTATTGGTCGGAATATAGGCCGCACCTTTTTTCCGATTTTTGAGCTTGCGAGTTAAGGGTGCGGCTTATATTCGTGACCGTCAAAAAAATCATTGCTGATTTGTGAACTTTGCTTGTAACACGTGCGGCTTCTATTCGCGAATGCAAAATTACTGCCGATTTGCACGATTGCGAGATAAGGGTGCGCGATTGCGAGTTAAGGGTGCCGATTTTCGTGCTTTAGACTGCGGTATTGAATAGCGATTTACGGTTTTAGTGATTCTAATGTCCTGTAAAGCCTGTAACCTGCAAAAAAAGCCTGTTTCTTGCAATGGCGGATCACTTTGAGAGTCTTTTTCTCTCCAATTTTACGGTTGCGGCTTATATGTGAGTACTATCTTTTTTCTATTTTCTCACCTTGAACTTTACGGGTGCGGCTTATACGCAGGTGTGGCTTATATTCGGACCAATACGGTATATTTATATATATATATATATATATATATATATATATATATAATGTATAATTTATATTTATATTTAGAATATATGCTGCTTAATTTATTTTGCCACCATAATTAGTGATTTGCTTGAACAATTTTGAGTTTTTTTTTCGAAAGCATGTATGCTCATTTTGCAACTTGAAATGCTGGATTGTATGTGAGTGCTGTGTGAGATTTGGATGGGACACCATTTAAATGTATCTTAGGGACAGCAAAGGCAAACAATCAACCCAAAGTAAATTAGTAGCAGGTGCAATTCCTGCCCCATGAGGTATTGTACATGAAACAAACACATAATCAATGGTAAATTAGTAGCGGTTGCAATGATTGCCTGTGAATAGGGATGTCGCAAACCGCGAACGCGAACCGCCGCAAATGTTCGCGAACCGGCGAACATCGGCGAACCACCATAGACTTCAATGGGCAGGCGAATTTTAAAACCCACAGGGACTCTTTCTGGCCACAATAGTGATGGGAAAGTTGTTTCAACGGGACTAACACCTGGACTGTGGCATGCCAGAGGGGGATCCATGGCAAAACTCCCACGGAAAATTACATAGTTGATGCAGAGTCTGGTTTTAAGCCATAAAGGGCATAAATTACCTAACATTCCTAAATTGTTTGGAATAAGGTGCTTTAAAACATCAGGTATGATGTTGTATCGATCAGGTAGTGTAAGGGTTAGGCCCGCTTCACAGTGACAGACCAAACTCCCCATTTAACGCACTGCAAACAACCACAGTCCATTTGCACAACTGCAAACTTCCCATTTGCACAAGGTTGGATACCAAGCTAGCCATGTCCCGTTCCTTGTCCTCACTGATGTCATTGAAGGTCTCTTCCTCCACCCAGCCACGTACAACACCAAGGGTCCCCGAAAGGTGACAAAAAGCCCCCTGGGATGCCTGCTGTGTTTGGTCTTCCACCTCCTCAAAGCCACCTTCCTCCTCTGACTCCTCTTTTTCAGACTCCTCTCACTGCGTTGCCTCTCTCTGCAATATTATAAGGTGTGTTAAGAAGTACTACTCTTATCAGTTTAAAACCTGTTACAGCACATATCAGGGGGCGTGTATAAGGCCTGGATTTTTAGAACCGGGAGATGGAAAAAGATGCTTTGTTGGTCGTATCACTTCAATTTTGGGGCACTTTGAGAAATTAGCTTCATACGCTCAAACATGTCCTTTACAGGCACCTGACTATAGGCAGATGAGCAGGAACTGCTCAAGGCGAGAGACGCAGTGGCGGATGGTTGAGAGGGGGCAAGGAAGACAGCAGTGGTTGATGTGGCTGATGATACTGGACCAGGATTAGGATGGCGGCTTTGAGTTTGTGTGCTGCTTGTACTCATGTGTTGGTCTGGAGACACCCAAACATTAGGTCTCAACCTGTAGAGGATAAGGGAACCAGGCTACTCTAGACCTCATTCATCATTACCGGTTTTGACAGATTGGTACTATGCGTCCAAGCTACTGTGACAACAGATATGAGTGGCACTGTGCACTTGCAGAAGTTGGCAGAGTAGACGCTGTAGGTCTGACACACACGCTTGCAGACAACTAACTGCTATGCAATCTATTACCGTAGAAAAAATGTTTTTGTTTTAAATGTACACTACTGTTACACCAGATATGAGTGGTGTGTTAAGTAGTACGACTACTATCAGTTTAATCCCTGTTATGTGCCTTTTTGGGGGTTTTGGTTGTTGAAGGCACAATGCAGCACCAGAGGCCAGAAAAATTAGGCATGTACACATGCCTGAAAAATTAGGTATTGTTGATCTTGCAGCGAGCAGAGAAGAAGGTAGGCCTGATTCAATGCCCCAGCCTGCATACCCACACTCAGAGATTGAGGGGGGGGCCTGAGAAGGCCACGGGCCGGAGATATAAAGGGGGGCCATCCCAAATAAGCACACAAGCGGGGACAAAGGTAGTGAAGGGGACATAGAGGCCCATGGACTGACGGTCGCCATCTTGGCAGGAAAAGGGCCCAGCAATTAAGCCAATCTGACCCAGCACAGGCAGCTACTTGAGTCAAACGCTGTACAATTACACCTTAATAAAGCTGAAACATGCAGCAGCAGGGATTCTAAACGGCCACACGGGGACAAGGAGGCTAACAGCCCCCACAGTCTCTGCACCACTCTTTTTAACAGATAACCCAATGGGCTAACCAGGGACCTTGCCCACATAAAAAAACAGAATTTTATTGGAGGAATTATTAGTGTCTTTACCCCCCAAGAGAGGACATAATATACGGTATCTTTAGACTACCTGATGGCCAAACCTCCTTTATCCCCAATGCTATCCAAGAAACATTTCAAAACTTTATTTGACTGGGGGTTTATAGAGTGACATTAGTACTGACCTTTATATGACTGGGGGTCTATAGAGGGACATTAGTAATGACCTTTATCTGACTGGGTGTCTATAGAGGGACATTAGTACTGACCTTTATCTGACTGGGTGTCTATAGAGTGACATTAGTACTGACCTTTATCTGTCTGGGGGTCTAAAGGTGACATTAGTCCTGACCTCCTGCTGCAGTATTATTACTCCCAGTACTCCCAGGCTTGCTACTATTAGATATAATAACCTCAGTTTCGTTTCCTTATCTGTTGGTAACATCAAAATATGATCATTCAATATTTCATATTTGTTTGTTTTTTTCTCCCAAAGTGAACCCCTTTGTGTGTGTCCCACAGATGTGGCGTTTCCGCTCTGCGTATGTTGGATTTGCACCGCTCAAAAAGTATGAAAAAAGACCCCCCCCCCCTTGAAGCCCATTAATGACATCATCAGTAAATTGTAGGTAACAGATTACAGTGTTTAGGGTTTATGACCCAATACTGCGATCATATCATTTATGACAAAAATCCGTATTTGTCGTATTATTCAGACGCGCGTGCATCTTTGTGTTACATTTCCTGATACTTTTATTATCTTGATCTTTATATAATTACTAGCGACTTGCCCGTCTCTTGGTCAGAAGAAGAATGGTCCAATTCATTTATTCTCACAGATCAAATAATTAAAAATACATCATACAGAGAGCTACACTTTAAATTAAGTACTCAATGGTATTATGTTCCAACAAAAATGGCTCAGATTACTAAAAAAGTAATCTGAAGTTTTGTTGGAGGAATTGTGGTTTGGTGGGTTCACATGCCCATATATGGTGGAGTTGCCCAATAATTCAACAATTTTGGGAAACTTGTTTTGGGCATATTAGGAATATTTTGGGCATTACCATTTCCTTTTCTGTAGAAAATGTTTTATTTCACATCTTTTCGAATCAGCTTGCTCTGGACGTAATTGCATTTTTACTTCAGATATTCATGGCATCTAAACTGTTGATAGCAAGGAGATGGGGTCAGTCTTCCGTTTCCTCTTTGGATGAAATCACATATATGGTAGATAGAAACAGAAATCTTGAAAAATCTCTTCAAGAGCAAGGTCTTATAAAAATAAAACTTTATAAATGGAAAATTTGGGATCAAAATAAAGATCTTTCTCGGTTATAAATTAAGTTTTAATATCTCTGGGACTTAGCTCCCAGAAATGATAATTTCTGGTACAAGTTCACAATATGTATTGTAAATGAATGTCTTGTCTTTTTATTTTGTCGTTTTTTTGCTGTGTATTCTGTTTTATATATTTATATTGTAATTGTCTACTTTTGATACCAATAAATAAAAAAAAAAAATATTATTATTTTTTTTTTAAATGGCGGCAATAAGATTGTAAGGCAGGTAATGGTGTTTGGACGAGACATTCATTTTGTTGGCGGTCGGAGATCCTTCAGCGCTCATTGCGATGCTGTTGGTTGTATTTTTATTATGATAGGCGCTTTTGCTGTTATTCTTTGGTCGGCGGTGATGTGTTTTTTGCTCTTATTGCAATGCTTTGTGTGCTATGAGCAGCGTTGGCGCTCGTTGTGAGGCGCGCAGTGAATGGCTTTTATGTTTAATGTGATAATGTTTTTTGGTGTATATGTTTTTTTGTATGCTAATGAAATAATTACTAAATGAATATACTTTACCTATTGGAAGTAACATATGCAGGAAGCATTGTGCTGAAGAGCTGACAATCTGTTTTCATGTTCCTGCAGCATACAATGTAGGTTTTCAGTGCTGTGGAGCTGCTGTGTAAGTGTCAGCAATGTGTGCAGTGTGTAGTGTAAATAGGCTGCGTGCGCGAGGGGAAGCCGTTAGGGTAGCTGGGTACTTCCGCATTGTGTAAGTTAGTGTTGTAAAATGGCGGGGAATGTGTATGTGGTACGCGGGTGTGGATGATTTAGCGTCCTTGTTAATAGTGTATCTTTACCTCGGACGGCTATTTAGGAAAATGTGTTTTGCGTGTTTAGGGTCCTGTAGCCTCGTTTTCGTTTTTTTCAACGGCCATTTTTTCTCTCACTTAGGTGATTTTCGGGTGTCTAAACTCATGAATTTGGACTTAAATGGAGGTGTAACTTCACTTGCAGAGGTCCTCGGTGTCCACCTTGCTGTGGGTAAGCTTTTTATGTGTTTGTTGTGTGTATTTATTGTGTTTTTAATGTTTTTAAGTGCGCGCGGTTCGGGCGTTAAGGTTGTATTTTTGTGAGCTCGTAATGTTTTTTTTTCTAAGTCCCGTATTTTTGGATGGTAAGTCCATAAATTTGATGGTGTAAGTCCTGCCTGCGGCTCATTGCAGCCGACGTGGGAGCCTTCGGCGCTCCTTGCCAGGAACTCTGGCCCTCGCTTCGCAAGCCCGCAGCGTTAGCAACAACCCACCTGCTCACAACTATATATGTGATATCTGCAACGTCTTCCCCAGTTGGCACTTGTAAATCGGCTAAGCGACAAAAAAAATGGCGTCCGGAAAAAATGAAAACGAGGCTACACGACCCCAAACCGCGCAAAACATCGCCAGCCATGTACGACTTTTACCTAGGAACAGACAAGGTGCAAAATACACTATTAGAAATAATGGAAACTGCTGGTGAGCCGCGTAACACATACACAATCGCCGCCATTTTACAACACTAACTTGCAACTAATAACATTACAAATCTAAAATGGCGCGTTACACGACTATACAAGCGGTTTCCCCTCGTGCACTGCGCACATTGCTGACACTTACACCTCAGGTCACCAACAGTCCAAATGTACACTGTAAGCTGCAGGAAAATCAAAACTGATTGTTAGCTCTTCAGGATATTGATCACTGGATATATTAATTACAAATAGGTAAAGTATTTTAGTAATTAATTAATTCATTATTATTAAAAAATATATATATAAAAAAAATATGCTTAATAGCATATTTTACACTGCCGTTACTTTACATACATTAATGCTTCGCACTTCCTAATACATTTGTTCATTCACAATAGTTATTATCGTGCATTCATTTAATAAGTATTAATTAGTAATGGAAAATAAAAATGTAGACTTTACACTACACTAAAATGTTTTACTCTAGTTATATATCTGGATTACTGCTCATTGGCTGCCAGCGATAGCACTCTCAAAGCAGTTACAAATCTAAATCACTTTATTATGCTCTGAGACCTTAATACATTTTTTAATTTACACTGCACACAAAAAATTATATATTTAACACTGTACTTATATATCTGTCTTTGCGATGAGCGCCGAAGATTGATCGTTGCAAAGCACGAAACATGAAGGACACGAGGGAAGAGGCTCACAATGAGCGCCGAAGGTCCTCAGAGTACAAAAAGCATCACATTGTGTGGCAAACAGCATTGCCATGGCTTCAAACTTTATTGCCCCGTCATTTGTGCCAGGCAAGTCGCTAGTGATATAATATAACATAATGCAATACAATATTATACAGACACATGGGTGTTGGAACTGGGGGGGTGGGGTAAGGGGTACCCCCCCCCCCCCAGATTTCTTATCGTATGTATGTATGCATATAGAAGCTAACAGGGGAGGGGAGAGGGGGAGGAAACACAGGGGAGAGGGAGAGGAAGACACAGGAGAGGGGAGAGGGGGAGGAAGACACAGTGGAGAGGGGGAGGAAGACACAGGGCAGAGGGGGGAAGAGAAACAGGGTAGGGGAGAGGTGAGGGGAAGAGACACATGGGAGGGGGAAGAGACACAGGAGAGAGTGGGGGGTAGAGACACAGGGGAGAGGGGGAAGAGACTAATGGGAGGGAGTGGTGAGGAGACACCGGGGAGAGGAAATGGGGTAAAGACACAGAGGAGGGGGGTAGAAACACAGGGGAAGGGAGAGGGGGTAGAGACACAGGGGAGAGGGCGTAGAGACACAGGGGAGAAGGGGGAAGAGACACAGAGGAGGGGCGAGAGACACAGGGGAGAGGGAGAGGGGGTAGAGACACAGGGGAGGGGGGAGTAACACAGGGAAGAGGGAAGGGGGAAAAGACACAGGAGAGGGGGGAAAGAAACACTGGGGAAGGGAGAGGGGGTAGAGACACAGTGAAGGGTGGGAGAGACACAGGGGAGAGGGGGGGAGAGAGACACATGGGAGGGAGTGGGGGGAGACACAAGGGAGAGAGGGGGTGAGAGACACATGGGAGGGAGTGGGGGGGGGGAGACACAGGGGAGGTCTTGTGCTTTATTATTATTATTATTATTACT
Organism: Discoglossus pictus; assembly: GCA_027410445.1. Taxonomy (NCBI): domain Eukaryota; kingdom Metazoa; phylum Chordata; class Amphibia; order Anura; family Alytidae; genus Discoglossus; species Discoglossus pictus. The sequence goes on along the minus strand of CM050172.1, from coordinate 101,092,432 downwards.
ATATAATGTGTAGATGTACCGGCTGGGCATGCTCTTGTGCATTATTATTATTATTACTATATAATGTGTAGATGTTGTAACGGATCTCCTGGCACCCCGACCGGGTACCTCCGTTGATAGACGCGTCCTAGTTTGCGCTGAGGCCTACAAGCACTGCACCGGACACCTCAACCACCACAGACTCCACAACCGCCGTAGTTTAGCTGGAGCCGCGCCGTCTTCCTTACACCCTGTATGAATCTCCAGCATCCAGGACCATGTGGGGAAGACCTCTCCTCCAAGGAGGACACATCAGGAACAAGCGTTCAGTAGTTAAAGCTCAAGAGAGTATGCAAAGCATAGCAATCCCCAGTATGATAGAGCCATCCCCTCCAATAACTAGACGAGGCTACGTTTTGAAGGGTCAAGAAGAACTATTCTTTAATGCCAGGGGATCTCCTTTTATGCAATGGTGCCCTCTGAAGGGCTACACCCACATAATTATCACAGCCAATTATCTACATGGTTCAACCCCCACGTCTCCTCCCCTCAGATAACAGGTAACACAATTAAAACAGACACAATTTTAACCACATTCTGGATGTACCCCAAAAACAGGGGGTACACCTTTAAGTCCAGCACCGTTCAATAGCTCTCACCCAGGGGAACAACATATTAAAAAATGGCATGAATCAGACCAGGGGTTCAAAAGTTAGTAAAAGTATCTTTTACTCATAACACACAGACATTTCACATATCCCCCACACAATACACATATAGGGACAATAGGTGAGCCACACCTCCCTGGCAACTTGATATAATCAGACATTGATTAGATCATCCTTCTTTGTTCTTATGTTTGAGAATGAAAACACTTTATACAATCGACTTTCTTATCTGTAACAGGATTCTCTGTAATAGGATTATCTATTACCCTAGTAGCTGTGATATTCTGAGCCAATATATTCTGTAGAACATAAAACAACATATCTACAGTACAGCAATGTGATCATATTTTAACCAAGAATTAAATAACCATAAAACAGGGTAAAACAGTGATGGGTTCCGTTACAGATGTACCGGCTGGGCATGCTCTTGTGCATTATTATTATTATTATTATTACTATATAATGTGTAGATGTACCGCTGGGCATGATCTTGTGCATTATTATTATTATTATTATTATTATTATTATTATTACTATATAATGTGTACATGTATCAGCTGGGCATGCTCTTGTGCATTATTATTATTATTATTATTATTACTATATAATGTGTAGATGTACTGGCTGGACATGCTCTTGTGCATTATTATTATTAGTAGTAGTATTTTACTAATAATAATAATAATAATAATGCACAAGAGCATGCCCAGCTGGTACATCTACACATTATATAGTAGTAATAATAATAATAATAATAATAATAATAATAATAATAATAATAATAATAATAATGCACAAGAGTCCTTCAGCACTGCACTGGACACTGAATAAACTTGCCTAGCTATGGTTTTCCCTATTGATGCAGTATCACCTACACTCTCCCTCCTCTCAGTAAGACTGCAAGTTAGTTATGATTCCAAAATGGCTGCTGTCCTTCAGATGGAAGGCTCTGGAAGGGAGTGTATGCTGCTGATTGGCTGGAATGTGTCTGCTGACTGTGACATGCAGGGTCAAAGTTTGCTCAATGATAAAGTATTGGGGACGGGTCGAATATCGCATATGTTCGCAGTTCGCCGCGAACGCGACCATGCTATGTTCGCCGGGAACAGTCCGCCGGCGAACTATTCGCGACATCTCTACCTGTGAGGTATTATCATGTAGATCAGACACCCCATGTTGACATTTGTTAGTGTCCTGCTTCCTTTTGGACTATTCTTGGTCTCTGAAGGATTCACCATTACTTCTTTCTGAAACTCAGTGAATTTGGACTCATTCACTCTCAGCTTGAATCTTGTTTTAGAGAAGCCAGATCAATGGGCTGCTCCTCCCCATCATCATGGTTTCTACTTGACTTACATCACTATTCTCATATTATATTTTACAATTTGAGGCACCAATTTATGGTTTTCTGCTCATATTGTATTGTCTTGTACCCAACAGCACAATTGATCATTCTCATCCAAGGGAATTCCAAGCCGAGACGTGCCTTTAAGGAACATTTTCCATTCACATGCCAACGTCTTAGAACAAGCTGTTCTCTACAGAAATAAAAGACTCATATTTTGCAACAGTGAAAAGAAAGATAAAAATATTCAATTCCTATGGATAATATTTTGTTCAAATTAATTAGAGGACTTATACTTACATTCATCCATTACTAAGGGCCATATTAAATTTGAAGCCCGTAGCAGCACCGTTACACACGCAAAGCCTGCAGGCTTGAAATTCGCTGGAGTTACAGAGCTATTACATTCAACCATGCCAGAGGTATATTTTGGATTTAGTTGCTTTATTTTGCCACTCATATAACTTATTATACCATTCTTCCTCTCACATTCTCCCTTACTGTCATCCCTCCATCATGTTCCTCTGAAGAGGTGATGTCACTAGTGGAGAAGGAGCCACCCACACAGCTGGGCAGGCTCCACTTACAACATAACAGGGGAAGTGTTAGTGTGATTCATCTTCATGTCAGGGAAGGAGGAGTTTATTAATCAAATAAAATATAATATATAATATATAAGTATTGATGGTTGTGATCAAAGTGGAGTTAAATATCCTATTTTTATAGGGCTATGTATCTCACAGAGTTATAATGAGTCCCCACTTGATAATTTGCTCCCATCTGGAGAAAACATAGAAAGTGGAAGAATGTTTACGTTTTATCTCCACTTATCCCCACTTCATAAATATGCCCCAAATAGAGAACATGATGATACTAAAAATAAGCAATATCACAACATCTACAGACCATAAAACTGCGAGAAATTGAATATTTCTGACTTGTTTTTAGACATGCAAATACAGTGCCTTGCAAAAGTATTCACCCCCTTGGCATTTTCGTGTCTTGTTGCCTCACAACCTGGAATTAACATGGATTGTTTGAGGATTTGCATCATTTAATTTATAGAACATGCCACAACTGAAGATAATTTTTTTATTGTGAAGCAAACAACAAATAGGACAAAATAACCAAAAAAGTCAATGTGCATAACTATTCACCCCCTAAAGTCAATACTTTGTAGAGCCACCGTTTGCGGCAATCACAGCTCCAAGTCGCTTTGGATAAGTCTCTATGAGCTTACCACATCTTACCACTGGGGTTTTTGCCCATTCCTCCTTGCAAAGCGTGGGACCGCATTTGCGGAGGGGGAGGCTCTACCTCTCCTCACAACCGGTTACAAACGACCACACAAGCGGGACTTGAAAAAAAAAAAACACACACAATGACTAACAACGGACTTACACAAAAACAATTACGACCCGCGGAACTTAGAAAAAATCCATTACGGACTCGCAAAAACAGACAACCCAAGCGCAGCGGCCAACATTAAAAAACACAAAAATGAAATCACAAATAAAATAAAAACCTTACCCACACCAAGGGGGGACACCCAGGACCTTTGCAACACTGCTTAAACCTTGAATTCTGTCAAATTTGCAAAGTTTACACACTTGAAAATCTCCTAAGCGAGAGAAAAAATGTCAGCCGAAAAAAAACAAAACGAGGCTACATGACCCCTAAAGCCGCTAAATTCCACAAAGCAAATACGGCTATTACAAAAACCCGTATGACCTACAACATACACATTACATCATACACAGCAGCGTACCACATACACATTCGCCCCATTTTACAACACTACCTTACACAATGCGGAAGTACACAGCGATCCTATCGGCTTCCCCTCGCGCACGCAGCCTATTTACACTACACACTGCACACATTGCTGACACTTACACCTCAGCTCAACAACAGTGCAAACCGACATTGTATGCTGCAGGGACATCAAAACAGATTGTCAGCTCTTCAGCACAATGCTTCCTGCATATATTACTTCCAAATAGGTAAAGTATATTAATTTATTAATTTATTACTTATGTCATTAGCATCACAAAATACATATACACAAAAAAAACTACAAACACTATTTGCAATAAAAGCAAAAGCCATTCACCGCGCGCCTCACAACGAGCGCCAACGCTGCTCATAGCACACAAACTACACCAGGGGACAGCCTTCCATTAAGCGCAAAAAGCAGATCACCGCCGACCTTACAATGACAGCAAAAGAGCTTCTGATAAAAAAAATACAACAAGAGGCTCGCAATGAGCGCCGAAGGCTGTCATTTTTTGACGGGCAATTCGCTAGTGCATATATAATAGAGAATTGTGACCATATCATGAGAAGACAGGATTCCCTAGAGAATGGGATGCTGAGAAAGATTAAAGGCACACAAAGAAGTAATTGAAGCAATAAGCATGAGCTTGAGGGAGCTCAGAGGGGCAGTGGTTGACAGATGAGCCTGACGTGCTTAGGTCCATAGGGTCACCGACAGTTGGACAAGACTGATATTAGATGTTTCTTATAATTTTCCACACCTTTAGGAGTCCAATATTAATTATCTAAGGATCACGGAGATGGGTTCTTGACAATGCAGCTTTAAACCTGCAATTTCCATGGATTAGGATGATAGATTTAATTGAGGGATATAACATGACATATATGCCACAGAAAATCTGCCCGAAACATTGCATTTTCACTGATGAAACTTGTGATGAAGACAATCATATTTACAGTCAGGAGCACCATTGTCAGGGCTGCTCTCATATGCCTTCCAATACAAAGCAGCTGGGATCCAGACACGTTCGGCTTTATCCTCCAGATATGTCTCAAGATGTAAGTAAGGCTGAGTCCAATAGAGGTGAAAGTGAGAATAAAGGGCAGACAGCAACCTAAAAACATGTTAAAGATTGTATAAAGTAAACATCCGAGATCTCTGTAAGCTGTCATACTTAAGATACTTGTCTTATTTTGGGGAAATTTAATTTGCATTGTCCAAAAAAATGGAATATTTATGGCAACACAGCCCATTATCGATCCCAACAGCAATCGAATAACAAGAGAAGAGATTCTCATTTTCAACAGATTGAAGAATTGGTGAGACAAATTGACAATTTTAACACAATAACAAGTAGTTTGCCAAAAAATGATATAAATCAGAGAGCAGTAAATAGAAAATGCTGCCAAATAATAGGCTTCTTTGGCTAGAAGAATGTAAATCCCAAACAGGCGCATAGTGGTATGAAAAGCACCAAAGCACTGTAAGTAGAGATGTCGCGAATAGTTCACCGGCGGACTGTTCCAGGCGAACATAGCATGTTCGCGTTCGCAGTGAACTGTGAACATATGCGATATTCGACCCGCCCCCTATAGTTTATCATTGAGCAAACTTCAGCAGACACATTCCAGCCAATCAGCATCATACCCTGCCTTCCACACCCTTCTACCTCATGGACAGCAGCCATTTTGGAATCATAACTAACTTGCAGTCTTACTGAGAGGAGGAAGAGTGTAGGTGATGCTGATTGAATAGGGAAATCAATAGCTAGGCAAGTTTATTCAGTGTCCAGTGCAGTGCTGAAGGACTCATCAGATCTCTGCTGTAAACACAGCACCCCAAAAAGCCATTTTTAGGGCTATAACAGCACTTTTTTTTTTTTTTCTGTCTAATCTAACTTAATTTGCCTGTCTCCCTGCTAGCCCCTGCTAGCAAGTGTGTGTGTCAGGCTCACAGCTTATACTGTGTGTGCACAGTGCAACCAATATAATCTTGTTTACTAGTTGTCTACTTTAAAAAAAAAAAAACTTTTATTTTGTTAAATCTTAGTTCATTTGCCTGACCGCCAATCTAAGTTCATTTGCCTGACCGCTAGCCAGTGTGTGTGTCAGGCTTACAAGTACTGTGCCAAGTTTAACCAATCCAATCTAGTTGGGGTACCAGCAGTCTACATTTAAAAAAACAATAATTTTATTTTCTTAAATCTAAGTTCATTTGCCTGACCGCAAATCTAAGTTCATTTGCCTGACCGCTAGCCAGTGTGTGTGTCAGGCTTACAAGTATTGTGCCAAGTTCAACCAATCCAATCTAGTTGGGTTACCAGCAGTCTACATTTAAAAAAACAATAATTTTATTTTCTTAAATCTAAGTTCATTTGCCTGACCGCCAATATAAGTTAATTTGCCTGACCGCTAGCCAGTGTGTGTGTCAGGTTTACAAGTATTGTGCCAAGTTCAACCAATCCAATCTAGTTGGGGTACCAGCAGTCTACATTAAAAAAAACAATAATTGTATCTTCTTAAATCTAAGTTCATTTGCCTGACCGCCAATCTAAGTTCATTTGCCTGACCGCTAGCCAGTGTGTGTGTCCGGATTACAAGTATTGTGCCAAGTTCAACCAATCCAATCTAGTTGGGGTACCAGCAGTCTACATTTAAAAAAACAATAATTTTATTTTCTTAAATCTAAGTTAATTTGCCTGACCGGCAATCTAAGTTCATTTGCCTGACCGCTAGCCAGTGTGTGTGTCAGGCTTACAAGTATTGTGCCAAGTTCAACCAATCCAATCACAGTAGCTTGCACGCATAGTAACACTAATCGGAAAAAAAATGACAGGCAGAGGCAGGACACCCCGTAGGGGCCGTCGTGGTCGTGGTGCTGTGATTCCCTTTGGCCCTACAATAATGCCCAGTGTTCAGAGGCCAGTTACCCTGAAATTGAAAAGTTCAGAGGACGTAGTTGACTGGCTAACACAGGACACCCAAGCTGCTACAGCTTCCGCTTGGAACATTGACGCACCATCCTCCTCCAGCTTAGCTTCGGGCACCTCTCAAGTTACCACTCGCCCGCCTGCCGCCACCACCAACACTAGTACCAAAGCCGATTCAATTGATCAGTCAGAAGAGTTATTTACACATCAGTTTGAAGAAATGAGTGATGCACAACCATTATTGCCAAAGGATGTAGATAACAGGGATATGTCTCAGTCAGGCAGCAGTACACACATGTACGTACGATGTGATGATGATGATGTACCCGCTGCTGCTTTCTTTGTTGAGTTGTCAGATACAAGTGAGGCGGTGATGATGATGACAATGCGTCCGTGGATGTCACGTGGGTGCCCGCTAGAAGAGAAGAAGAACAGGGGGAAAGTTCAGATGGGGAGACAGAGAGGAGGAGGAGACGAGTTGGAAGCAGAGGGAGGTCATCGCAACGAGCTAGTGGCACAGTCAGACAGCATGTATCAGCACCTGGGGTCAGCCAGACAGCACGCCAATCAACGCATGCTGTTGCCACCACCAGAATGCCGTCACCGCAGAGCTCAGCAATGTGGCATTTTTTTTGTGTGTCTGCCTCTGACAACAGCAATGCCATTTGCAACCTGTGCCAAAAGAAACTGAGTCGTGGGAAGTCCAACACCCACCTAGGTACAACTGCTTTGCCAATGGGAGTACAAGCAGCACACAAACTCAAAGCCTCCATACTCCTCCTGGTCCAGCATCTTCATCCACGTCAACCACTGCTGTCCTCCTTGCCCCCTCTCAACCATCCGCCACTCTGTCTCTCGCCTCTTGCTGTTTCTGTTCATCTCCCCACAGTCAGGTGTCTGTCAAGGGCATGTTTGAGCGTAAGAAGCCAATGTCACAAAGTCACCTCCTTGCCCGGCGTCTGACAGCTGGCTTGTCTGAACTCTTAGCCCGCCATACAAGCTGGTGGAGTCTGAGGCGTTCAAAAAAATTTTAGCGATTGGGATACCGCAGTGGAAGGTACCCGGCCGAAATTTCTTTGCCCAAAAGGCAATCCCCAACCTGTACTCGATTGTGCAAAAGGAAGTAATGGCATCTCTGGCACACAGTGTTGGGGCAAGGGTCCATCTGACCACTGATACCTGGTCTGCAAAGCATGGTCAGGGCAGGTATATCACCTACACTGCGCATTGGGTAAACCTGCTGACGCCTGCCAAGCATGGAACTTGGTGACACCGCCACGACTTGCAGGCAGGCCTGCTGCCACCTCCTCTACTCCTCCTACTCCATCCTCTTCCATAACCTCCTCAGCTGAGTCCTCTTCTGCTGCGTCTTGCTCCACATCAACGGCACCCCCCCAGCTCCCCAGATACTATTCCACATCCCGGATACGGCAGTGTCATGCCGTCTTGGGGTTGACTTGCCTGAAAACAGAGAGTCACACCGGGCCAGCACTCCTGTCCGCCCTGAACGCACAGGTGGATCAATGGCTGACTCCGCACCAACTGGAGATTGGCAAAGTGGTTTGTGACAACGGAAGAAATTTGTTGGCGGCATTGAATTTGGGCAAGTTGACGCATGTGCCATGCATGGCACATGTGTGTAATCTGATCGTACAATGCTTTGTCCATAAGTATCCAGGCTTACAGGACGTCCTGAAGCAGGCCAGAAAGGTGTGTGGCCATTTCAGGCGTTCCTACACGGCCATGGCGCACTTTTCAGATATCCAGCGACGAAACAACATACCAGTGAGGTGCTCGATTTGTGACAGCCCCACACATTGGAATTCAACACTCCTAATGTTCGACCGCCTGCTCCAACAAGAAAAAGCCATTAACGAGTATTTGTATGACCGGAGTGCTAGGACAGCCCTCTGCGGAGCTGGGGATTTTTTTGCCACGTTACTGGACGCTCATGCGCAATGCCTGTAGGCTCATGCGTCCTTTTGAGGAGGTGACAAACCTGGTCAGTCGCACTGAAGGCACCATCAGCGACATCATACCATTTGTTTTCTTCCTGGAGCGTGCCTTGCGAAGAGTGCTGGATCAGGCCGTAGATGAGCGTGACGAGGAAGAGGAAGAGTTGTGGTCACCATCACCACCAGAAACAGCCTTATCAGCATCGCTTGCTGGACCTGCGGCAACGCTGGAAGAGGATTGTGAGGAAAAGGAGTCAGAGGAGGAATGTGGCTTTGAGGGGGAGGAGGAAGACCAATCACAACAGGCATCCCAGGGTGCCCGTTGTCACCTAGCTGGTACCCGTGGTGTTGTACATGGCTGGGGGGAAGAACATATCTTCAGCGAGATCACTGAGGACGAGGAACGGGACATGGGTAGCTCGGCATCCAACCTTGTGCAAATGGGGTCTTTCATGCTGTCGTGCCTGTCACAGGACCCTCGTATAAAAAGGCTTAAGGGGAATGACCTGTACTGGGTGTGCACGCTACTAGACCCCCGGTATAAGCAGAAAGTGCCTGATTTGTTACCAAATTACCGCAAGTCAGAAAGAATGCAGCAGGTCCAAAACAAATTTACAAGTATGCTTTACACAGCATATAAGGGTGATGTCACAGTACAAGGGCAATATAACAGGGGAAGAGGTGAAAGTAATCCTCCTCCCACGACCACGCCGGCAAGGACAGGACGTTTAAAAGACGTGTTGTTGATGGAGGACATGCAGACCTTTTTCAGTCCTACGCATCGCAACAGCCCTTCGGGATCCACCCTCAGAGAACAACTTGACTGACAGGTAGCAGACTACTTCGCCTTAACTGCAGATATCGACACTCTGAGGAGCGATGAACCCCTTGACTATTGGGTATGCAGGCTAGACCTGTGGCCTGAGCTATCCCAATTTGCAATCGAACTTCTGGCCTGCCCCGCTTCAAGTGTCCTGTCAGAAAGGACCTTCAGTGCAGCAGGAGGTTTTGTCACCGAGAAGAGAAGTCGCCTAGGGCAAAAAAGTCTAGATTGCCTCACCTTTATAAAGATGAGTGAGGGATGGATCCTGAAGGGACTGATACTGGGCGATACATTCGACTGAAAAAGGCCTGATGAGATGAGCTGCCTTCGGCTAAAACTGGTCCACACGCTGCTGTATGTTATCTGTGAATGCCGGATGACTTGCGCGAATTATCCGCCACCAACTAGGGTTCAAGAAGACGCATTGTTTTATGGCACTTTCTGCCTGGGGAACAAAGGTCAATTTTCCTGGCCGCTGCAACAATACCTAATTTTTGAATTTACATTTTTATGTCAGAAGGCGTACTGAATGTAATGAAAAAGAAAGCGTATTGAACAGTCTTGCATAACACAACAGTTGTGCAAAAATACATATTTACAATGAAGACATATTGTTAAAATTAGGTGGCTAGGCCTTCTTATTTTTACTTTTTTGGTTAATAAATTTTCTTTTTTTTACTGTGATTGCAATTTTTAAGAGAAACCTAAGACATGGTAAAACAGACAATAGTAAAGAGTATATCAGCAGTTAACACCAAAGTCCTATTATCTATCATCACTCCAGCAGTAGCTTATTATTTACAATATCTAACCTGCTCAATCGCCCTTGGGTTACCCTAGGGCAGGCTTCAGTAGGCGACCTCTCCTTTCTTTGGATGATTTTGCCGCCGGTTGCTTCTGAAGGGTCTCCTCCAGGGCTCCCCCACTCCGGTCCTTCCCCACCGAGTCGCTTCAACCATTAACAAATGTTTTATTATATTAGGGGGGCCCTAAATGGGAACTGGGTGATTCTATCCAAGACTACATGGTTTAATCTCTCGTTGAGCAGTAAATAGTTGATTTTTTTTATTAATTCCTGAAAGTTTTAATTTGGGGTTTTCCAACTATTAGCTATGTGTATTTATTCTTTCAAAAAATATTTTATTAGGTCAGGTAATATATCATATTCAAACAACCATTTCCATGTTACATATATATCCATACATGTTAATACATCACTGAGTTACCTTATCTCTATTAATACTCAGTTTACCCCTTTCCATTCCATAATCTTGGTGCTTATACCATATCCAGGGCTAGTAGGTTATCTGGATTTGGTTGTACCTGTAGCCTAAAAATATATATATATTTTACTTTTCAGTTATTAATATAGCTTTAATTCAGTTTGTTTTAAGTTGTTTCCCTTTAAGTCTTGAATCCGACTATAATTGGGAAAAAATTAACTAGTTTTAACATTTAACATGTTGGGAAAGGTCCACAAACATCCTCCTTTTTTACATAAATATGATGTAAAATATAGCACTTACCTCCGTCCTCAGCCCCTCTAAGGATCCAGACACACCTCCATCCATCCCGTTCTCTTGAGAATATCCTCTCCCATTTAGGGGAGCCCCTATTCCGGACCTAAATGTCTTTAATTGTCTCCAGATTATATGCTATCCCTTAATTGCAGCCACGGAGACCATATATCTCAAAATGTATCCATGGAGTTGTCTACTAAATGGGTAAGGCGTTCATTTATAAGGATAAAGTTTAATTTATTTTTAACCACCTGAAAGTGTAGGGTATCCGATTTCCATTGTCTGGCTATATGGTTCTTTGTGGCCATCATGATGAACTTTAATAGCCTATTTTGAGAGGGCCAGAGACAGACATGAGGAACACCCAGCATGCAGTTTTCTATATTAGCAGAAATCCGAATCTTAAACATTTTAGAAGCTAGTAAGCATGTTTCTTTCCATAGTCTTATGACTGCCGAACACTCCCACCAGACATGAATAAATGTAGCCTCATTACCACTGTTCCTAAAACATGAGCTGCTCCTTTTTGGATCCCATTTATTTAGCTTAAAAGGAGTAATATATGTCCTGTGTAGGACCTTTATTGAAGTCTCAAGCAGACTATAATTTAAAGATCCCCTACTTAAGCCTCGCCAACTTTTATCCCATGTGCTGTCTGCCAACTCGGTGCCCAAATCCCTCTCCCAGGCTTTGGTATAGTCTGGTTTGTTTGCAAATGAGTTTTCATTAAATAGTTCATACATGAGGCTAATAATACCAGGCTGAAAGGGGGAATCCCTACATTTTTTGAGTAGCCAGATGTTTCTTTGGGGGGTTCCCCTACCACTTATCGTATATATAAAATAATGTATCCTGCAAAAGTTATAGTGTTTAGCCAGGGGTAAATTGTATCTATTTCTCACCCGCTCAAAGGTCGTTATTTTGTCGTCATGCCACCATGGACCAACCCTTAGTAGGTTCTGAGACTTCCACCAACTGAGAGAGCTTTCCGGAAGATGTATCTTAAAGTGGGGATTGGGTACGATAGGGGTAAGATCTGATACCCAAGTGTCCCGTTTTTGTGTCCAGTTCATCTCCGTCCATATTTTTAATGAGTGCTTAATCAACGGGTTTTTCAAGTTTCTCAAAAAAGTATACAGGCCTGGAATCCATATTACTGTATCCCATGTATCAGGTGACATGCTTACATTTTCCATAAATACCCAGAGCGGCTGATGTGTGGGAGAATGCGCCAGAGGAATGAATGCCAGCTGCCCTGCCTTGTAATACAGTTTGAGATTCGGGCACGATAGGCCCCCTTTCCCTTTTGGTCTATACATATTAGTTTTTGAGATCCTCGGGGCTTTATGATTCCAAATAAATCTAAAAATGTGTTTTTTCCCCTTTGAATCTTTATGTGTTGTTACTTGTAAGCGATCTCCCGGGAGTTTTTATCTGGCTGATGGGGATTTGTAGTATCAAGTTCATAAATTTGCCTGCAAACCCAAATTTCTGTAATACTGCTTTTAAATAAGGCCATTCCAACGTATCAAAGGCCTTTTCTATATCTAACGCCAAAAGGCATGTGGGTATTTGGTGTTGGAATGACCATGAGATAAAATTTTGTGTCCGTCTGATATTGTCCCCCGTTTGTCTATGGGGGATAAACCCTGTTTGGTCTTTATGGATTATGGAGGGGAGAAATTGCGAAATCTTGTTTGCCATTAATTTGGCCGAAATTTTTATATCCCCGTTTAGGAGTGATATGGGGCAGTAATTTTTAAGTTCTTATGGGTCTTGTCGTTCTTTCGGGAAACATATCATATTTGCATGGTTTAGTTCTTGTGGCATGGGAGAGCCTTCTAAAATTTGATTGAAAAGTGTGGCTAAGTGGGGTAATAACAAGTCTATAAAAGTTTGGTAGTAGAGATTTGTAAATCCATCCGGGCCCAGGTAGCTATGTGTATTTTGAATGCTAAAGCCATTAATTGGAATAGCTTGTTCTAGGATTGAGATAAGTTTTTTTATGTGTATCCCCAGTAAGCAGGATTCCATTGAAAGAGAAATATCCTTTTGCAAGGATTGGAGGCCCGAGATTTAGCTGAAGTCTTTTATAGTGGACATGAGTGCTGGTATAGAGAGAAGGGGCTTGGTCAGGGTGCAAAGCATATCGTCCACGAAAAGTGAACACTTAAACTGATGGTGTCCTACTTGAACCCCCTGGATGGCATGGTTGGTTCTGATTGCCTGCGCTAGGGGTTCAATGGCAAGAGCAAAGAGCAGTGGGGAGAGTGGGCATCCCTGCCTGGTCCCTCTCTGTACTTGGATTTTGGCCTTATGGTCCCCTGGTATCTTTAAGTTAGCTACTGGTGAGTCGTAGTACCTTCTGAACAGGTTGAGAAAGATTCCCTCAAATCCAAACTTATCTAGCATTTTGTACATATATGGCCATTCCACCGTATCAAAAGCCTTCTCTATGTCTAGGGCTAGAGGACAAACTGGGTTGTTATAGTATTGATCCAAGAACTGGGCGTTCAGAACCCTTCTAACATCATCTCCTGCCTCTCTGAAAGGAATGAACCCCCTTTGGTCCTTGTGTACTTAGTCCAGTAAAAAGTTAGATATTCGTTTGGCCATAATTTTAGCTAGGATCTTGACATCCACATTTATCAGGGGTATGGGGCGATAATTTTTAACCTCTAAAGGGTCCCTACCCTCTTTTGGAAAGACTATGAGGTCGGCTTGATTCAATTAAGGGGGCATAGGTTCTCCATTTAGTATAGCGTTAAACAAAGATGTTAGGTGCGGGGGTAAGCAAGGGCTCAAATTTCTTATAGTACAGATGAGTAAAACCGTCTGGCCCTGGGGACTTGCCAAATTTAAGATCTTGGATTGTAGATTTAATTTCCTCTTGGGATATGTCTAAGTTCAAGCTGTCCAATTGAGGTACAGGTATTTTGTGGACTTCTTGCTGTAGTAGAAAGGACTCTATGTCAGATCCGTTGCAGCAGGATTGGGATGAATATATGGTCTGATAGAAGTTTTGAAATGTTTCTTGGATAGCATTGGGGCTAAAGGAGGTTTGGCCATCAGGTAGTCTAAAGATACTGTATATTATGTCCTCTCTGGGGGGGTAAAGACACTAATAATTAATCCAATAAAATTCTGTTTTTTATATGGGCAAGGTCCCTGGTTAGCCCCTTGGGTTATCTGTTAAAAAGAGTGGTGCAGAGACTGTGGGGCTGTTAGCCTCCTTGTCCCCGTGTGGCCATTTAGAATCCCTGCTGCTGCATGTTTCAGCTTTATTAAGGTGTAATTGTACAGCGTTTGACTCAAGTAGCTGCCTGTGCTGGGTCAGTTTGGCTTAATTGCTGGTCCCTTTTCCTGCCAAAATGGCGACCGTCAGTCCATGGGCCTCTATGTCCCCTTCACTACCTTTGTCCCCGCTTGTGTGCTTATTTGGGATGGCCCTCCTTTATATCTCCGGCCCGTGGCCTTCTCAGGTCCCCCCCTCAATCTCTGAGTGTGGGTATGCGGGGCTGGGGCGTTGAATCAGGCCTACCTTCTTCTCTGCTCGCTGCAAGTTCAACAATGCCTAATTTTTCTGGCCTCTGGTGCTGCACTGTGGCTTCAACAACCAAACCCAAAAAAAAGGCACATAACAGGGATTAAACACACCACTCATATCTGGTGTAACAGTAGTGTACATTTAAAAGAAAAAAAAAATTCTACTGTAATAGATTGCATAGCAGTTAGCTGTCTGCAAGCGTGTGTGTCAGACCTACAGCGTCTACTCTACCAATTTCTGCAAGTGCACAGTGCCACTCATATCTGTTGTCACAGTAGCTTGCACGCATAGTACCAATCTGTCAAAACCTGTAATGATGAATGAGGTCTAGAGTAGCCTGGTTCCCTTATCCTCTACAGGTTGAGACCTAATGTTTGGGTGACTCCAGACCAACACATGAGTACAAGCAGCACACAAACTCAAAGCCGCCATCCTCCTCCTGGTCCAGCATCATCAGCCACATCAACCACTACTGTCCTTCTTGCCCCCTCTCAACCATCCGCCACTCCGACTCTCGCCTTGAGCATGTCCTGCTCATATTCCCATAGTCAGGTGCCTTTAAAGGACATGTTTGAGCGTAAGAAGCTAATGTCACAAAGTGCCCCAAAATTGAAGTGATACGACCAACAAAGAATCTTTTTCCCTCTCCCGGTTCTAAAAATCCAGGCCTTATACACGCCCCATGATAGGTGCTGTAACAGGTATTAAACTGATAAGAGTAGTACTAAAAACCACGCCACTCCTATCTGGTGGCACCTTTGATTGCACGTGCCATGCCCCAAAATTGAAGTGATACGACCAACAAAGCATCTTTTTCCATCTCCCGGTTCTAAAAATACAGGCCTTATACACGCCCCCTGATAGGAGAAGTAACAAGTATTAAACTGATAAGAGTAGTACTCACAAACACGCCACTCCTATCTGGTGGCACCTTTGATTGCACGTGCCATGCCCCAAAATTGAATTGATACGACCAACAAAGCATCTTTTTCCATCTCCCGGTTCTAAAAATCCAGGCCTTATACACGCCCCCTGATAGGTGCTGTAACAGGTATTAAACTTATAAGAGTAGTACTTGCAAACACGCCACTCCTATCTGGTGGCACCTTTGATTACACGTGCCGTGCCCCAAAATTGAAGTGATACGACCAACAAAGCATCTTTTTCCATTTCCCGGTTCTAAAAATCCAGGCCTTATACACGCTCCTGATAGGTGCTGTAACAGGTATTAAACTGATAAGAGTAGTACTACTTAACACACCTTATAATAATGCAGAGAGAGGCAACGCAGTGAGAGGAGTCTGAAGAAGAGGAGTCAGAGGAGGAAGGTGGCTTTGAGGAGGTGGAAGACCAAACACAGCAGGCGTCCCAGGGGGCTTGTTGTCACCTATCGGGGGACCCTTGGTGGCTAGGTGGAGGAAGAGACCTTCAATGACATCAGTGAGGACAAGGAACGGGACATGGCTAGCTTGGTATCCAACCTTGTGCAAATGGGGAGTTTGCGGTTGTGCAAATGGACTGTTTGCGGTTGTTTGAAGGGCGTTAAACGGGGAGTTTGGTCTGTCACTGTGAAGGGGGCCTAACCCTTACACTACCTGATCGATACAACATCATACCTGATGTTTTAAAGCACGTTTTTCCAAACAATTTAGGAATGTTAGGAAATTTATGCCCTTTATGGCTTAAAACCAGACTCTGCATCAACTATGTAATTTTCCGTGTGAGTTTTGCCATGGATCCCCCTCCGGCATGCCACAGTCCAGGTGTTAGTCCCGTTGAAACAACTTTCCCATCACTATTGTGGCCAGAAAGAGTCCCTGTGGGTTTTAAAATTTGCCTGCCCATTGAAGTCTATGGCAGTTCGCCAGGTTCGCCGGTTCGCGAACATTTGCGGCGGTTCGCGTTTGCGGTTCGTGAACCGAAAATTTTATGTTCACGACATCACTAACTGTAAGATGACATTGGGGAGACTCATGGTGAGAAGAACTTGGTCACAGTCACCAATAGAATTGTTCTTCTTCCAGTCCCTGTAATATACAACTAGAATTGGTGAGTTTAGGATGACCCCGGAGCTCTGTCCGGCAACAGTAACTGCAATGCTCACTATCAGCTTTATTAAATTCCAGCCTCGTAGATAAGAGGCTTCTACTTAAACCCTACGTACTGCAAAATTTCTCAAAAAGTTACAATGCTATTCAAATAGCCCTGCTGCGAGCAACGTCGGCCGTCCGTATCAACATGGAGAAAATGTACATGAGGAGTGACAGCCTGCGAGATGATCTTGCAGGCTCCCACACCTCATCAATTAGTGCTGGGGTCCTAAACGGGACCTCCGCGGCAGTCCCACATATAAGCCCTGCCGTGGGGGGTACTCCAACTACCCCCCAGGCACCTAAAATTAACCCCCCTCATCGGGACCCCCACAGCCCCCCCACATTAACCCCTTGCAGCGGGGGTCCCCGATCTGCACCAATGGTGAACCCGCTGCATTTAAATTTTTAAATGTCACACCTCGCGGGTACTTAAAGGACCATAAAGGTCCTGAAAGGAATCGCGATAAAAAATATTAGCCCAGGCTAACTAAAATTAACCCCATAACTCATGGGAGTAAATTCAGACCCCCATAAGCCAATAATTAACCCTGTCACTCATGGGGGTCAATACAGACCCCCATAAACCAATAATGAATCCTATAACTCATGGGGGTCAATACAGACCGCCATAAGGCCTTAATTACCCATGTCACTCATGGGGGTCAATGCAGACCCCCATAAGGCCAATAATTAACCCTGTCCCTCATGGGGGTCAATACAGACCCCCATAAGCTAATAATTAACCCTATAACTCATGGGGGGTCAATACAGACCCCCATAAGCACTTAATTAACCCCATAACTCATGGGGGTCAATATAGACCCCATAAGCCAATAATTAACCCTATAACTCATGGGGGTCAATACAGACCCCCATAAGACCTTAATTTACCCTGTCACTCATGGGGGTCAATACAGACCCCCATAAGCCTCTATTTAACCCCATCAGTCCCTTCTGATTGTCTGTTGTCAATCTCAGTCAGTATTACAGCCAATGAGAAGGCGCAGGTCTATATGCTGTACTAATGTAATGTGTTTTTTTTAACAGGGGCCGCGCCGGAGAAGAAAAGAAGATGGACGGGACATGCTGGAAAGGCAAGTAGAATATTTAGAATATTTAGAATGTGTATATTGTTTATTTATTTTATGTTAATGTGTTGCACTATTTTTTTTGTTTGTTTTACACGTAGGTTATTGATCTGAACGGACATCTACAAAGGTAAGTGGTCTTAATTATTTTATTTTAGCTTAGAATTAGGGTTTCCGTATGTAGTTAGGATTTATTATATATTAGATAGATAGGGGGATGTATTTGATATAGTTAAGATTTATTGTATATTAAATAGATTGTATGTTAGATAGATAGGGGGTATTGTATTTTATTTGTATTTATTATTATTTTATTATTATCTTTTATTTGTAACGCGCCAACATATTCCGTAGCGCTGTACAGGGCATAAGAACAGGGGTAATACACGTTTAACAAATTCAAACGTTGAAGGGCCCTGTTTTGAGCTTAGAATCTTAGCAGAAAGTGCTTTATCCCAAAGCACCCTACAAGACTGGAAACTCGCTACTTACAATCTAAAGGGTATTAAAGGGCAGAGAACTGGGGAAGAGTAACAAATAAGGAATAGCAAGGGTCAGGAAGAAAGTGAAAGATAGAAAGAGTTTTATTTTAGAGGGAGAGGGGAGGGATCTGAGGTGAAAGACAAGTATGTTGGCTGACCCCTAGTGTTGAGATGATATATCTGCAAGTAGGAAGTCAGGTGTTTTCCATGGCTCTATAAATGTAATCTGAGTTGGGGTGGGAGGGTAATATTCTGAGTATGTCACAGAAGTAGCAGGCCTTAAACCAGAGTAAATTTGCACTGCTGAGGTGGTGTGCATGCAATTCTGAGTTTGTCACAGATGTAGCAGGCCTTAAACCAGAGTAAATTTGCACTGAAAGAAAGAGAGAATGGATCGGGGTCAGACAGTACAGGAAGATAGGGGAGTAAGAAATAAATGGGAGAGAGACATTAGAATGAAGGTATGTGAGGAGGGGAGAGGAGAATTGAGGTAATTATGCCAGCCATAAATGGGGAAAGGATGGGGCAAGGTGGGGATGGCAAAACAGAGTATAGGAAACAGTTAGAAATTGAAAACAAAACATCAGAATTATTTCTATCTGCCAAGATATAATAACATGCATACAGTAGTGATATTAATAAACATATTGGCTCCAGGGATGGCGCAGTTTCCATATTCTCCTCCATACCTGCTGAGGTGGTGTGCATGCAATTCTGAGTTTGTCACAGATGTAGCAGGCCTTAAACCAGAGTAAATTTGCACTGCTGTGGTGGTGTGCATGCAATTCTGAGTTTGTCACAGATGCAGCAGGCCTTAAACCAGAGAAAATTTGCACTGCTGAGGTGGTGTGCATGCAATTCTGAGTTTGTCACAGATGTATTGTAATGTATTGTATGTAATGTATTGTATGTATGTATTGTATTGGGTATGTCTGTTTTCCTTTTCAGGTGTGTATTTTTTTTTTTCTGTAGTGGGGGGGGGGGGGCAGTTGTAATGTATTTTTTTATTTTCTGTAATGTATGTTTTTTTTATTTTTGGTGACTTAGGTTTTTTTATTTTCTGTAAGGTAGGTTTTTTATGTTTGGTGACTTAGGTCTTTTTTTTCTGTAAGGTAGGTTTTTTTATTTTTGGTGACTTAGGTTTTTTTATTTTCTGTAATTAGAGTGGTGGGGGTGTTTTTTTTAGGGGGTAAGTAGGTAGTGTAGGTAGGTTGCGTAAGTATTAATAGATTAGTGTAGAGGGGGGTTAGTTTAGATTTAATGGTTTATTGGGGGTTATAGTGTAGTGTTGGTAGTTAGTGCCATGATGGTCCTTGAGGACCGTCATGGCACTTAAAGTATGTGGTTAATGTTAGGGTTTTAACAGCCCCATAAGGGTCATAATATACCCTTATGGGGTATAATAGAGGCTTATGGAGGTCTGTATTGACCCCCATGAGTGACAGGGTTAATTAAGGCCTTATGGGGGTCTGTATTGACCTCCATGAGTGACAGGGTTAATTATTGGTTTAGGGGGCTCTGTATTGACCCCCATGAGTTATAGGGTTAATTATTATCTTATGGGGGTCTGTATTGACCCCCATGAGTTATAGGTTTAATTAAGTGCTTATGGGGGTCTGTATTGACCCCCATTAGTGACAGGGTTATTTAAGGCCTTATGGGGGTCTGTATTGACCCCCATGGGTGATAGAGTTAATTATTGGCTTATGGGAGTCTTTATTGACCCCTATGAGTTTTAGGGTTAATTAAGTGCTTATGGGGGTCTGTATTGACCCCCATGAGTGACAGGGTTAAGTGAGTGATTATGGAAGGTCTGTATTGACCCCAATTAGTGACAGGGTTAATTATTGGCTTATGTGGGTCTGTATTGACCCCCGTTAGCTATAGGGTTAATTAAGTGCTTATGGGGGTCTGTATTGTCCTCATGAGTTATAGGGTTAATTAAGTGCTTATGGGGGTCTGTCTTGACCTCCAAGAGTTATAGGATTAATTAGGTGCTTATGGTGGTCTGTATTGACCCTCATGAGTTATTGGGTTAATTAAGTGCTTATGGGGGTCTGTATTGACCCACATGAGTGACAGGGTTAATTAAGGCCTTATGGGGGTCTTTATTGATCCCCATGAGTTATAGGGTTAATATTGGCTTATGGGGGTCTGTATTGACCCCCATGAGTTATGGGGTTAATTAAATGCTTATGGGGTCTGTATTGACCCCCATGAGTGACAGGGATAATTATTGGCTTTTGGGGGGGTCTGTATTGACCCCCATGAGTTATAGGGTTAATTAAGTGCTTATGGGGGTCTATATTGTCCCCCATGAGTTATAGGGTTAATTAATTGCTCATGGGGGTCTGTATTGACCACCATGAGTTATAGGGTTAATTATTGGCTTATGGGGGTCTGTATTGACCCCCATGAGTTATAGGGTTAATTAAGTGCTTATGGGTGTCTGTATTGACCCCCATTAGTGACAGGGTTAATTAAGGCCTTAGGGGGTCTGTATTGACCCCCATGGGTGACAGAGTTAATTATTGGCTTATGGGAGTCTTTATTGACCCCTATGAGTGACAGGGTTAAGTGAGTGCTTATGGAAGGTCTGTATTGACCCCAATAAGTGACAGGGTTAATTATTGGCTTATGGGGGTCTGTATTGACCCCCGTTAGCTATAGGGTTAATTAAGTGCTTATGGGGGTCTGTATTGTCCTCATGAGTTATAGGGTTAATTAAGTGCTTATGGGGGTCTGTCTTGACCTCCAAGAGTTATAGGATTAATGAAGTGCTTATGGTGGTCTGTATTGACCCCCATGAGTTATTGGGTTAATTAAGTGCTTATGGGGGTCTGTATTGACCCCCATGAGTGACATGGTTAATGAAGGCCTTATGGTGGTCTTTATTGATTCCCATGAGTTATAGGGTTAATTATTGGCTTATGGGTGTCTGTATTGACCCCCATGAGTTATAGGGTTAATTAATTGCTCATGGGGGTCTGTATTGACCCCCATGATTTATATGGTTAATTATTGGCTTATCGGGGTCTGTATTGACCCCCATGAGTTATAGGGTTAATTAAGTGCTTATGGGTGTCTGTATTGACCCCCATTAGTGACAGGGTTAATTAAGGCCTTAGGGGGTCTGTATTGGCCCATTCGTGAGTGACAGGGATAATTATTGGCTTTTGGGGGGTCTGTATTGACCCCCATGAGTTATAGGGTTAATTAAGTGCTTATGGGGGTCTATATTGTCCCCCAAGAGTTATAGGGTTAATTAATTGCTCATGGGGGTCTGTATTGACCCCCATGAGTTATAGGGTTAATTATTGACTTATGGGGGTCTGTATTGACCCCCATGAGTTATAAGGTTAATTAAGTGCTTATGGTGGTTTGTATTGACCCCCATGAGTTATAGGGTTAATTAAGTGCTTATGGGTGTCTGTATTGACCCCCATTAGTGACAGGGTTAATTAAGGCCTTAGGGGGTCTGTATTGACCCCCGTGAGTGACAGGGATAATTATTGGCTTTTGGGGGGTCTGTATTGACCCCCATGAGTTATAGGGTTAATTAAGTGCTTATGGGGGTCTATATTGTCCCCCATGAGTTATAGGGTTAATTAATTGCTCATGGGGGTCTGTATTGACCCCCATGAGTTATAGGGTTAATTATTGACTTATGGGGGTCTGTATTGACCCCCATGAGTTATAGGGTTAATTAAGTGCTTATGGTGGTCTGTATTGACCCCCA
The DNA here is from genome assembly GCA_027410445.1 of Discoglossus pictus. Lineage (NCBI taxonomy): Eukaryota > Metazoa > Chordata > Amphibia > Anura > Alytidae > Discoglossus > Discoglossus pictus. Next base: position 101,070,487 of record CM050172.1, on the reverse strand, counting down.
TTAATAACAGGGTTAATTAAGGCCTTATGTGGGTCTGTATTGATCCACAGGAGTAAAAGGGTTAATTATTGACTTCTGGGGGTCTGTGTTGACTCCCATGAGTTATGGGGTTAATTAACTGCTTATGGGTGTCTGTATTGACCCCCATGAGTTATAGGGTTAATTAAGTGCTTATGGGGGTCTGCATTGTCCCCCATGAGTTATAGGGTTAATTATTTGCTTATGGGGGTCTGTATTGACCCCCATGAGTGACAGGGTTAATTAAGGCCTTATGGGGGTTTGTGTTGACCCCCATGAGTGACAGGGTTAAATATTGGCTTTTGGGGGATCTGTATTGACCCCCATGAGTTATAGAGTTAATTATTGGCTTATGGGGGTCTGTATTTACCTCCATGAGTTATAGGGTTAATTCAGTGCTTATGGGGGTCTGTATTGACCCCCATGAGTGACAGGGTTAATTAAGGCCTTATGGGGGTCTTTATTGACCCCCAGGAGTGACAGGGTTAATTATTGGCTTTTGGGGGGGGGGTCTGTATTAACCCCTATGAGTTATAGGGTTAATTATTGGCTTATGGGGGTCTGTATTGACCCCCATGAGTTATAGGGTTAATTAAGTGCTTATGGGTGTCTGTATTGACCCCATGAGTGACAGGGTTAATTAAGGCCTTATGGGGGTCTGTATTGAACCCCATGAGTGACAGGGTTAAACATTGGCTTTTGGGGATCTGTATTGACCCCCATCAGTTATAGGGTTAATTAAGTGCTTATGGGGGTCTGTATTGACCTCCATGAGTTATAGGGTTAATTAAGTGCTTATGGTGGTCTGTATTGACCCCCATGAGTTATAGGGTTAATTAAGTGATTATGGGGGGTCTGTATTGACCTCCATGAGTTATAGGGTTAATTATTGGCTTATGGGGGTCTGTATTGACCCCCATGAGTTATAGTGTTAATTAAGTGCTTATGGGGGTCTGCATTGACCCCATGAGTTATAGGGTTAATTAAGTGCTTATGGGTGTCTGTATTGACCCCCATGAGTTATAGGGTTAATCAAGTGCTTATGGGTGTCTGTATTGACCCCCATGAGTTATAGGGTTAATTAAGTGCTTATGGTGGTCTGTATTGACCCCCATTAATAACAGGGTTAATTAAGGCCTTATGTGGGTCTGTATTGATCCACAGGAGTAAAAGGGTTAATTATTGACTTCTGGGGGTCTGTGTTGACTCCCATGAGTTATGGGGTTAATTAACTGCTTATGGGTGTCTGTATTGACCCCCATGAGTTATAGGGTTAATTAAGTGCTTATGGGGGTCTGCATTGACCCCCATGAGTTATAGGGTTAATTAAGTGCTTATGGTGGTCTGTATTGACCCCCATTAATAACAGGGTTAATTAAGGCCTTATGTGGGTCTGTATTGATCCACAGGAGTAAAAGGGTTAATTATTGACTTCTGGGGGTCTGTGTTGACTCCCATGAGTTATGGGGTTAATTAACTGCTTATGGGTGTCTGTATTGACCCCCATGAGTTATAGGGTTAATTAAGTGCTTATGGGGGTCTGCATTGTCCCCCATGAGTTATAGGGTTAATTAATTGCTTATGGGGGTCTGTATTGACCCCCATGAGTGACAGGGTTAATTAAGGCCTTATGGGGGTTTGTGTTGACCCCCAGGAGTGACAGGGTTAATTATTGGCTTTTGGGGGGGGTCTGTATTAACCCCTATGAGTTATAGGGTTAATTATTGGCTTATGGGGGTCTGTATTGACCCCCATGAGTTATAGGGTTAATTAAGTGCTTATGGGTGTCTGTATTGACCCCATGAGTGACAGGGTTAATTAAGGCCTTATGGGGGTCTGTATTGAACCCCATGAGTGACAGGGTTAAACATTGGCTTTTGGGGATCTGTATTGACCCCCATCAGTTATAGGGTTAATTAAGTGCTTATGGGGGTCTGTATTGACCTCCATGAGTTATAGGGTTAATTAAGTGCTTATGGTGGTCTGTATTGACCCCCATGAGTTATAGGGTTAATTAAGTGATTATGGGGGGTCTGTATTGACCTCCATGAGTTATAGGGTTAATTATTGGCTTATGGGGGTCTGTATTGACCCCCATGAGTTATAGTGTTAATTAAGTGCTTATGGGGGTCTGCATTGACCCCCATGAGTTATAGGGTTAATTAAGTGCTTATGGGTGTCTGTATTGACCCCCATGAGTTATAGGGTTAATCAAGTGCTTATGGGTGTCTGTATTGACCCCCATGAGTTATAGGGTTAATTATTGTCTTATGGGGGACTGTATTGACCCCTATGAGTCATAGGGTTAATTAAGTTCTTATGAGCGTCTGTATTGACCCCCATGAGTTATAGGGTTAATTATTGGCTTATGGGGGTCTGTGTTGACCCCCAAGAGTTATAGGGTTAATTAAGTGCTTATGGGTGTCTGTATTGACCCCCATGAGTTATAGGGTTAATCAAGTGCTTATGGGTGTCTGTATTGACCCCCATGAGTTATAGGGTTAATTAAGTGCTTATGGTGGTCTGTATTGACCCCCATTAATAACAGGGTTAATTAAGGCCTTATGTGGGTCTGTATTGATCCACAGGAGTAAAAGGGTTAATTATTGACTTCTGGGGGTCTGTGTTGACTCCCATGAGTTATGGGGTTAATTAACTGCTTATGGGTGTCTGTATTGACCCCCATGAGTTATAGGGTTAATTAAGTGCTTATGGGGGTCTGCATTGACCCCCATGAGTTATAGGGTTAATTAAGTGCTTATGGTGGTCTGTATTGACCCCCATTAATAACAGGGTTAATTAAGGCCTTATGTGGGTCTGTATTGATCCACAGGAGTAAAAGGGTTAATTATTGACTTCTGGGGGTCTGTGTTGACTCCCATGAGTTATGGGGTTAATTAACTGCTTATGGGTGTCTGTATTGACCCCCATGAGTTATAGGGTTAATTAAGTGCTTATGGGGGTCTGCATTGTCCCCCATGAGTTATAGGGTTAATTAATTGCTTATGGGGGTCTGTATTGACCCCCATGAGTGACAGGGTTAATTAAGGCCTTATGGGGGTTTGTGTTGACCCCCATGAGTGACAGGGTTAAATATTGGCTTTTGGGGGATCTGTATTGACCCCCATGAGTTATAGAGTTAATTATTGGCTTATGGGGGTCTGTATTTACCTCCATGAGTTATAGGGTTAATTCAGTGCTTATGGGGGTCTGTATTGACCCCCATGAGTGACAGGGTTAATTAAGGCCTTATGGGGGTCTTTATTGACCCCCAGGAGTGACAGGGTTAATTATTGGCTTTTGGGGGGGGGTCTGTATTAACCCCTATGAGTTATAGGGTTAATTATTGGCTTATGGGGGTCTGTATTGACCCCCATGAGTTATAGGGTTAATTAAGTGCTTATGGGTGTCTGTATTGACCCCATGAGTGACAGGGTTAATTAAGGCCTTATGGGGGTCTGTATTGAACCCCATGAGTGACAGGGTTAAACATTGGCTTTTGGGGATCTGTATTGACCCCCATCAGTTATAGGGTTAATTAAGTGCTTATGGGGGTCTGTATTGACCTCCATGAGTTATAGGGTTAATTAAGTGCTTATGGTGGTCTGTATTGACCCCCATGAGTTATAGGGTTAATTAAGTGATTACGGGGGGTCTGTATTGACCTCCATGAGTTATAGGGTTAATTATTGGCTTATGGGGGTCTGTATTGACCCCCATGAGTTATAGTGTTAATTAAGTGCTTATGGGGGTCTGCATTGACCCCCATGAGTTATAGGGTTAATTAAGTGCTTATGGGTGTCTGTATTGACCCCCATGAGTTATAGGGTTAATCAAGTGCTTATGGGTGTCTGTATTGACCCCCATGAGTTATAGGGTTAATTATTGTCTTATGGGGGACTGTATTGACCCCTATGAGTCATAGGGTTAATTAAGTTCTTATGAGCGTCTGTATTGACCCCCATGAGTTATAGGGTTAATTATTGGCTTATGGGGGTCTGTGTTGACCCCCAAGAGTTATAGGGTTAATTGAGTGCTTGTGGTGGTCTGTATTGACCCCCATGAGTTATGGGGTTAATTTTAGTTGCCTGGGGTTAATATTTTGTAGTGTGAGTCCTTTCAGGGCCTTTACGGTTCTTTAAGGATCCGAAAGGCGGGAAATCAAAAAATTTAAATGCAGTGGGGCCACGATTGGTGTCGATCGGGGACCCCCGCTGCAAGGGGTTAATGTGGGGGGGCTGCGGGGGTCCCTATGGACCCCTGCAGCAAGGGGTTAATGTGAGGACACTTTGAGGGGTCCCAATGGGGACCCCCAGCATTGAGGGGGGGTAATTTTATTGCCGCGGCCAGGATTGTTATTAGTGTGCCGCGGGCCCTTTAAGGAGCCACGGCGGGGAATTTAACATTTTTAAATGCAGTGTGGGCCTGATTTATGCCGATTGGGGACCGCCGCTGCAAGGGGTTAATACGGGGGGGGGGCTGCAGGGGTCCCGATAGGGACCCCAGCAGCATGGGGATGTATATAAGGAGCAGGGGGGGTTCACACGGCTGGATCGGGCTGCTCCGAGGCTGAACGTAGAGGCTTTAGGAGCCCTTCATAGCACTTTTTGTGTCTGTAGGGATTCTTCTGAGGTGCGAGATTCACCTCATAGATTTAAGGCTGCGCTTGATTCTGTAGCTCTCTCGGAGCCTATTCTCAGCCATTTTTCGGAGTCATCTCGCAAAGCAGGCTGCGAGGGACGTATTGGGGAATCAGTCCTCGCAGACAGCAAAAAAACTGCCTTTTGCGAGGACTGTGGGAACTACGAGGGCTAATTTAATGAGGCTCTATGTGTTCAAGGGACAACATTCTCTATTTTCTATCTGCTGTTCTAGATGTATATTCAATAGTCAGCACATCAGAGACTGATATGAGGCAGCAGTGTAATGTATTAAAAACAATTATATGTCATGAAAAGGAGATGCAAATCAATATATCTGATTTCCTTCTATTTGTTTATTGGGATAAAGCCATCTCAATATCCAAATATCTTCAATAATAAATGTCATTCTAAAGAACAAACAATTTTGTATTGATCTATAGAAGTGGAGATACCAATCTATCCAAGGTAGTTGTGATTGTAAATGGAGCTGGTTATGTTTGGTTTTGGTGTATAGATGACTGCACATTATACATGAGAATGGCTTGTCTTCATTCTCTTACATTAACATAGATACATAGGTTCAGATATATCTTAAATGGACACTGTCATCACAAGTTGGTTACATCTAGAAGAGCTTTAAACACTAGGGGCCTCATTCAATTGCAGTTTGGCCAATTGAATAAGTCTCTAAACAAGCACATAGCATATTTTTTTGAAAGAAGTTTTTAGTTAGTGAACATCTATCCAATAACAAGGTCTTCACTAACTAAAAACTTCTGTAAAAAAACTATGCTATGTGCTTATATAGAGCCCTATTCAATTGGCCAAATCGCAATTGAATGAGGCCCTAGCTATGTATTGTATTAGCCATTTTTCTGTAAAGTAAATAATTCCTGAACTATTCAGTATTATTCATCTGGATCCTTCATACTAAGCATGCAGCTTTATTAAATATGCTAATATATGGCTCACAACATGTCATAATGTTAGGGAAATGGATATAAGATTGGGAGTCATTGTTTTTGCTACAACAGAGATAACCAAACTGGATGTGATACTAATTAGCATATAAAACAGTTAACTGGTGCCCATGAATGGCTCATTTGCATGACAATATATCACAAACAATGCTGAAAAGCTCAGGAATGATTAGAAACTGTTTAGGGAAATATATGTATTTATAATACACCGTCAGATTTTCATTCTGTTTTGTGGTGCCCGTGCTCCTTTAATGACAATGAATCCATTATGTTTAATGTTTGTCTTTCGGATAGTAACTGGGTCCTTTTTTGCTTGTTACTGATTGACTAGCAATCTAATGTGTTTAGATAATCCAATTACTTTAGGGTTAATTGCTAGATTTATTTCTGTCACTAATGGGCACTAAATGGACCGACCAATGAATGGATCACACTGGATTAGTCTCTCCTCTGCAAGTTTCTATGTATCAGGGTTATGGATTCCCATTAAATGAGGTCTACTTCATTATCTCTGGAGAGCAGGGATGTTGTTCTGGAACATAGAAGCAGGATTCCTTCGTAGCTGGACTAAGGCAAAGTGATTAAAAAATTATTTCCCATCTCTCAGAAACACAGCTCACATGATTATTTTCTTTCAAAAGCGGTAATGGCACTTTATTGAGACACACATGAACTTATATACATGGGAAAACAAATAGATTCTAGTAATTTAATTAGCCTGGGGGCAGAGTAACAAAAGGTAATGTAATTAAGGTAGAAAGGTCACCTAACGTAATCACTCGGCAGGATATCTTCAATGCTGTACACACTCATTGTGGGTTTCTTAGACATGTCCTCACAAAGAATAAATGGATCACAATTAGAGATGTCCCGAACAGTTCGCCAGAGAACTATTTGCGGCGAACACATGAGATTTTCAGTTTGCCCCCTATACTTTATCATTGAGGAAACTTTGAACATCATTTATTTTATTTTATAATTATTTTTGTGTAATCTATGCCTGCCTGCCAGCGTGTGTGTGTGACAGGCTAACACCTAACAGCTTATATTGTGCTTATTTTCACTACTCATACCTGGTGGTGTAACATACATTGAAAACAACCATTTTTTTCCTGTAATCTAATTTCAGTTGCCTGCCTGTGTCAGGCTCACAGCTTATATTGTGCTCAGTGACATAAAACAACACTTTTTTGACTGTAATAGATTGAATAGCAATTTCCTGCCTACAGGCGTGTGTGTGAAGCCTATTGCATCTACTCTGCCAACTTTTGCCAGTGCACAGTGACACTCATATCTGGTGGCACCTTAGATTGCACGCGCAGTGTCCCAAATTTGAAGCGGGAGGACCGACCAAGCATCTTTATTCCATCTCCTGCTTCCAAAAATCCATGCCATAAACATGTCCCCTGATAGGGGACGTAACAGGGATTAAACCGATAGGAATAGTACTACTTAACAGTACACATCTTATAATAACGCAGACAGAGGCAACGCGTATAATCTTCCATGCTGGGCAGTGGAAGCCCCCAGACTCTGGGAGTCTGAAGAAGAGGAGTCAGAGGAGGAAGGTGGCTTTGAGGAGGTGGAAGACCAAACACAGCAGGCGTTCCAGGGGGCTTGTTGTCACCTTTCGGGGACCCTTGGTGGTTGGGTGGAGGAAGAGACCTTCAATGACATCAGTGAGGAGAAGGAACGGGACATGGCTAGCTTGGTATCCAACCTTGTGCAAATGGGGAGTTTGCGGTTGTGCAAAGGGACTGTTGGCGGTTGTTTGCGGTGCATTAAACGGGCAGATTGGTCTGTTACTGCGAAGCCGGTGTAGCCCTTACACTACCTGATCTATACAACATCATACCTGATGTTTTAAAGCATGTTATTCCAAACAATTTAGGAATGTTAGGTGATTTATGCCCTTTATGGCTTAAAACCAGACTCTGCATCAACTATGTAATTTTCCGTGGGAGTTTTGCCATGGATCCCCCTCCGGCATGCCACAGTCCAGGTGTTAGTCCCCTTGAAACAACTTTCCCATCACTATTGTGGCCATAAAGAGTCCCTGCGGGTTTTGAAATTCGCCTGCCCATTGAAGTCTATGGCGGTTCGCCAGGTTCGCCTGTTCGCGAACATTTGATAGAAGTTCAGGTCCGCTGTTCGCGAACCGAAAATTTGATGTTCGCGACATCACTAATCACAATATATGAAGTACAAAACTAGATTTAAATATTTAAATATATATATATATATATATATATATATACTGTATATATATATATATATATATATATATATATATATATATATATACCAATATCAGACATGTTTAACATGGGTATAATCAGTATATAGGTCCTCATTGAATTGCAATTTGGTCAATTGAATAGGGCTCTATATAAGACTAGAGCATATTTTTTTACAGAAGTTTTTAGTTAGTGAACTTCTATCCCAAAGCAAGGTCTTCACTAACTAAAAACTTCAGTAAAAAAAATATGCTATGTGCTTATATAGAGCCCTATTTAATTGGCCAATTTGCAACTAATTGAGGCCCATAGTGTCCAAACACATTGACACAGGGGTATTCATTAGAGACATGGGTCTCTAGACCCTAAACAGTCCAAACGGGGAAACCATGATTATCACAGGCATAGCTCTTGGTTGAAAACAACAAAGCCCAAGGGTGTCATGTCCATCATGTGCGGGTCCAGGAAAGCGATTCCTTTGGGAAAACTGGACGAGGCCAATTTGGAGAAGAAACAGAAGCAGGTACCACAGTGCTTTATTATGGACTTCTCCCCCATTAGGGCAGTCATCAGGCAAGCATCATGTTTGTATCCGGGTCTTGTGTTCTGCGCAGGCGGTGCACGTGCCTTATTATTATTATGATCTAATATCTAATGCATTAGCATATTCCACAGCCCCATACATAACATAAAAACAATATCAATACAGATAAACGAAAAGAGAGCATTGTTCTTGATCTTATAATCTTGCATATTGAAAACTTTTTCAAACATCCTATATTATTAAAAACTCACAAACTTACAATCTAAGGGAGTTGGAAGGTTATAGATAAATTGAGCATATTAAGTATGAAGGTGAGCATGAAATAAATGTGTTTTTAATAAACGTTTGAAGCACTTGAGACAGGAGGATAGCCTAGTAGAGAGAGGTAAGGAGTTCCAAAGAGTAGGGGCAACACGAGAAAAGTCCTGAAGGTTCATGAGCAGAGAAGGAGGTACCAGCGGTAGAATGTAACCAATGGTAACCAATCTCAACTTGCCTGTGTTAGTGCTGACCAATAAGGACCCCCTTCTTTAATGGCCCCCAGTATATTCTGATGATGGCATTGCTTAGACAGGACCTGTAAATGATTACGCACCACTCTCATTGTAACTATCAGAACATTAAGGAAAATTTATTATTAGGGATTGGTATATCCAGCTAATGTTTGTAGCATATTATTAAGCATTGAGCTGAGTACTGGGATTTGTATCTAATCCACAAGCCATGCAAGTGATAAATACATTTCTAGTGCATTTTGCATTTGGCATTAAATCTGAGCTCTTGCAAATCACTAAGGATCTGATTTTTTTTTTCTGGTGCACCTATAATGATACTTGTTTTAGCAACCACTGGATTTAATATAATAAATAATAAAAGGAAATATTTTACAGAACCATTAATATTCTACTTTCTTATTTCTGACAATAATTTGTTATCTTACTACTTGTGCAGACAGTTTGTAAAATATTTGCACTGTGTGAAGACGTGGTCTATTTTTGTGTTGATATATGGAAAATAAATAGGATAACTGGACGGTATGTTCTTGTAAACTAATGACCTTTCAACTACTCTGATTGATAGCACAAGAAGTTTTAGGGCCCCATTCCAATCTTTTACGTAGGCAGTTACAATGCAAATTTTTATTTTACATGTTCTGTGCTGAATCAAAGCAGTGTTGCCCAATCTTAGAAGTAAACAATGCAGCAGAATATTACATACTGGGACATGGAGAATGAAACAAACCCACTGAGAATGGGTTAACCCTAAAGGTGAGTAAATGAACAATAAAAAAATGAGTAAAAATATTTAAAACTTTTTTCAGGGGCAAATATGACTTTAATTTTCTAATATCATTACGATACAGATTAAAAAGAGCGTTTGTTACATGTGTTTAGATATGTCCTCAACACTCAGCAAATAACACAATTGTTTTTGTGTCTCTCAGCTGTGTCCGACTCTCTGTGACCTCATGGACCTTAACACACCAGGCACAACTTTATGTCCACGGTCATGCTGATCCACTTGGTTTTCATGGCAGAGATACTGGAGTGGGTTGCCAATTCCTTCTCCAGTGGGCCACAGCATACAGCGCCTGGTATTCCTAGGTGGTCTCCCATCCAAGTACTAGCCAGACCCAAAACTGCTTTGCTTCAGGGTGGCTTGACCTCTTGGTTCCCTGGCTGAAATCAAACCCAGGTCATAGCGTTGAAAGCACTGAATCCTAACCACTGGACCACCAGGGAACTCCCAAATAATACAATACTGAGGGGGGAAAAAAGGCCCGGAATGGGGAAATAATTATACAGCCCCAGTGAGTAGTAAAGTGATAAGGGCACAGAAAGTGGAAAATAAACTTGTTTTCCGGGCTGTATTTAAAGGAACAGATAACCATTTTAACTAAATGTAGTGATTTGTAGAAGTTACATTTATTTTATTTTGAAAATATGCACAAAAAGCAGAGAAATATTGCTGTAAACTAAAAATTAGGATCTTTCCTGTAAGCTGATCGCCCGCAGTGGCGGCCATCGGCTACTAGGTGACGCAGCTGAGATTTTAGTGAATTTCTTCTTTTTTTAGTGAAAGAAATATGGAGGGGCGGGGAAATGGAGAAAGTGGTCAGGGAAGACAGAGGAGAGAGAAGGAGGAGAGGGATGATGGAAAGGGGTAGAGGAGAGAGAAGAAGGGATGAGAGAGAGAAAGGGAGAGGAGGAGGAGGGGTGGAGAAGAGAGAAAGGAAAGGGGAGAAGAGTCAGATGTGGGGAGAGGAGAGAGAGAGAAGAAAGCAAGTCGGAGAGGAAGGGAGAGAGAAGAGAGAGGAAAATAAGTAAATGAGGTGGGAAGAGGAAAGAGAGAGGAGAGAACAGGAGAAGAGTGAGGAGAGAGAGAGGGAAGTGATAGGGGATGAGAGTGCGAAGGAAGAGAGAGGGGAAGAGAGAGAGCGGGATAAAGAAGACAGGGGGAGAGAGGAGTGAGAGAGAGGTGAGAGATTATTATTATTCCGTAATGTAGTTTTTTTATTTTTGGTGACTTAGGTTTTTTTATTTTCTGTAATTAGAGTGGTGGGGGGGGGTTAATTATGGGGTAGGTAGTGTAGGTAGGTAGTGTAAGTGTTAATAGATTAGTGTAGAGGGGGTTAGTTTAGTTTTAATGGTTTATTGGGGGTTATAGTGTAGTGTTGGTAGTTAGCGTCATGATGGTCCTTGAGGACCGTCATGGCACTTATGTGGTTAATGTTAGGGTTTTAACAGCCCCATAAGGGTCATAATATACCCTTATGGGACTGATGGGGTTAAATAGTGGCTTATGGGGGTCTGTATTGAACCCCATGAGTTATAGGACCTCTGCAAGTGAAGTTACACCTAGATTTAAATCCAAATTCCAGTTTAGACACACGAAAATCCCCTAAGCGAGAGAAAAAATGGCCGCCGAAAAACCCCGAAAACAAGGCTACAGGACCCTAAAGACGCAAAACACCACCAAGAACATACAGATTTTCCAAAAAGCCGTACAAGCTACAAGATACACTTTTACCAAGGACGCTACATCATCCACACCCGCGTACAACATACACATTCGCCGCCATTTTACAACATTACCTTACACAATGTGGAACTACACCGCTACCCTAACAGTTTCCCCTCGCGCACGCAGCCTATTTACACTACACACTGCACACATTGCTCACACTTACACCTCAGCTCCACAACACTGCAAACCTACATTGTATGCTGCAGCAACATCAAAACAGATTGTCAGCTCTTCAGCACAATGCTTCCTGCATATATTACTTACAAATAGGTAAAGTATATTCATTTTTAATTTTTTTTATTATTTAATTAGCACATTAAAGTACATATACACAAAAAAAACACTATCGCAATAAACACAAAAGCCATTCACTGCGCGACCCACAACGAGCGCCAACGCTGCTCAGAGCACACAAAGCCTTGCAATAAGCGCAAAAAACACATCACCGCCGACCAAAGAATAACAGCAAAAATGCTGATCAGAAAAAAAAATACTACAACCAACAGCCTCGCAATGAGCGCTGAAGGCTCTCGGACCACCAGCGTTACCTGCCTTACAATCTTATTGCCGTCATTTTTTGACGGGCAAGTCGCTGGTACAATATAATAATGATTTACTGGCGTGACTTAGAAAACAAGTATTTATTTGTTTCCCCTTTTTTCTTATTCCCTTTCCCTATTTGCTACCCTAACAGATTCCCCAAAGGTTTGTGGGCTCTGAGATCGGCTCCATCACAGGATTATTTATATGAGACAGATTTTATTTTCCTGGGCTCCAAGATCTCTGCAGATGGTGACTGTGGCCATGTAATGAAAAAAATGCTTCTGGGGAGGAAAACTATGACAAGTCTGGACAAGCTATTAAAAAGTAAAGATATTACACTATCAACAAAGGTCTGCATAGTTAGATCTCTGGTATTCCCATACGGATGCGAGAGCTGGACCATAAAGAAGTCTGAGTCATGTGCAAACAAACCGAAGATCAAAATCTTTAGATCAATTGCTCAATTTCCCCAAGCCCGCAAATGTATTCACACCCGTAAATGGCAAATGAAGGAGAGAGTCCCATGAGTACTAGAGAAGACCCGAGTCTCAAGCTCGCAAATTGGCAAGAATCAGATTTTTTTTAATGTTTCATTACAGGTTATATCGATCTCGGACTTAATACATATCAGGCCACCCACATGGACTAGAACAGTATTGGTTTTAAATTTCATAATTCTTTATTTTGCTGTTTTGCGAGTCTGATCGCATATCGGACCGCCGAATCTAATTGATTGACATGTAACCTCCATGTTTTACTGCCGTAATAATGACAGTCTCATTTCCTATTGGCTGATTCAAAATGGGAGGTTACGGCCTTGCTTAATTGATCATGTTCCCGCCCTGAACTGCTCCAAACCAGTGAATGGCTTATGGTTTTGGCTTGGGGCCCGTAACTTGCGGCCTTGAGCTATTGAATAGCATCGCAATTGGAGACCAATAGGAGCCCACTACTCACTCGCAGACATTCGGCTGTCTGCGATTGAGTTGCGGGCTTGCAATTGAATGGAGCCCGTAGTGTCCATAATAAGAGTTGTACATACCTGTAAATAAACTACAGAAAAAGGAAGGCCCCAAATCTAAGGAAAATAAAATGAAATGTAATTCCAAAAAGTAACACTTGGTGGAGACAGAGAACATAACATCACATTAAATGGTAAAAAACAAGGCTACAACTAATTAAACCTGTCTAATGCTAACCCTATGGGCTCCCTGATGGTCCAGTGGTTAGGATTCAGTGCTTTCACCGCTGTGACCTGGGTTTGATTCCAGTCAGGAAACCAAGAAGTCAAAACCACAATGGTTTGGGCCTGATCAGTACTTGGATGGGAGACCACCTAGGAATACCAGGAGCTGTGTGCTGTGACCCACTGGAGAAGGAACTGCCAACTCACTCCAGTATATCTGCCATGAATACCAAGTGGGTCAGCATGACCTTGGACATACAGATGTGCGTGTGTCACAAGGAGTCAGAAACAACTGAACTACACAAAAAAAATGCTATCCCCAAGATGCCAGATCCATGATATCTTGTTTGAGTTTGATTTACGTACCAGTTCTGACATAAAGATATCCTGAAAATCTGAGCTGGATCCGGCCCCAAAGGAATAAAATTGGATAAACCAAGGGGAGTATCAGAGAGAAATTACAGCAAATCAAAATAATTAGTGATTTTTAAATTGTGATTTGGCCAATAGAATAGGGCTCTATATAAGCACATAACATATTTTTTACAGAAGTTTTTAGTTAGTGAAGACTTTGCTTTTGGATAGAAGTTCACTAACTAAAAACTTCTGTAAAAACATGCTATGTGCTTATATAGAGCCCTATTCAATTGGCCGAATCACAATTTAATAAGGCTGTAAGTATGTATTATTGGCTGTAGCTCGTTGTCTAGAAAACACCAGAATGTTACATTAAGAGCTTCCTGGGACCTTTGGCAGAGAGTAAAATGTGGCCATTGTGGAGTTGTTGGCAATATCTGAATACCCTGGTAATTATATATGTGACGAAGTGCCCTTCGACACTTTGTCTTGGAGAGGACTGTTTGCCAGCCTCCTGCCTTTTGACTATGGACCGGCATTTAAATACTTTATTTTCCTATGCAGAAAGACTTTGGTTCCATGGCCATTGAACTGTATGTATGTGGTCTGAGTGCCATTCAGTAATAATGTGTGCTCAGACCTAAGCTATCTGCAGATATGTTCTGGGTTATAAAATGTTGTTATTATATCTGTAAAAATATTGTATTGTGTGGTATGCAGTCAAATATCTTTGGTCTCATACACTTGGTCAGGAGTTGCCCATCTGCCTCTTAATACTATCGGCTAAAACACACAAGAGATAGCAGAACAAAAGGGTTTTAGTAGACAAGATGGCACCATGAACAATGGGGGTAGGGACTCTTGAATAATGAGATGACCTGGGGTTTCCCCATACTCCAAGCAGGGGAATAAGTGAGCTTAGAGATGTTACTCTCTCCACCGCCAGAGGTAGAATGAGCAGTTAGCCATGCCTAGTGGGCGGCTCCTGGGGGAGGGGACTCCTGGCTCCCACGCCTTAACCCTGTCTGATTAGCCAGAGGTAATTAGGGGTTGACCAAAGGTAGTCACTGCCCCTACTGTGTATGTGAAGTGTTTAAAACTGTGTGTTGTTTTTCAATAAAGAGAGTTCACTGCTTGACACTCAAACACAGAGCTTATGTTTCGTTCTTGGGGGGATTCATGGTATGCTGTTACAGACTGACTGCCAGGAGTGTAAGCATCTTGGGGTGCTTTTCCTGTTCAGCTGCTAGCGGCTATTCGTGAGGCTCCAGTTAAGCTACGGCGGTTGTGGAGTCTGTGGTGGTTGTGGTGTCCGGTGCGGTGCTTGTAGGCCTCGACGCAAACTAGGACGCGTCCATAAACGGAGGTACCCGGTCGGCGTGCCAGGAGATCCGTTACAATATACATGAGAACAAATAGGGCAGAAGATGGGGAGGATGGTGGCTAAGCGGATGTGATCTTGTCAGGCATATTTGGAGAGACATTTTCTGAACAATGCTCATAATTGTTCCCGTACCTTGAGGAGATCCATAGTACTCCTAGAAAGCATGGAGGACTGGCTTGTCTCAAATATATTGAAGACTTCTTCAAGAGCATGAATGTGACATCACAATGTCCTGTGGTGACAAGACCGTAGTGAATGGGTTCGACACCATAACCCTCATGCCCCCCGCTCTGCCCTTTCCGGGAGTGGCTGGTGCCCTGAGATTGGAAGGTAAGACACAAGACTTAGGAGGATCTGTTACTCCTTTAATGAAGTAGCTTCCAAGTTGGAGCCTACTTTTAATTTAAGACAGGCCTGCTCCGGTTGGGAAGGGTGCCATGCTAAACATGAAGTTGTGGTTAATAAACAATTAAAATTAAGAAACCACTTCCATCTGTTGCTAATGTTTTTTTTTAATTACTGGAATCCAGTGTAATCAGCAGACATCTTCTACCAGTGAGAAAGGCCCCATTCTGGCCGAAACGAGTCTGGTATATTGAGGACACTGTTTAGTGTCTATTTCTACTTTATTCTATTTTATTATATGGTATATTGAGGACACTATTCCATTTTACTATATATTTTTAGCTTGATTAGAGCTTTTTACTCTTTTATGTGTTGTTATAACATTATATGCTCCATCTATATACACCCAGTTAGTTAGGTAGGTTGCGTTACCTTTCCAGGCATATATTGGGGCATACCACCCCTGAGAACGTCTGTAAGGAGACTAGGGTTCTATAAGACCCTAGAGGTAACCTAGACCTGCTATAGGAGCCAGTAACAACCCTACCCCATATGGAGCATTACGTATAGAAGTGTGGCCATCCACTTCAGGAATATCTTGGACACCATCTAAATATTTGCGCCCTTCGGGGAAGATATACTTGCGGATCATCGGAAGGGATCTGACGTGGGTTGTGTATATATGTTCACACAATACCTCTTGATACAGAGGTTGATTAATGTGAGTGTACATTTTTTATGTCTATTTTTTGTCATTTTTGCAACTGGAGTAAAATTGCACTAGGAAGTGGCGTCAGCAGACGTGATCTCAAATCATCTGATTGGATTCAAAATCAAACAGAATTTCCCAGGAGATTATTAAAGGGACGGTCAGAATAAGACAGCATTGGTTTCAACATTCAATTTCATTTGGATTTCATTAAAAACTTTCTTTACATTTCTTTTACACGGCGAAGATGTATTTCCAACTGTACTAACGTATAGATATTTCTTAATAAGTAAGGTGAATTTACAATGGGAAAAGGAGAAGGAACTGGCAACCCACTTGGGTATCTTTGTAAAGATAACCTTATGGATAAGCACAACCAGGTAAGATGTGATTGAAAATTAGAGATGAAGGAGTTGTCTGAGTTAAGACATCTTACGTAAAACAATCATTTTTGTCTTGTCTATAGTAAGTCATATTTCCGGTATGGAGGCAGAGGAGGACGTTGGGGTTTAGTAACAGTTCAATAGAAATAGTGTTTTATCTGTTGGTGTCTATCCAGGAGGACATGTGCATAAGACGTGTTTTGGCATTAGTAGGGCGTGGGGTAGGTTTGGAAAGGAGAGATACATTTGGGTATGCTCCACATAAAGATTGTACTGAAACTGATAGAAGTTGAAGAGTTTACCAAGAAAGGAGGTGAGGAATGCAATGGGCCCAACACTGAGCCTTGGGAACCCCCAAAAGAAAGGGGTAGTGCGACGGAAGGAGCGGATAAGACTCAAAGCATGAGAGGGTTGTGCCACGGAGGCTTAAGGAATGGAGTGTGATTGAGGAGGGGGAGATGGTCATCTGTGTTGAAGACAGCAGGACCTGGGCAATAGTGGAAGAAATGGAGGTGGCAAGGGATCAGATTGTTAGATTAGAGAAGACATGAGCTTGTTTACCTCATTCTCTATAATCGGTGTGAAGAAGTAGACTGTGTCTGTGGTGTGTAGCGATGTCATGTCTGATTGTGTCGATTTTATTTTGAAATGGTTGACAAGGTCTTGTGGTGTGAAGCTGGGCAATGGATGGGGAGATAAGAGACTTGAGAAGGGGTTTCAAGGTTGGAAGAAGGCATTTAGGAATAGATGCAATGAGGGATGAAATAAGTTTGAGACATATTAAAGGCAAAGATGTTAGAGCGCAGCATATATTTATAATGCCTTGTGGGGTACGGAAAGTGTCTGGGGTTGTAGATGTGGTTGTAGTGTAGTCTGGGCAGGGGAACGTGGTGATGTTATGGAGGAGAGGTTGCAGTGAGGGGACACATTCCTGTGGGTCAATGTTGTGTAGATTTAGGTAGGTTAGTGGAGGAGGCAGAGTTGTGCGGGGGATGGTAAGGATGCAGGTTATGAGAGGGAAGGATATGGAGAGCAAAGAGACATCATAGTGATGCAAGAAAACTAGTCAGCGGAGTGGCCTTCACAGTGTGTTGGAGAGGTAGCCAACTATGAGAGGGCAAATAAGGAGGTTAGTGAGAGAAACTTGGTAATGGCAGGGGCATCTGGATTGTCAACGGGTTTGTCAAATTCACCCAGAGTGCGAAAAACCCAAGGAATTTAGAGGTTAGTACAAGGGTGCGGTAGAGGACAGCAACATGTAGAGATAAAGGTGAGTACAGTCTAATACAGTGGACCAATAAGGGGTCGGGGGGATGGTCTGGAAGATGCAGTTGGGGAAGAGTAGAATTACCAGTCTGTCATCTCTTGTTGGGTTTCTATATTGCAGACCACCATAGGACAGACCAGCAGTGGAAGCAGCGTCAGATGAAGAGAGCCAGGTTTTAGCAATGGCCAATAGGCTTAACGATTTAGAGAGGAAAACATTATTTATGACAGTATTTTTTTTGCATACAGAGAGTGCATTCCAGAGAGCAAAGAAGAAAGTGAGCTTGGGTGATGGTTGGCAAGTTATTGTGGTTTCTGTATCTGGTAGGATTGTGGATTTTGTGATGTTTTGTGAAGCATGTAGGAATTGGTCCTGGGTTGGGGGAGATGTTCCCAAAGACCAATAATAGAAGGAGGGAGAGTGAAAAAAGATGGGAGTGACATTTTTGAGAGCACACCCATTAGCTTGGAAGACATGGTTAATGACGGGGTATGGAGAAAGGTGAGGGGTTCATGGGAACGTAGCTGAGCTGGGAAGAGTAGTGAGGGTAAGTGGGGTTCCTCAGGGTTCAGTATTAGGTCCTCAACTTTTTAACATATTTATTAATGACTTAGAAGTAGGACTGGAAAGTAGTGTCTCCATTTTTGCTGATGAGACAAAGTTGTGCAAGGTAATTAAATCAGATAATGATGTACTTTCCCTCCAAAGGGATTTGCATAAATTAGAGAAATGGGCGACTAAATGGCAGATGAGATTTAATACAAATATATGTAAAGTTATGCACCAGGGAAGGAAAAATAGCCATGCAATTTATAATCTTAATGGAGCGAACCTAGATGTATCAGATATTGAAAGGGATTTGGGAGTACTTGTGGACAACCACCTAGGTAACAGCGCTCAAAGCCAAGCAGCCGCTGCACAGGCAAGTAAAATATTAGCATGTATTAAGAAGGGTATAGAAGCCAGGGGAGCAAATATAATTCTCTACCAAATGAGGTGGTGACAGCGGATTCGATAGATAACTTTAAAAAGGGATTGGATATATTTTAAAATAAAAATGGCATTCAGGGTTATCCTGGATAATTAGAGAGGGAGTATTGATCCAGGCATGAGTACGATCACCAGTATCTGGAGTCAGGAAGGAATTTTCTAATTTCTCCCCCTTTTGAGACAATTGGCAAAGTTTATTTTTTCTGTTTGCTTCCCCTGGATCAATTAACAATTAATAATTAATCCACATATTGCAGATCAGAGGGGATCTAAAAAGGTTGAACTTGATGGGCTAAAAGTCTTTTTCAACCTCAATTACTATGTAACTATCAACATGTCAGAGTTGTTGCTGTGAGGTTGGGAATAGTTGGTGATTTTGGGGAGAAAAAGCAGCAATTGGGAAGAACATGGAAGATGAAATAATTCTCAGCTATATTGTCTTGGTGGTGATAACAAAAAGTGCATGGTTTAGTTAATAACATTATTATCCAAGAATGGAGGGGAAATGTTTGGGCCAAATGCAGATTGAGCTTGAATAAAAAATGTATCATTTTAAGAAAAGCTATGATTATTAGAAAACAAATGCCAGAAGATGGCAATGTAGGATAAAAATGAAATTGAATATTAGCATACAGGGCACAGATTAGTTTTTTTTTCTGTTTAACTGAACGCTACAAAATATTATATATACTGAACTATAAGATGCACTTCTTAATGGAAAAAAAGGCACAATTTTGTTGCTCAGAAATAACTAAATTATACTGTATCTGTGTTCATTTATATTGACAGTAATTTATACATTGATAATCTGTATTTTATTCTCTTTACCTGCTACAAAAAAAAAAAATATGACTGACACAAGAACTGTAAGATGTTAAATCTAATTCATGGAGATCTTCTCTGCTTTCAAGAGATCTAAATAGGAACCCTTTGGGACCTTTCCTGTTGGCGCGCTGCATGCAGTGGATTTCCTAGGGTTAGTGGTTATGGTTTAGGGTTAGAGGTTAGTGTTAAGGTTAGGGTATAAGCTTTACGCTGACAAGAATTTCACTGAAATGTTGGCCACACAACTTGGTGGCCGATGGTCGCAACTGCGTGTGGCCAGCCAACAGGAAGCATCTGATTTCTGCTCCTAAATATATTTTTACAGTATATTTTGCAATATATTTAGTGAAATAACTGATCCAAGTGTCAAAGGATCAGTTTAAAGATTGCAGGTATGATCGTTAGTCTAATTGTGTCTTTATGAGCTGCCAAATATCTGAATGTTATTAAACATATGGTAAAAGCTATAATTCAATGTAACTGTATATATGTCTATAGGTATTTTTGCATAAATATATACAGCCTCATTAAATTGGAGCCTCGTAAGTCCAACGTGTAGCTCTTAAGGCCTGGATGCTTGAAAATCTTGTGAGTTACGTCGCTATTAAATTGGAAGGGCCTGCGAGCAACGTGCGGTAGAAGTTACATCTTAACCCAGTCTGTTGCACGATGCGCGATCGTGAACAGGATCAATTAGTCAAACCCGTAGTAACGGGTTAGATGTAGCCAATGGCAAAATAGATTTCCATCACTACTAATATAAGCCTGCGGGAACCCCAGCAGGCTCCCAACATCAGCCCTTGGTTGAGAGGATGTTAATAGTGTGTGTGGGGGGGGGGTTAATAGTGTAGTGTTTAGACTTTGTGCCATGAGGGTCCAGCAGGACCCTCATGGCATTTATATTGTTAATTGGGAGGGTTAAGTATTGTCTCATAAGGGTTTGTATAGGGTTAATTAGAGGCTCATGAGCGTCTAGATAGACCCCCCATGAGTGATGGGTTAATTTTTGGTGCTGGGGTGGTACTTATAGTACCCCCATGGTGGGTGTTTATTTTTAAGTTAGTGTGTTTCAGGACCTGTGAGGCAGCAAATTTGAATTTTGAAATGCAGTAGGGGTCCCCCGCTGCAAGGGGTAATATGGGGACACTGCAGGGGTCCTGATGGGGACCCCAGCATGGGGGGGTAATTTTAGGTGCTGTAGGGGGCCCGATTGCAACCCCATGCAGCAAGGGTTAATATTGGGAGCCTGTGGAGATCCAGATCAGGACACCTGCAGCATGGGGATTAGCCTGGGGAGCAGGGGGGAGCTTTAGTGGCCAAAGGGAGGTTTGGTGGCCAAAGCGGGGGTCTCTTCTGCTGCTCACGCAGCTAACGTAAGGGATTTTAATAAAGCCTTTTGCGGGTCCTCTCAAGCACACATTGGGCTTTGGGCTCCATTTGAGTGTTATGGGCTAGCTTTGATTTATTTAATCAAAAGAAATAAAATAGCTCTTTAGATATCATTATTCCACCTAGCACCACCGGTGGTAGATAGCAATGAAAAATATTGTTTAGAAATAATATAAGATAATTATTTATCAACACATTCTATGTACATGCTCCCATTCTGGATCACTACCTTGCTGTGGTGAACTGGCTTGTGTACCTCAATGAAGCTGTGAGCTATACCATGTGGGGTCACCCAAGATGGGCAGGTTATGTAGCAGAGAGGTCAGACAAATTGCAGTCCCCTAGCAGATATAGGATGTGCCTGGTATGGTGCAGTCCATAGGGTCACAGAGAGTTGGACATGACTGAATGACTAAACAACATGCCTATGATAACAATAATAATAATAACAATAATAATAATCACATAAAAACATCAACCTAAAAAAAACAGTAGTGTGAGACACATTGTACCGTGGGCCATGCTGTTAACCATCTGAGATTTAATGTCGTCCATTCTATTAGGGGCCTAGGGATGATGGTAATTGTGGCTAATGTGTTTAACAGAGATAATGATCTGTTGCTGTTCCTTTAACTGTAATTATAATAAGGAACAATGTAAATAAACCCAGAAGGTTGTGACAACAGATTAATAAAAAGGAATTGGATACAACCTGGGTACCATGGTTAGCCACAACTCACTACCCTAACCTTTGACAAAGTGGGAGATAATTTACAGAAACTTATTGAGACAAGAAAGTAAATGGAGGGTTGGAGAGGATGAGATTATTTTTTATTCCTAACCGAAACAACCCTCATGGATAGATGAGGAGATCCTGTGGACCACTGGTTACAGTCCTGGGAACATCAAAGAGGTACGAGCCACAACTGAATCCTTCCGAGGAAAGTCTAGAGGTATGGCTGGAAAGATTAAACTGAAGAAGAGGAAACATTTCTCATATTATTTACTTTGTTGTTTTATTTCGACTTTTTTTTTCTGTTTGTTTTTCCTTTTTTTTTTTTTTTTTCTTTGTACACTATTGCTTAAAACACTTTAATAGAGAAAATAAAAAACATAAAACATACATTGTATAGTATTAGAATAATTTGAATATTCTTAGTTGAAATTCTTGTTATAATAAAGTATGTTGTAATTGTGTTGTAAATCTTGTTATTTCTTTTCTTTAAATAAAACTTGAAAGTTAAACAAACAGGAGTTGGATATAAATTGAATGAAATCGACATAAACGATTATGTTAGTAAAGTACAATAAGTAGGTTTTTGTTCCACACAAATTATGCTGCGGTTGTTTTCTTTAAAATAAATGTTTAGATGTATTCTATTGACTCCAGTCTGCAATTTACCCCCTTAAGTCAAAAAGCGTTTTTAAGTCTGATTTCAGGGAGCGTGATCATATGATCTGACAATATTTAGGCAAGTCCATAATTACCTTCTTAGACACAGCCAATAGTAAATGAGACCCTCATCATGAAGTCAGTAAAACATGGAAGTTAGATGTAATCTGCAATCGGAGGCTAAGAATGAATTAGTGTCAATAAGTAATATTTGCCTATCGGGCTCACAATAAAGTAATCTATAAAATGCATTAGATCATCTGTTCTAGTCCATGTGGGTTTCATGATATATATTAACCACTTGAGTCTTGGGATTGATATTAGTTAGAAAAGACTTTTAAAAATAATATTTTTTCATTGCATATTTGTGGGTTTGAGACTGTTGGGCAATTCATTCTAATGTCTCTTGTGCCTTTTCATGCTTTTATAGTACAGTATTGTGTGTTTAATTGCTGTTACAGCTCTAATAAGTAATTGAAAAAGCCCTTGTGAGTCCTATTTAGAACTTGTAATATTTTTGACAGAAACTTGATACTTTTTTCAGTTGTGCGTCAGACTTTATTTGCGATCTAGAGCTACAGATCTGATAGCATATAGATTTTGTGTAACTTTAATTAGTTAGCACTCGTAATATTCGAGCTGTGCTAAAACCAATGGAGTTCGAAGGCTGGTTTTGCATCTTTGGCTGGACCGTAATGATAATGGGCGGGGAACTCAAAATCAGATTGCGAGTAGCTAATAGAATATGTGGCAATTTTAAGAGCAATTTTAAGTGTGTATAATATTACAAATTGGGCAATAGAATAGGGTTGTCCCCTCCCATAATACAATGTTTATGAGTGTTTGTTATAAAGTGTAATTTGTAAGAGATGATTTTCAGGAAATACATTATGAAATATGATTTAAAATGTTATTTTGAGTTTAGACACTATAGCTAAGCAAAGTAGTAGAACTATGGATTAGTATTTTATATGAGATGAGGAAGTGATGGGGATACACCTGAAATGTTGCCTCAGTATTCCCGATGAAAGGTTGTGTTGTCACCTGAATAAATGAGTGCTTGAGACCAATGGATTATGGATGACAACCCTTGATTGCATGAAAATTACACAATACAAGAACCTTAAAAAGGAGCCGTTTCCAAAATATGGGCCCTATTAAATTCTCCCTCGTAGTTCTCTCGGTGCTCGCAAAAGGCAGTTTTCCTGCTGTTTGCGAGAACCGAATCTCTCGCAGCCTGCTTTACGATATGACTGCGAGAAAATGGCCGAGAATAGGCTCCGAGAGAGCTACGTAGCCTTAAATCTATGCCGAGTCTCGCATATCGTAAGAATCCCTACGTGGACAAAAAGTCCACGCAAGGGATCCGAAAGCCTCTACGTGCTGCCTCGGAACAGCCCGAGACAGCAGTGTGAGGCTCCCCCCTGCACCCTATACACATCCCCATGCTGCAGGGGTCTCTATCAGGACCCCTGCAGCACCCCCACATTAACCCCTTGCAGCGGGGGTTCCCGATCTGCATAGATCAGGCCCCCCGCTGCATTTAAAACTTTTAAATTCCCAGCCGCGGCTCCTTAAAGGGGCCGCGGCACACTGTTACCCAATCCCGGCCGCGGCACTTAAAATTAACCCCCCTCTATGCTGGGGGTCCCCATCGGGACCCCCGAAGTGTCCCCACATAAACCCATTGCAGGGGGGGGGCCCGATCTGCATAGATCAGGCCCCCCGCTGCATTTCAAACTTTTAAATTCCCCGCCGCGGCTCCTTAAAGGGACCGCGGCAAACTATTACCCAATCCCGGCCGCGGCACTTAAAATTAACCCCCCCTCTATGCTGGGGGTCCCCATCGGGACCCCCGAAGTGTCCCCACATAAACCCCCTGCAGCGGGGGGCCCCGATCGGCACCGATCGTGACCCTGCTGCAATTCAATTTTAAATTTCCCGCCTCGCAGGTCCTCAAAGGACCGTAAAGGTCCTGAAAGGACTCGCACTAAAAATATTAACCCCAGGCAACTATAATTACCCCATTAACTCATGATGGTCAATACAGACCACCATAAGGCTCTATTTAACCCATTAACTCATGATGGTCAATACAGACCACCATAAGGCCTAAATTAACCCATTAACTCATGGTGGTCAATACAGACCACCATAAGGCTCTATTTAACCCATTAACTCATGGTGGTCAATACAGACCACCATAAGGCCTAAATTAACTCATTAACTCATGATGGTCAATACAGACCACCATAAGGCTGTATTTAACCCATTAACTCATGGTGGTCAATACAGACCACCATAAGGCCTAAATTAATCCATTAACTCATGGTGGTCAATCCAGACCACCATAAGGCCTAAATTACCCCATTAACTCATGGTGGTCAATACAGACCACCATAAGGCTCTATTTAACCCATTAACTCATGGTGGTCAATACAGACCACCATAAGGCCTAAATTAACCCATTAACTCATGGTGGTCAATACAGACCACCATAAGGCTCTATTTAACCCATTAACTCATGGTGGTCAATACAGACCACCATAAGGCCTAAATTAACCCATTAACTCATGATGGTCAATACAGACCACCATAAGGCTCTATTTAACCCATTAACTCATGTTGGTCAATACAGACCACCATAAGGCCTAAATTAACCCATTAACTCATGGTGGTCAATCCAGACCACCATAAGGCTCTATTTAACCCATTAACTCATGGTGGTCAATACAGACCACCATAAGGCTCTATTTAACCCATTAACTCATGGTGGTCAATACAGACCACCATAAGGCCTAAATTAACCCATTAACTCATGATGGTCAATACAGACCACCATAAGGCTCTATTTAACCCATTAACTCATGGTGGTCAATACAGACCACCATAAGGCTCTATTTAACCCATTAACTCATGGTGGTCAATACAGACCACCATAAGGCTCTATTTAACCCATTAACTCATGGTGGTCAATACAGACCACCATAAGGCCTAAATTAACCCATGAACTCATGGTGGTCAATGCAGACCACCATAAGGCTCTATTTAACCCATTATTTCATGGTGGTCAATACAGACCACCATAAGGCCTAAATTAACCCATTAACTCATGGTGGTCAATACAGACCACCATAAGGCTCTATTTAACCCCATCAGTCCAATAAGGGTATATTATTACCATTATGGGCCTGTTACAACCCAACATTAACCACATAAGTGCCATGATGGTCCTCAAGGACCATCATGACGCTAACTACAAACACTACACTATAACCCCCAATAAACCATTTAATCTAAACTAACCCCCCTCTACACTAATCTATTAACACTTACACTACCTACCTACACTACCTACCCCCTAATAAACCTCCCCAACACTCTAATTACAAAAAACAAAAAACCTACAGCACAGAAAACAAAAAAACCTACAGTACAAAAAACAAAAAAACCTACAGTACAGAAAAAAAAAACAATTACAACCCCACCCCCCACTACAGAAAACAAAAAAATACATTACAACCCCACCCCCCGCTACAGAAAATAAAAAAATTACACACCTGAAAAGGAAAGACAGATAAACACAATACAATACATACATATAATACATATAATACATTACATACAATACATGACATTACATATAATATATTAAATATAATATATTACATATAATATATTACATATAATACATTACATACAATACATGACATTACATACATTAAATATAATATATTACATATAATATATTACATATAATGTATTACATATAGTCCAAATCAAATACCCCCTATCTATCTAACATACAATCTATTTAATTTAAAATAAATCCTAACTATATCAAATACATCCCCCTATCTATCTAATATACAAAAAATCCTAACTACATACACAGACCCTTATTCTAAACTAAAATAAAATAATTACAGTCCTAACTACATACACAGACCCTAATTCTAAGCTAAAATCAATAAATTAAGACCACTTACCTTTAAGATGTTGCTTCAAATCACTAACCTATGGGTCAAACAAAAAATAAAAATTAGTACAAAACATTAACATCAAATAAATAAACATTCTATACATTCTAAATATTCAACTCACCTTTACAGCATGTCCAGTCACTGTTTAGCTCTTCCGGCGCGGCCCTGTTAAAAAAAAAACACAATACATGAATACATGAATACAATATATAAACAATAAATAAAATACACAAATAAACATCTAAATATACATTTAACTTACCTCCCCGCGATGTCCCCGGCCTTCTCTCCTTCAGCCCCGCCTGGGCCGCGGAACCATCCGCGCTCTAAAAAAAAAAAAGAAAAAAAACTAACGGAGGTCTGCACTGGCAGACCTCCCCGACGCTAATGAACCTCCCGGAGTCGTTTTCGGGAGGAAATTGGCATTGTCGGCTTGTGATTGGCTGAAAAAGCTGTCAGCCAATCAAAAGTCGTCAATGTAGGAGCCAATCAGGATGCACAGATGTCTTCTACCAATCACTCCGTGGGGGTGTATCCCATAGTGATTGGCTGAAGGCATCTGAGCCTTGTGATTGGTTCCCAGAAAGATAGACAAGTGTTTTAGCCAATCAGGGTGGGATATTGGGGTGTATCCCATCCTGATTGGCTCACACATTGACGACTTTTGATTGGCTGAAATTGATAGACAGCTTTTTCAGCCAATCACAAGCCGCCAATGCCAATTTCCTCCCGGAAACGACTCCGGGAGGTTCATTAGCGTCGGGGAGGTCTGCCAGTGTAGACCTCCGTTAGTTTTTTTTCTTTTTTTTTTTTAGAGCGCGGATGGTTCCGCGGCCCAGCCGGGGCTGAAGGAGAGAAGGCTGGGGACATCGCGGGGAGGTAAGTTAAATGTATATTTAGATGTTTATTTGTGTATTTTATTTATTGTTTATATATTGTATTCATGTATTCATGTATTGTGTTTTTTTTTTAACAGGGCCGCGCCGGAAGAGCTAAACAGTGACTGGACATGCTGTAAAGGTGAGTTGAATATTTAGAATGTATAGAATGTTTATTTATTTGATGTTAATGTTTTGTACTAATTTTTATTTTTTGTTTGACCCATAGGTTAGTGATCTGAAGCAACATCTTAAAGGTAAGTGGTCTTAATTTATTGATTTTAGCTTAGAATTAGGGTCTGTGTATGTAGTTAGGACTGTAATTATTTTATTTTAGTTTAGAATAAGGGTCTGTGTATGTAGTTAGGATTTTTTGTATATTAGATAGATAGGGGGATGTATTTGATATAGTTAGGATTTATTTTAAATTAAATAGATTGTATGTTAGATAGATAGGGGGTATTTGATTTGGACTATATGTAATATATTATATGTAATATATTATATGTAATATATTATATTTAATATATGTAATGTCATGTATTGTATGTAATGTATGTAATGTATTATATGTAATATATTATATGTAATATATTATATGTAATGTCATGTATTGTATGTAATGTATGTAATGTATTATATGTATGTATTGTATTGTGTTTATCTGTCTTTCCTTTTCAGGTGTGTAATTTTTTTATTTTCTGTAGTGGGGGGTGGGGTTGTAATGTATTTTTTTGTTTTCTGTAGTGGGGGGTGGGGTTGTAATTGTTTTTTTTTTCTGTACTGTAGGTTTTTTGTTTTTTGTACTGTAGGTTTTTTGTTTTCTGTACTGTAGCTTTTTTGTTTTTTGTAATTAGAGTGTTGGGGAGGTTTATTAGGGGGTAGGTAGTGTAGGTAGGTAGTGTAAGTGTTAATAGATTAGTGTAGAGGGGGGTTAGTTTAGATTAAATGGTTTATTGGGGGTTATAGTGTAGTGTTTGTAGTTAGTGTCATGATGGTCCTTGAGGACCATCATGGCACTTATGTGGTTAATGTTGGGTTGTAACAGGCCCATAATGGTAATAATATACCCTTATGGGACTGATGGGGTTAAATAGAGCCTTATGGTGGTCTGTATTGACCATCATGAGTTAATGGGTTAATTTAGGCCTTATGGTGGTCTGGATTGACCATCATGAGTTAATGGGTTAATTTAGGCCTTATGGTGGTCTGGATTGACCATCATGAGTTAATGGGGTAATTATAGTTGCCTGGGGTTAATATTTTTAGTGCGAGTCCTTTCAGGACCTTTACGGTCCTTTGAGGACCCGCAAGGCGGGAAATTTAAAATTGAATTGCAGCAGGGTCACGATCGGTGCCGATCGGGGCCCCCCGCTGCAGGGGGTTTATATGGGGACACTTCGGGGGTCCCGATGGGGACCCCCAGCATAGAGGGGGGTTAATTTTAAGTGCCGCGGCCGGGATTGGGTAATAGTGTGCCGCGGCCCCTTTAAGTAGCCGCGGCGGGGAATTTAAAAGTTTGAAATGCAGCGGGGGGCCTGATCTATGCAGATCGGGGACCCCCGCTGCAAGGGTTTAATGTGTGGGGGCTGCGGGGGTTCCTATGGACCCCTGCAGCAAGGTGTTCATGTGAGGACACTTCGGGGGTCCCGACGGGGACCCCCGCATTGAGGGGGGGTTAATTTTAGGTGCCGGGGGGGGTATTCGGAGCACCCCCACGGCAGGGCTTATGTCCGGGACTGCCGCGGAGGTCCCTTTTAGGACCCCCGCAGCAATTGATGAGGAGTGGGAGCCTGCGATATCATATCGCAGGCTGTCACTCCTCATGTACATTTACGCAGTGTAGATACGTACGGCCCTGCTGCGTAGCTCATACGTTGCTCGCAGCAGGGCTAATTTAATAGCATTGTAAGTTAGAGAAACTTTGCAGTACGTAGGGCTTAGGTAGAAACCTCTTATTTACGAGGCTGGAATTTAATAGGGCCCTAAATATTTTACAGATCAACCGGGACATATTTATGTAAGTAACCCAATAGGGACACACATGTAACACAATTAGAGTTAGAAATTATACACTGAAAATCCAACTATTGGGCGCTATGATTTAAAAATGTTAGTACATTCAGGAGAACTGCATCATTTAGTGTCATATTTCCTAGGTAGTGGGTTGATCTCAATATCGCTGTCACTGGAAGAGGTAATGTCCAGGTACTGTACTGTTTATCAACATTTAGGCACTTGTTCAATTAACTGTAGGACTTTCACAGCAAGGTAGACCTCCGGGGCTGTCTGATTCACGTAAAAACTCATATAAAAACCCCATAGAGGCTCTTCTCAAATGAGTAGCTCATGAAAATGAGCTGTTTTGGGGATACTGTAACCCCAATACATTGTATATTGGATTGAATGACTTCATAGATGGTTTGTTTATTGAAGTCCTGATTAGTCCACTGTGTTACAAGGGCTTGAGAGATAAGTAGGACATATATTGGTGTTTCAATGCTGATAATTGAACTTCCTCCATCATTTTAATGGAGTGTTTTAATGAAAGGAACTTGCAAGTTGCCATGTGCATGTGTGTTTTGATTGGCTTTCATGTTTCTTTCTGTACAACCACCACCAACGAGGATCCTCTCACTGTTACTAAGTAAGTGGCATGGACCTTTCAAAGATTAGCAGGTCAGCCTCAGCGGCAAATGTTGATGACCGCTGAATCAGGTGGTTTGCTCCCTTGTCGTGGAACTGGGACTGACAATGCTTCTTTTCTCCTGACCACTTAGGTGGTGGTTTTGGGTCTGTTTTGGATTTATCCAGCCCTCAGTCACCTGGAAGATGCTGGGCAGGTATTGGCTTGCAGGAACTCTGGAAAAGTGGAGTCCGCTGGTTGAACTGAAGGATCCCTTTGTCTTCCCAGCAGGACCTTATAATAACCTTCATTTTTCTTTCCTTGGATCCACAGAGATCCAGCACAGACACTATTCTGTCCCAATATGGTATTGTTCATTTTATTTTCAATAGAACATTTATAGACAAACATAATAATGCAGCTTTGGTTCAGCCCACAAACATGATTAAATTACCCGCCTTAACCAGTTAACTCAGTCAACAACTACATACCTCTGCAGTACCTTTTTGGCCAATATGGGTGTCATTGGAGTAAATACCATCACAGATTGAGCTGTTAATTACATCACAAACTTAAACATATTTAAAGTTCCTTTCTAAACTCGTTAACTAGCTCACTAGTTATGTATCCTATTTGACTTTCCTGTCCACATCGAGATAATCTCATCAGGAAATTTGTTAGCAATTGATGAGGGAATTAGCAGGGACTGGTAAGGAGATCAGGAGGAGGAATAGCAGGTGCCTACAGCACTATTGAGGAAGGGGCATGGGGCCTCCAGGTGGGCCTTCACAATATGTATAAAGTAAAATCTTGTTATCACAGTCAGATTGTCTATATACTGGGTCAATCTATACCATATGTTCACTGCCATGTCCATGATAGACTAAGAAATTGACAGATTTGATAATTTTTTGAATGAACCTGGTTCACATAGCAGTATTTAATCATATGGTCTATGGATATAATGAAACAGTGATTATATGTTCCACGTGTCTGTATATACATATATGAGGGCCGCTGCTGCTGACCTGTGGAGATACAGACACAGAGGACTGAAGGAAGTTATCTTCCATTTGTGGACATTACTAAACCTAATGTAAGCTTTTTATATTATTTTTTACTTTGTATTAAAACTTTATTGACCATACCTCTCTCTCCCTGATGGCTGCATGCATAAAGCTGACTGCACACATAACCCTGCACAAGGAGAGCAGTGACAGGATCTGAGGGCCTGAATAATCTGACATAAATGTAAGATTACCTATTTTTTAAAGAACTTTCCTCATTTGCAAAACCTACTACCTTAGAGGAACCTCTTTTCTCCTTGTCTATTTTTCAGCACTAAGGAAAAAGAAACTGAAGATAAGCGCCAAGGATCTAAAGACACAATATAAATATATATATATATATATATATATAGTAACTCACAAAAGTGAGTACACCCCTCACATTTGTGTAAATATTTTATTATGTATTTTCACGTGACAACACTGAAGAAATGACGCTCCGCTACAATGTGAAGTAGTAAGTGTACAGCCTGTATAACAGTGTAAATGTGCTGTCCCCTCAAAATAACTTAACTCACAG
Organism: Discoglossus pictus; assembly: GCA_027410445.1. Taxonomy (NCBI): domain Eukaryota; kingdom Metazoa; phylum Chordata; class Amphibia; order Anura; family Alytidae; genus Discoglossus; species Discoglossus pictus. The sequence goes on along the minus strand of CM050172.1, from coordinate 101,039,193 downwards.
CCATTAACGTCTAAACCGTTGGCAAAAAAAGTGAGTACACCCCTAAGTGGAAATGTCCAAATTAGGCCCAAAGTGTCAATATTTTGTGTGGCCACCATTATTTTCCAGCACTGCCTTAACCCTCATGGGCACAAGAGCTTCACAGGTTGCCAGTGGAGTCCTCTTCCACTCCTCCACGATGACATCATGGAGCTAGTGGATGTTAGAGACCTTGCACTCCCCCACCTTCCATTTGAGGATGCCCACAGATGCTCAATAGGGTTTAGGTCTGGATACATGCTTGGCCAGTCCTTCACCTTTACCTTCAGCTTTACCTTTAGCAAGGCAGTGGTCATCTTGGAGGTGTGTTTGGGGTCCTTATCATGTTGGAATACTGCCCTGTGGCCCAGTATCCGAAGGGAGGGGATCATGCTCTGCTTCAGTATGACACAGTACATGTTGGCATTCATGGTTCCCTCAATGAACTGAAGCACCCCAGTGCTGGCAGCACTCATGCAGGCCCAGACCATGACACTCCCACCACCAAAAGTATACCTCTATACTGAGGAAAGGTAGTTGAAATAATCCCTAAATGGCAGATAAAGCGATAAGGCACAAAGAGCACAAAAACACTGATATGAGATGAAACGCTCAGTCTGAAGTACAAAGCCATGCAGAGAGAGTGGAGACAGCATCTGACATCAGCAGGAAAATGCATATAGGGGGAATCAACACAACATATTATAAAAAAACATATATACACACATATAGATTTAACTATTTTGTTACATTACAGCCTTAAGTTTAATGTTTGCTTTGTTAATCTGAATTTCATGTGATGGATCAGAACACAATAGTCTAAGTTGGTGAAATGAGAAAAATATATAAATAAAACTATTTTCTAGAAATAGAAAACAGAAAATTGGCATGTGCGTATGTATTCACCCCCTTTGTTATGAAGCCCATTAAAAGCTCTGGTGCAACCAATTACCTTCAGACGTCACATAATTAGTGAAATGATGTCCACCTGTGTGCAATCTAAGTGTCACATGGTCTGTCATTACATATACACACCTCTTTTGAAAGTCCCCAGAGGCTGCAACACCTAAGCAAGCGACACCACTAACCAAACACTGACATGAAGACCAAGGAACTCTCCAAACAAGTAAGGGACAATGTTGTTGAGAAGTTCAAGTCAGGGTTAAATTATAAAAAAATATCCAAATCTTTGATGATCCCCAGGAGCACCATCAAATCTATCATAACCAAATGGAAAGAACATGGCACAACAGCAAATCAACCAAGAGACGGCCGCCCACCAAAACTCACGGACCGGGCAAGGAGGGCATTAATCAGAGAGGCAGCACAGAGACCTAAGGTAACCCTGGAGGAGCTGCAGAGTCCCACAGCAGAGACTGGAGTATCTGTACATAGGACGACAATAAGCCGTACGCTCCATAGAGTTGGGCTTTATGGCAGAGTGGTTTATGGATGGAAGGTTACTCTTAGAGAGCTATTGACAACCAATGTCCCATATTACATGCAATCTTCCCTCATATGGCAAAATTACTTTGCTAATCCTTGGGAAGCTTGAAAACATGTGTGTAATTATATTTAGCTCAAAAAAGTAAGATAAAACCAATTTAGATAAAAGCGCACCATTAGTACTCATATGGTTGTAAAAAGTTGTGAAAATAGGTAATTATATAGGGGGTACATATAATAAAAAATATATCTTATATACAGTTTGTTAAGTACATAACTCCATATTGCCTTAGACTACTGTGTGTCATTAATGCAGACTAGCAATTCAAAGTAGTCATCAGGAGTGAAAAAGTACATACAAAAATAGCCAAATATATGTTACCACCCTTTCTATAATAGTAAATTTAACCAGAGTACTTGCGCTTTACTGTGAATAGTCCCGACAGTCCCGTTTCGCCCCTCCTAGGGCTTACTCATGGGCTACTGAATATTGGTACAGCATGGGCTTTTATAGCCCTTTTCCTTCCATTTCCGTATACCAAACGCTATCTGCGTCATCTACGTTACCACGCAGTAACGTGATCAGCGTGAAGCCGTCACTACGCTCTCTGTCTCTCTCTCTTCCTGGTTATTGATACGCCAACCATGCGTGATTTGCCAACCAACTCATGGAAGTTGATTCCCAAATCTCGCGTGATCAGTCTACCTGCTTCATTTTAATGCATCTCATCAACCATGCATCATTCTGCTATAGTGTCATACTTTTGCTCATTATACTCACTATATGGCCAAATTAATAAGTTTATTATGGATGTCTATCTTATATGACATATAATTTTATTAATCTTAAAAGATTAGAGAATATGTTTTTTTTTAAAAAGAGATATTATTTATCATGTGGCTTCAGGAATATATACATATATAGATATAGACAAGAATAGATGATCAACACTTTAATCTTAGAAAAAACTATTAAATATATCTAGATAGTTCTCAAAATGTGTTGTCCCTCTATATCTATTTTTTCATATACTTATTTTTAAGAATAAGCATAAAGATTTTTTCAGAATAGCATTAAGGATGTTAAGGATGTTATTCCTCTCAATAAATTTGGGCTCGACTTAAAGGACAATTATATTCTGTGACTATACACAAAAAACTATAAGCGGTATACTAAAATAGTGAATAAATAAAGTGTATTTAATATGTGAAAGAATTATGTAGAATATTGAAGAATGATAAATATAACCTGTTTCTAGGTATAATGATAAAAAAATTAATATATGTAGGAATATGTGTGCTAATACTTGATTGCTTCTGGTTTATTATTATGAAATAGTTTTATATGACGAGACACTGACGTGTCCATTTCTTTAACCACTGTATAGGTATGTTCCAAGATTCGTCTCCATAGTTGGCGTGTAGTTTTACCTATATATAATTTTGGACAGGAACAAATTAAAATATAAACAACGTGTGTAGAACCACAGTTGATAAAGTTCTTAATTGGATATTTTTTATCAGTATTTGGATCAATGAAATCTTTACTTGGGACTATAAATTTGCAGGCTTTGCATTTTCCACACTTAAACAATCCCTTTGTAGATGGTAACCAAGATGTTCTCATTTGTTTAGCTGGCTTAAAAAAGCTGTTCACTAATTCATCTTTGATGCTTTTATTCTTCCTATAAGTGATCGAGACTTTTTCTGATAGACTTGTACTTAATGTAGAGTCCTCTGTTAGTATATACCAATGTTTGTCTAAGATTTCTTTAATTTCTTTCCAGTCTTTTCCAAATGACATAATGCATCTTATTTGGTCATTTGTTTCAACCTTCTTTTTTGAAAACAGTAGATCCTGTCTATCAGATTCTAAAGCTCTTTTATATGCTTTTTTCAATAGGCGATTGGGATATCCTCGGGCTTTAAATTTTTCCCTTAGTTGATCAGCTTGGGTCTTGAAAACTTCTGAATTACTGCAGTTTCTTTTTATCCGTAGATACTGACTGATCGGTATCCCTGCTTTCAACGCTCTGGGATGCTGACTCGACCATTTTAATAGCGAGTTTGTTGCAGTTGGTTTCGTGAAGGTGGATGTATGTATTTTACCCATTGGATCATTTGTTATTATAAGGTCTAGGAACTCGATCTTCTCTTCATCCATCACATACGTGAATTTTAAACCTAGAGAGTTTATATTTAATCTGTCAATGAACTCTTTAAATTCTTTGACATCTCCGATCCATAATACCATGATATCGTCAATATATCTATGCCAGGATAATATTTTGTCATTATATTCTGACATATCTTCAGAAAATACATACATTTTTTCCCAAAAGCCTAAATACAGGTTTGCATAGTTCGGGGCACAAGGGGTTCCCATGGCAGTACCATTGATTTGATTATACCAATGGTTATTAAAGATGAAAAAATTTTGTGTTAATATAAAACGAAGTAATGCTATGATAAACACTTTCATATTCGAATCTTCTGTGGGTCTCATACTTAAATAATATTCTACTGCTGACATTCCCTGGTCATGCGGAATGCTAGAATATAGTTGTTCTACATCAATAGATATCAGGATTGTTTTGGTAGGTACTACAATATCCTCTAAATGTTTCAGGAGATCCAATGTGTCTTTTAAGTATGAAGGTATTTCCGGTACTATTTCTTTGATGTAATCATTTACATATTCACTTATTTTTTCTGTCAGACTGCCATTACCTGATACTATAGGCCGTCCTGGTACAGGCAATTTCTTTTTATGTATCTTTGGTAATGAGTAAAAGGTGGCTATCACCGGTCTTTTTGGAAAAAGATAATCATACGTATTTTGATCAATGAGTTCAAAAATAATTTAAACTTAAATTTGGTGTGAAGCACCAGGGAACCGCTGTACAGTGATACATTGAATTATTTATGGCAGAGTGGCCAGAAGAAATCCATTACTTTCAGCAAAAAACAAAATGGCCCGATTTACGTTTGCAAAAAGGCATGTAGGAGACTCCCAAAATGTATGGAGGAAGGTGCTCTGGTCTGATAAGACTAAAATTGAACTTTTCATCCTTCAAAGAAAACGCTATCTCTGGGGCAAACCCAACACATCACCCAAAGAGCACCATCCACCATTTTTCAGCAGCTGGGACTGGGAAACTGGTCAGAGTTGAGGGAATGATGGATGGTGCTAAATACAGGGATATTCTTGAGCAAAACCTGTACCACTCTGTGCGTGATTTGAGGCTAGGACAGAGGTTCACCTTCCAGCAGGACAATGACCCCAAACACACAGCTAAAGCAACACGTTTAAGGGGAAACATGTAAATGTGTTGGAATGGCCTAGTCACAGCCCAGACCTCAATCCAATAGAAAATCTGTGGTCAGACTTAAAGATTGCTGTTCAAAAGCGTACACCATCCAACTTGAAGGAGCTGGAGAAGTTTTGCAAGGAGGAATGGGCAAGAGGATGGAAAGAACAGAAGAAAAAAGAGAAAAACAATATATATGTAGATCTTTTTTTGTTGTTGTAATGATGAGTTAGTCCAGTGACAACCTCACTCATTGTACATCCTGTCACATGTATGAACTGCTGGAACAGCTTTTCCAGAGTCCATACCTCTGTCACAGGTGTGAGCATGTTGCCTCTCTTGAGGCTAAAATTGGAGAACTGGAGAGGAGAATTGGAAAGGGAGTTGGTGCTCACTGAGCACAGTATAGCTGGGCCTAGTATGGAGGGTGGAGATAGGACTAGTGAAGATGCCCAGGGAGGTATCTGGGCTACAGTTACAAGGGGAATAAGGGAGAACAGGAACAGGAGGCAGGCCAGTTCTGAGTTTGGCAAATACCAACAGATTTGCCAGATTGAGTGAAACTATTGGGGATGTCCATTCAGGTATGACAATGCCAAATAGAGCTGTTCCCCCTAATAGCCAGCAGAACAACTTTACTGGAGGAGAGGGCAAAATAGGCAGATCAACAGACAGGTCTTGGTGGTAGGGGACTCTATTATTAGGAAGGTAGACAGGGGGATTTGTCACCCAGATCCCAGCAATTGAACCGTTTGCTGTCTTCCGGGTGCTCGGTTTCGGCATGTTGTTGATAGGGTAGATAAATTATTATGAGTGGCTGGACATGAGCCAGCGGTCTTGGTACATATTTGTTCCAATGACAAAGTGAGACAGGAGGAGCTGAGGTAGGTTAATGTGTGGCTAAAATGTGGTGCATTAAGGAGGGGTTTGGGTTTTAGACCACTGGGCTGACTTCTCACTTAGATACAATATCTATAGCGGGGATGGATTGCAACTTAGTGATGAGGGATTGGATGGTAGAATGGCTGGGGGAGAATTTAAACTAATAGGTGGCGTGGAGGACTCTTGAGAAGTAATAGAGAAGAAGGTGTAGAGGGGGTAAGGAATTACTTATCTAGTCATGGGGTTGGAGAAGGGGGAGGGTTAGAATAGTCAATGGGTTGGTATATTAAGACTATAGTCAGAGAAGATATTTATACTGGATCTAGTGCTAATATTGAATGTTTGTTGGTAGAGTTAAATAGCCGAGCAGCAAATTCCAAAATAATATTGGTGTGATTATGTTATAAACTCCCAAATATAATTAAAAGTGAGGAAATACAATTATTTTTACATATTCGAAATGCAACTAAGCACGGGCAAGTTCTAATAATGGGAGATTTTAATTACCCTGAAATAAACTGGATAAATGAGACCAGCAGCTCAGCTAAGGGGAGCAGATTCTTGAGTACACTCAGGGATCATTATCTGGCCCAGGTTATACAAGAACCTACTAGAAATGGGGCCATCTTGGATTTAGTCATCACAAATATTGATATACTATCAAATGTGTAAATAGGGCAACCTTTGGGAAACAGTGATCACAACACAGTCTCATTTGAGCTTGAATTAAAAAAACAAAACTGTAAGGGGCAACACAACTCTTACTTTTAAAAGGGCAGATTTTAACTTCTATGGACAGCGATACAAAGTATAGACTGGGACAGAGAACTGATAGGTAAAAATACTGACCATAAATGGACAACGTTCAAATCCTTACTAAATATACATACACATTGGCATATACAGTACCAAGTTGAAATAAAAGTAAGAGGAGTAAATCCCACCCAATGTGGCTTAACAATGATTTAAAGATGAAGATACAGAGTAAAAAACAAGCATTTATATTATACACACAAGACGGGACAGAGACTGCTTTACGGGAGTACAAGGAAATCACCAAGGCAGCAAAAGTTAGTTGCAAAGGAGAGTAAGACTAACATTACAATGTGACACAGTCTGACAATTACTGACCAGGAAAAGGCAGATGGGCTAAATACTCTCTCTACAGCTCGCTGTTTATTTTTATTTTGTCTCTTGTATCCTTCTTTGTTACTTTTTTACACTGACCCACTTCACCTATATGGTCAGACAAGATGGTCCTTTTGATGATATCTACAGTCAGATCTATCTTTATTTCTATGCTACTTAGTGCTTCTTGAGCCTCTCTTTCCTCTAGACCCTGTTTCACCATTTATCTCTTCTTGACCATTACTTGACCACTCATTCTCTTTTGTGCATTAGTGAATTTGAGCCCATTAGTGTCTAAGCAGTCAGTTCGGTCTTTACATTACAAAGGGCTGGCTCACTTCTTTAGTTCAGGAAACAGATTTGTACCGGCCAGTGAGCCAGCACACCGAAGTGAGCCAGCACATTGTACAAAATTATAGAGCGAAAAACATATTCATGTATATATTGCATGACGTAACTATAGATTTTGTAATTTATATATGATGCCCCAACTATTTAAATTGTTACTAGTTTTTTATATATATATATATATATATATATATATATATATATATATATATATATATATATGAGTAGACTGTCCCTTGCAGACTTATCCGCTGAGCTCCTCTGTAGTTCTGAACTTCATGGTTTTGCAATGCAGCATGCTCAACAGTAATGGAGGAGGATGATGGCGGAGAAGGTGATGGCATGTAGTGGTCAACCTTCTAGTTCTCACCCCTGAAGCTTGCCCTAACACAGAATTAAAAGACAACCATTTGTAGATAACCATCTCTTGGGTATATTTTTTAAGACCTAAAATACAAGGGTTACGTTTAATTCCCCATTTACACCCTGCACTCATTGGCTCTGCTACTTGGCGCAATCCATGTACATTTGGCTATTGCAACTGTGAATCCCTGCATGGATTATTATATTAAGACATGCTTTTTAGATATGTAAAACAGGCACCTTAGATGGGAATTATGGTTCTTATCTGCCATCCAATCTATGTTTCTCACATTATGCTCAGTGATTGTGTCCTTGTCTCACCCCATTTCAGTACCAAATACTAAACGTGTCCTCTAGTAGGAAGTTCCTCAAGCTGATGCTTATAGTATAGATCTGAAGAGGCCATTGAGTGAATATGCTGTGGGTGCCAATGGATAATATTAATCTAATGCACTGAACATATTCGTAATTTGTTATGCGCAGGGAAATCTTTTGTAAAATGAACGCTCTGAACCAGGTTCGTTGAGTTGTTTTCTGAGCACCTGAATTATATAATTAGCCCGCCAAGTTACTTTGATTAATAGTTTCAGGCTGGGGCTCTATTAGTCCTCTGACACTGCACCGAGATTGATGGATTGAACCCGTTCCACTCTACTCTGCAGTCATATTCTTCAAGTATTTGGAAACTGGCAGAAAAGTCTGACTATTGATTCTCTTGCACTGCTTAAGGGCCTTATCTGCCGAGGCATTAATCTTTGTGACTTTCAATAATTCTGCTGAGTGCAGAAAATATCTAACAATTTTGCTTAGTTGTTAATGATTTTCTACATTTTTATTTGTGCAATGAACCTAATACATTTCTTCAAGATCACACTGAAGAACTAAAAAAGAGAAATCATTTTAAAGAGAATAACAGCCCTATTAAATCCGAAGCCAGTAGCGGCATCGGCACACAGGCAAAGGCTGCGTGTCTGTAAATCTATTAAAATGAACCACAACGCGAGTTACAGGCCGTAAACCATTCTTGCGCATGTTGCATGTGCGGCTGTGAACATGATCAATTAGTCAAACCCGTAGATATGGATTTCGACGGAGCCAATGGTAAATGGGATCGTCATCATTACATCACTGGAAAATGAAGGTTAGATTTCAAAGCCTTACGGGTTTCGATTACGAGTTTTGATCGGACCCGCATTCCAGAAATAATGCAATATCAGTAAACATAATATTCTAGTCCATGCAAGTTCTATTATATGTATTAACACATTGATTGCCGGGATCGATATAACAAGGAAGTTAAACATAAAAAGTATTTTATATTGCAGATTTGCGAGCTTGAGAATGTTGTGCTATCAATATTAATACCTAACATCACTTTCCCTTTAATTATCAGTACAGTAGTGTATTGATATTTGCATACACAGTGCTTTCTAGTACCGTAGTCCTTTTGGCTCCATTTGCGGGTTTGAAGTACAGTAGATTCATAGCAATTTGATAGCAATTTTCAAATGTAATAGTTACGGGCTTGACTGATCAAAGGATTTCCAGACGGGGGGTTCAAATTTCGATTTTTTAACCTGCAACCAGTAGATCGTTACCAGGTTGCTTTACAGGGCCAATTTAATAGCCATAAGCCTTGTGGGCTATGTTACGGGCTACGGTTTTACACGTTAAGGGAATTGAATAGGGCTGCCTTTATTACACAACCACACATACAGTTTCTTGTACATATCTATAATGTCTGGAAGCTGTTGTGAGGAGTGTGTGAGATGTTCTCCCCTAGATCATGTGAGTTATTATGAATGGACCAAACTAACATCACCATCAGTTGTATACGTCATGGATACAAAATAAACTTTCAAGATGGGGTGTGTATTTGTAGCTATTATTGGAGGGAGTGGTGAGGGAGGAGGTAACTGGGAGGACTCCAGAGTCTTGGTTAAATATTAGGACACTATTTAAATGGTGGTAGATATCTTTGTGGGCAGTTAATCCTATCTGCTGTGGGGAATGAGATTGGCTGAAGTCAGTATGGTCTGCTTGTGGGTGTGTATGGTCTGGCAGCTGACCGTTCATGGGATTTATAGACCAGCAGAATGTAAACAGAGTTGTTGGCCTAACCACAAGTATTTCCTGTGATCATTACCTGTCGACCTGGTTTGACGATTTGCGTTGTTGCCCGCCTATGAACCTTTTCCGCCTATGACCATTGGCTGTTTTTACTACATTTTCTGTCTCTGGCCCTCCTGTTCTGATACCCTTGGGTACTCTTGCAGCAAAAATTCAATCACTGCTGACACAGAAAGACAGGAAGATTTGGGAAGATAAACTGATGAGGAAATTTGGCTCCTAAAACAGCTAAAACTCAGAATGATCAAAGGATCTGTATTATACATTTGATGCCACATCTCTTCACACCGACACTGTGCTGTTCATCCTATTTGTCTGTGTAATGTAATTAGAGATCCTGATGTATATATTATTATTATTATTATTATGGTTTATTTGTAATGCACCAACATATTCTGTAGCACTACGCATGGGTTACGTTCCAGGCAGAGACAAAAACAATATAAACATGTTGCAAAGTATGGAGGGCTCTGTCTTTGAGCTTAGAATCCAGTGTCCATAATGCTTTCCTAAAGCTCCATGCAAGATTGAAAACTCGCAAACTTACATTATAAATGTTTTGGGTTTGGTACAGGACGGTGAGATAAGTGTTGTGTAAGTTAAGGTGGAAGGTGATGCGCATCTTTAAACAGATGCGTTTAAGTGAGGTTTTGAAGGTTTGGGTCCAGGGAGATAGTCTGGTGGAGCGAGGCAAGGAGTTCCAGAGAATTGGGACAACACGAGAAAAGTGCTGAAGGTGGAAATGAGAGGAGAAAGAAGAAGGTAGTAAGCAGAACGAAGAGGGCGGGTGGGGGAGTATTTGTAGATGTGAAAAGAGATACAAGGGGGTGCGCTGTTGTTGAGGGCTTTATACGTTAGGGTTATGATTTCATTTTAATCTGGAGGTTTTGGGAAGCCAATAAAGAGGCTGACAGAGAGGAGCTGCAGACACAGAGTGTGGTGTACGGTAGATGAGTCTGGCAGAGGCGTCATTATGGATTGAAGTGGGGAAAGATGGGGGGTGGGCAGGCCAGCAAGAAGCGAGTTGCAGTAGTCAAGATATGAAAGAATGTATATAAGCTCCTTGGTCCCTTCTCCTTTTGCACTATAGCTGATAGCTCTCCTCACAGCTTTCTTCTCTGTATTGAAAGAAAGAGGTGGAATTAAATGTGCTGATGAAGGAAAGCTACTTGTTCTAAGGTCTGTGTATTAGGAGAGAAGTGAGAGATAAAGAGAATAGAGAGGATCAGAGAGAGGGGAGAAGAACTGAGCCCAAGGAGAAGAGATGATAAAGCAAAAAAGGGAGAAAGTACACAGGGAGAAGAGAGGAAAATAGAGAAAAGGAATAGAGAGAAGCTGTGAAGGAGTCACTATAAGAAGAGTCATGAGAAGAGGGAGAGAAGATAAGGAGGAAAGAGGGTTAGAAAGAAGAGACTTGAGAGAACAGATAGCAGAACAGAGAAAAGACAAGAGAGGAGAGAAAGACAATGAGGGAGCGGAAAAGAAGAGGAGACATAGAGAAGACAAGAAAAGAAAAGGAGAGAAGAAAGGATGAGAAGGATGGAAGACAAAATAAAGGAAGAGATGAGAAGATGAATTGGCGAACAGGAGAGAGAAAAGGAAATATGGACAAAAAGGGATGAAGTTCAGGTGAAGGGGAGAATAATGGAGAAAATCAAATCACAGAGAGAGAGAGAGAGAAATGAGAAAAAGAAGAGAGGGTGAGGAAAATACTGAAAAGAGTGGTGCAAAGAAAATAGGAAGAGAGGGGGAGTATGGGATAAAGACAAGGGAAAAGAGAAAGACAAACAAGGGAGAAATATAAGAAAGAGAGAGTTAGTGAAGGGATAGAGAAAGAAAGAGAGAACAGAAGAGAAGAAAGTAGATATATAAGGGAGAAAAAAGAAGGGAGAGAAAAAATGTAAGGAAGAAGGAAAAGAGAAGGGTAGAGGGGCATGAAAAGGGAGAGATGGGAAGTAAGAGCGATAAGGGAGAGAAAAAGTGAGAAGACAGGAGAGAGAAAAAGATAAATAACAGACATGCCATTATATCTTATACAGTGGATGTAGTCACATGGGAGACTATAGCGCAAACTAAAGGATTCTGGAGTATCTGCTTATGGATTGGGATTTGGGGCTCAATAGAATGAAAGGCATCTCAGCACATAAAATTAACCGTACATCCATAGGGGTCCTGTAAGGGCTATCGTGACTCCTAATATGAATATTATGAGCCTCATTCAATGGCAAGGCCGCAACTCACTGTATACAGGCCGTATGTCTGCAGGAGGGGGATTCAATTGAACTAGCCGCAAGTTACGGGCAAAAAGACAAAACCGTAAACCATGCAATCTTATGTAACATTTCAGAGCATGAGCTTGAAAAAACGCAAAATACAAAATAATAAAAATGAATGCCAATACTGTTCTAGTCCATGTGGGTGGCCTGATATGTATTAACTCACTGATTCCAGAGATCGATATTATCCCGAGATGAAACATAATAATAAATTATTTTTAATTGCCTTTCATCGTTTTCCCCGTCATTTACAGTGCAGTACATTTGTGGGCTTGCAGAATTGTAGCAATTGAATAGCGATTTGCGATCTTAGCGATTGTAACTCTTGCAGACTTGAAAGATCGCAAAAAGACGTCAAGTGAATAGCAAATTAGTTTACGGGCTACACAGGGTCCCCTAAGCTACAATATCGCAATTAAATGAGGCCCTATGCCAGGACCTAGGTGGTTCCTAAAATTAACCCTTGCTTCTTGCATTAAAAAAATAACGCCAGACCATGGGGGTCCTCAAAGACCAAGAATGAATCCCTTTCACCATGGGGGTCCTTAAAGGAGCCACATGGTACCTATAAGTTAACCCCTGTCACCATGGGGACCCCTATGGCTTCTAAAATACACCCAATTGTGGCATGATGATCCTCAAGGATCCCCATGGCACCCTAATATCAAACACAAGGATCCATATTCAACCCCTATGTAAATGACACCCCAATAGGGGGACCAATAGGACCTCCAATAGCCCTACAGTATAAAAAAGAAAAGCACTACACAAATAAATAAAATTAATTACATTAAAATAAAAATAATTGACATGAAAACAAAAAATTGTTACAAAAAAATTAAAAATATTACAAAAAATAATAAATAATTTAATGAGAAAAACAACAACATTAAAAATGTAACCCTGTAAGGAATTATTAACTCATACTTACCTATCCTTTTATGCCCCTCCAGTAATGATCACCAGTGCACGTCCTCACTCTCACGTACTCACCCTGGAGATCCCTGTTTAATGTCATTTAAAATAGGTAATCCTAGAGATCTTTGGGCTCATGGGTGTAGGGTATTGGGGGTGGGTGCAGGAGATCCCCATGTTTGGATGATGTACTGGGTGTTGAAGGGTGTTGTTAACCCCTTAATTGTGTTGGATATGAGAATTGAAGCCTCATATCCGGCTCTGTTAAAGCGTTACGGTGATCATAGCATCAGACCTGATGTTTGAGTACATGTAGGATTTTAGAGCTTTCCGAGGACTTACATGACCTCAGTAAGGAAATGTGTATCAATCTTTTTTCAGATTAGGATATCTTAGGGGGGCGGGGGTATTGGGGGGGGGGTTGAATGGGACAGCTACACCTCAACCTGGATAGTAAGGTTGGAGTGTGAGATAAGAGGGTAACAGATTCATGATGGAAATGGTCAAGACAACAGGCTGCACCTTATGGAGGTGACTGTGTGCTACACCGTAGGCTGTGTGTGTACAAAGCTTGCCAAAGTGTGCAGATTGGCATCTTAAGGTTGTAGCTGATATGAGATACAGAAGCTGTTTGAGTAAGAAATATTTTTCAAAAGATAATGCATTTGATAAGTGGAAAAGTCTTGAGGGAGAAATTACAAGGCAAACACAGTAAGGTATTCAAGTATGTCTGAGATATGCAAAACACTTTCCGAAGGATTAAATAAATCCGAAATACTGAAGTAGAGATCAGGATGTGCAGACATTGAGGTTATTGGTTTCTATGTAACATCAAGTAAACTGGTAATGATTTAATTTTTTATGGACTCAGTCACATCGTTCTGGATTTTAGCTGAATTTTAGCAGCCAGTACAGACAGGCGGTATCTTCCCTACACATTAGTTTCTGTATATGTTACAGCAAGGTAACAGTGCTCAAAGCCAAGCAGCAGCTACAAAGGCAAATAAAATATTAGCATGTATTAAGAAGGGTATAGAAGCCAAGGAAGCAAATATAATTCTGCCACTATACAAATCCCTAGTACGCCCTCATTTGGAATATGGAGGACAATTTTGGGCACCACTTCATAAAAAGGACTTTTTTGAGCTGGAAAAGGTACAGAGAAGGGCAGCAAAACTAATAATGGGAATGGAGGGGCTAAGTTATGAAGAAAGACTAACCAAATTAAACTTATGATCTCTAGAAAAAAGGCGTCTAAGAGGAGATATGATTACCTTATATAAATATATCCAGGGTCAGAATAAAGATTTGTCACAGGAGCTTTTTGTGCCAAGAGGTTTTCAACTGACAAGAGGACATCCCTTGAGGTTAGAAGTAAAAAGATTCCACCTTAAAGAAAGAAAAGGGTTCTTCACAGTAAGGGTGGTTAATCTGTGGAATTCTCTACCAAAGGTGGTGGTGACAGCAGATTCGATAGATAACTTTAAAAGGGGGCTGGATTTATTTCTAATTAAAAAGGGAATTCAGGGTTATCATGGATAATTAGAGAGACAGTATTGATCCAGGGAGAAATCCGATCGCCAGTATCTGGAGTAAGGAAGGAATTCATTTTTATTTTGTTTGTTTTTTCACTTTGAGACGATTGGCTCACTTGGGTTTTTTTTTTTGTTTGCCTTCCTCTGAATTAATTAATAATAATAATTAAAAAAAAATAATAATAATGAATTAATAATTATTTAACAACAAATTCATTAATAGTTAATCTGCATATTGCAGATCAGAGGAGATCTTAAAAGGTTGAACTTGATGGACTGAAACTCTTTTTTCAACCTTAAATACTATGTAACTATATAACTATGTAAGGGCCCTATTCCATTTGCATACATAGCGGCGCATAAAGGCTCCCTCGTAACTGTGGGAGTTTTTGGGGGGCAAGCTATGTATCCATCCCAATCAGATCCCCAACAAACCATCGCATGGCAGTTTTTTTTTTAATGCAGTCCCTAACCCTATGGTCCCCTACTGCAAGAGGCAATAAGCTGTCAACTCAGTAGTCTACTCAGCAGTGCTGCACAGTGAAACACACAGGCCACCCCCAACCATCTATCTATATAAACCCCTTCCCATGGGGTTAGAAATGAAAAGACATTGGCAGTAGGTTTAAGACCCCACTGCTGATCACTCCTATGAGCCCAGGGAACCTCAGGGAATCCCTCCTCCCATGAGCTGAAGGGAACCACAGGGGATTCCCTACCCCGCTAACCCCAATCCTCACACATATAACCATGGGGATCTATTTGGACCCCATGGCACCTAAATATTAACCCTGTGCCATGGAGGTCCTTACAGGGCCCGTTAACCATGTAGCACTAAAAATTGACCTCTATGCCACGGGGTATTTATATTTAAGTGCCATGGTGGTCTCAATAGACCCCCATGATTATAGATTTAAGTGGCGATCAGGGTTAGCAGGCAAGGGATTCTCCAGGGTTTCCCCTCTGCTTATGGAAGGAGGAGGTTATTCCTGGGGTTGCCTTCAGTACATGGGAGGGGGAAATCACGTTGATTCTTGGGCTCATAGGGGGTAGGGGTACTGCGGTGGTGGGGGATTCCATGAGATCCTCCAAGTATTGGTGATGTGTAGTGTGTATGGTGCACGTTACTAACACCTTAGTTGTGTTGAATTTGAGGGATCAAGCCCTATATCCATCTCAGTTAAAGTGTCATACTGATGATAGTGTCCGATCTAATGCTTGAATCGTCTTATGAGGCGTTTTTCTGCCTGTACACGTAAGATGAGGTGCTTTAGGCAGGGTGTATATAATTATATGTCTTAATAAAGCTCTAGGATCAGTTTAATTATCAGTGCAATGCTGTTCCTCCCTTGTTTTAATCTATGTAATCAATATGACAGACAGGAAGATCAGGAAATCAATCAGTCACAGAGGATAAGATGGAAAGGTCGAACTTGATCATCTTGTGCCTGTAATTACATTTGTTTGGGAACCTGGTTAATCTACTTTTACAGTTGTAGACAAGATAGAAACAGTATACATTAATTTGTGGGTTTTTTTTTCAGAAAGTGTTAAAAAAAAAACAATAAAGATTCCTCCCAGTGTAGTTGTGCAGCTGAGTTTGACAAGTACTATCTATTCAAGGGCAAGTGAAGGACAGAGATATTTTGTGTACAGGCGGATTTGTAAGTAAGTCCGATCCCTAAATAATAATAATAATAATAATAATAATAAAATGGCTCATATTTGGTAAGACTAATCAAGTGTAATAATGTAATAATAATAATACCTCTGTATTGTAATAATAGGTTATAGAAACAGAACAAAAAAATAGAACATAAAAACAATCTCATACAAAAAGGCTTGGGGGCTTTCACGGGACGTCTGTAAGTCAGGTTGTCTGTAACCTGGGACCACCTGTAAAGGATGAAAACAAGCACCTCTCCTTCTCCCTCGCCATTTCTTTCTCTCGTTTCTTTCCTCCTCTCTCCGTCTCTCTTGCCTGCGCCCCGTCTCTTTCTTTCTTTCTTTCTTACTCTCTCTCCCTCTCTTTTGTCTCCTCTCTCTCTCCTGTTCCACCTCACTCTCTTTATTTCTTTATTTCTGTCTCTCTCTCTCTTTTCTCTCCTCCTCTCTCTCTCCTCTCTCACTCCCGCTCCCCCCTTCTATATATATATGTATTAGCTTAAGTGGCAATTTATTAAATTTCTTCAGCAGACACAGGAAGCAACACAAACCCAACAACATCACTTTGCCAAATTAAATCCTCCTCCTCCGAACACTGACTAAAATACATAAGAAGCCCCTCTATATTCAGGTGGCTTCTCCACTATTGGTGTGAAGATTATCAGCACAATACGTTTTTGCACCTTATAGTCCTGGCTCGCACAGCCACCACATACCAGACCTTCTCACACTTAGAGAGAGAAGAATGAAGTGCCTGACCGAAGCTACCATTCAGCTGCTAAGTTATCTAAACTGGCTGTGGCATAGCGGGCGAAAAAGACTTTATCCATGTTAAATGTGGCTCAGACCCCATGTATTTCAAATCGGAGGACACTATATTGGGAGTGGAAATAATGACTTTTCCACTTTAATTTCTCTCCAGGTGGTAACTTAACCATCGCATTCAACATCTGTAAATCATTGCAAAACCAAATGGAGCCATCTGACTCAGGGACTAGAGCAATTGGGCTATTCCTTTACTATCGCTTCTCAGTCACCCCAATCTTTAGTATGGTTTGAACCTCTTCAGTAATGAACTCATGCCAAGCTTCTGGAAATCGATAGGGTTTAAGATGAGCGCCTTTTACGAGATCAGTAATCATGTAATGCTTTATACCCTTGTTTCCATAGCTGCTTGTGGTGGACAGATGAACATTTCTATACTTCCAAAATGTCAGTATTTTGACGTGATATATCTGCTTGAGTTTCCTTCTTCCTGGCAGGCTAAACCGGTAATTTATTTCCACTATCTTTTTAGGGCCCATGCCAACTAAAAAGAAACTTATTTTCAACTGTTGGAATGAGAACGAGGTCGGCATCACCAGATATAAACACCACGAACCTGACAATTGTTCTTTTGAGCTTCTTATGTTCTTTCCTTATCTTTCTTCACTATAAACCTAATGGCGGCTATGTGGGGCATATGGGCAATATAATCTCCTAGCGACTTGCCCGTCAAAAAATGACGGTCAATAAAAGAAAGTGTTGAAATGCTGTTTGTCACACAATGTGAGTGTACTGTGTGCCTCAAGTAAGTAAATTGCTCAAAAAGCAGAATTCTACATTACATAAAATAAGAAAAAATAAAATCACCAAAAATAAAAAAATGTACATGACAGAACAAAAAATAAAAAAGGAACATTACAGAAAATAACAAAATACATTACAACCCCCCCTCACTACAACATTTAAAAAAAAAAAATACACACCTGAAAATGAAATACATATAATACAAACATATAATACAATACAACACAATTAAAGAAAATACAATACAACACAATTAAATAAAACACAATACAACACAATTAAATACAATACAATTCAATTAAATACAATACACCCCTATCTAACATACATGCCACTATCTAATATACATGCCACTATCTAATATAGATGCACTATATAATGTAATATACATCCCACTATCTAATATACAATACTATCTAATAATACTTCCCCCTATCTATCTAATATACAATACATGTTATCTATATATAGCTACCCTAATTGTAAGCTACAATAAAATAATTAAGACCACTTACCTTTGATATGTTTCTTCAGATCAGCAACCTACGGTAAAAAAGATTAAAAAAATTAATACAACACGTTTACATGAAATACCTAAACATTCTAAACATTCTAAATATTCTAAATATTATACTCACCTTTCCAGCATGTCCCATTCCAGCATGTCACGTCCCAGCATTTCACGTCCTCCATGTTCCGTCGTCCATCTTTGCGTCTTGTCCAGCGCTACTCCTGTAAAAAAAAACATTACATTAGTAAACATAAACCAAAGTTAAATAAACACAATCTACATTATACTTACCTTTCCGCAATGTCTCCGGCCTCCTCGTTTTCTCCGGAAGCATCCACTCATGAAAAAAAAAAAAAGCGACACACATCCGCCCTGGCGAATGTCTCAGCCTCTTCTGATTGGCTGAAAAGGCTGTCTATCAAATTCAGCCAATGAGAAGACCCCATTTGTGAACCAATGAAAAAAGTATACACCCCAAAATACAACGGTGATTGCATAACACACCTGTCAATCTTTATTTGAACCAATCCTAAGGCTTTATTGCCATCAGCCAATCACAATGGAATATATCCCCACGTACTGATTGGTGAAGACATCTGCGCCTTCCGATTGGCTGTAATATAGATTGATATTAACAGTAGCCAATGAGGATGCACAAATCTTTCACCAATCAGTACGTGAGGGTGTATTCTATTGTGATTGGCTATTGTCAGTGCAACCAATCAGAATGCGCAGAGGCTCCAACCAATCATCCTGTGGGGGTGTATTCCATTGTGATTGGCTGAAGGCATCTGCGTCTTGTGATTGTTTTAAATAAAAATTGACAGGTGCATTTTCCAATCCGAGTGGGCTTTTAGGGTGTATCCCTTTGTGATTAGTTCACACATTGGCGCCTCCTGATTGGGTGAATTTGACAGCGTTTTCAACCAATCAGAAGGCGCCATTGCTTATTTTCTTCCGGAAAAGTCTCCTGGAGCCTCATTAGCGTCAGGGATGTCCGGGAGTGCGGATGTAAGTATATATATATATATTTTTTATTTTTTTTATACAGGGCATGGCAGAAGAGGACCCGGAGGAGGCTGGAGACATCGCGGGGAGGTAAGTAGAATATAGATTATGTTTATTTTATTTTGATGTATGTGTATTAATGTTGTGTTTATTTTAATAGGTGCCTTGCCGGAGAAGGATTAAAAGAATAAGGACGGGACATGCCGGAAAGGTGAGTAAAATATTTAGAATGTATAGAATGTTTATTTTAGAACTGTAAACGTGTTGCACTAATTTTTTTTTTTTTCCGTAGGTGGCTGATCTCAATGGACATCTGCAAAGGTAAGTGGTCTTAATTATTTTATTTTAGCTTAGACTTAGATTAGTTTATATATAGATAGCATTTATTGTATGTTAGCTAGGGGTATGCGTTTTATATAGATAGCATAGGATGTATTGTAGATAGATTGTGGTATTTATTTAGATAGAATGGGGATATATTATTATATAGATAGCATGTATATTAGATTATGGTATTTATTTATATATATTATGTGATGTATATTAGATAGGGTTTTATTGTATTGTATTGTATGTAATTGTATTGTTTTGTAATTGTATGTATTTTTATTGTATGTATTATATGTATTTCCTTTTCAGGAGTGTATTTTTTTTTTATGTAGTGAAGGGGGGGGTTGTAAAGTTTATTTTTTTTTTCTGTAATGTTCCTTTTTTATTTTTTGTTATTTTTTGTTATTTTCATTTTTTTGTAATGTAGTTTATTTTTTTTGTGAGTTAGGTTTTTTATTTCATGTAATGTAGATTTTTTTTGTGTGACTTTAGGCTTTTTTATTTTCTGTAATTAGAGTGGTGGGGGTTAATAGGGGATAGGTAGTGTAGATGTAGATAATAGGTTAGTGTAGAGGGTGTTTAGTTGATATTTAATGTTTTATTGGAGGGGGTATAGTGCAGTATCGTGTTTATACTTAGTGTCATGATGGTCCTTGAGGACCATCATGGCACTTATTTGGTTAATGTAGTGTTGTAACAGGCCCATAATGGTGTTAATATACCCTTATGGGACTGATGGGGTTAAATAGAGGCTTATGGGGGTCTGTATTGACCCCCATGAGTGACAGGCTTAATGAAGGGCTTATGGGGGTCTATATTGACCCCCATGAGTGACAGGGTTAATGAGGGGTTTATGGGGGTCTCTATTGACCCCCATGAGTGACAGGGTAAATGAAGGGCTTATGGGGGTCTGTATTGACCCCCTTGAGTGACAGGGTTAATGAAGGGCTTATGGGGGTCTATATTGACCCCCATGAGTGACAGGGTTAATGAGGGGTTTATGGGGGTTTGTATTGACCCCCATGATTGACAGGGTGACAGTGTATATTTTTTTTCTTTTACCACGGGTCCTTTAAGGACCTGTAACGCAGGAATTTGGAATTTTGATTCCAGCGGGGGTCCCTGATCGTGTGCAATCGGGACCCCCACTGCAATGTTTAATGTGGGAATAATGCAGAGCTCTGAGCTTATCTTGGATCCCCTGGGGTTAATGCAGGTTTCCGAGCTTATCTCGGATCCCTTCTTGGGTAATTTGTACGTGGCTGTGAGCCTCGTTTTCGATTTTTTCTGTGGCCATTTTTTCTCTTGCTTAGGGGATTTTCGTGTGTCTGAACTCAGGAATTTGGACTTCACTTCACTTTCAGAGGTCCTGGGTGCCCCCCCCCCTTTCTTTTGGTGTGTTTTCACTGTTTTTAGTTGCGCGCGGGTCGGCCGTTATAGTCGTAGTCTTAGTGCATGTGGGTGTTTGTTACCTTAAGGTTGGTTTTTTTTCTAAGTCATGCGTGTGACGTGTTTAAAGGCTCGCCTCGCTATGCGAGGCTCGCCAGCAATGAGCGCCTGCGGCGCTCATTGCCTCATTGCCTAAGTGCTACGATTTAATGGCTCGTCTCGCTACGCGAGGCTTGCCGGGAATGAGCGCCTGCGGCGCTCATTGCCTAAGTGCTACGGTTTAACCTGCGACGCTCATCGCTAAGTCGTACGCACTACGCAAACAGCGTGACAACGAATCGTAGTTCGACAATTTTAATATGTGATAGTATGTAGTAATTATGAATAGGGGACTTGTTGTGGACTAGCATGTTGCCATCTTGTTGGCATAATCATGTGTGAATAGATTAGGTGCTAGAAAAACAAAAATCATCACTTTACTAATAATCCTTGTATGTACAGTGCCTTGCAAAAGTATTCACCCCCCTTGACTTTTTACCTATTGTGTTACATTACAGCCCTAAGCTCAATGTTTTGTTAATCTGAATTCTATGTGATGGATCAGAACACAATAGTCTAAGTTGGTGAAGGGAAATGATAAATAAATATATATATATATATATATATATATATATATATATAAAAAATTTAGAAAACAGAAAGTTGGCATGTGCATATGAATTCACCCGCTTAGTTATGAAGCCCATAAAAAGCTCTGGTGCAACCAATTACCTTCAGAAGTCACATAATTAGTGAAATGATGTCCACCTGTTTTCAATCTAAGTGTCACATGATCTGTCATTACATATACACACCTTTTTTGAAAGGGACAATGACCCCAAACACACTGCTAAAGCAACAGTTGAGTGGTTTAAGGGGAAACATGTAAATGTGTTGGAATGGCCGAGTCACAGCCCAGACCTCAATCCAAAAGAAAATCTGTGGTCAGACTTAAAGATTGCTGCTCACAAGCACAAACCATCGAACTTGAAGGAGCTGGAGACGTTTTGCAAGGAGGAATGGGCAAAAATCCCAGTGGTAAGATGTGGCCAGCTCATAGAGACTTATCCAAAGCAACTTGGAGCTGTGATTGGCGCAAAAGGTGGCGCTACAAAGTATTGACTTTAGGGGGGTGAATAGTTATGAACATTGACTTTTTCTGTTATTTTATCCTATTTGTTGTTTGCTTCACAATAATAAAAAAATGAAAAAAACATCTTCAAAGTTGTGGCATGTTCTGTAAATGAAATGATGCAAATCCTCAAACAATCCATGTTAATTCCAGGTTGTGAGGCAACAAAACACAGAAAATGCCAGCGGGGTGAATACTTTTGCAAGGCACTGGATATGTATAAAAACATTTTAATAAAATAGAAGTTGAAAATAAAACATTTTTTTTTTTAAATGTACATTTTTAAATGAATGATGACAGCTTTGAAATTTTTGCCCACTTTAAATATTATTTGCTATTACAGGCATAATACATGACCCACTTTAGCTCACAATTCAACAAGATATGATTTTTCTTGACAGTCAAAATCAATTAAAATATAATTCAACAATTGTTCACATAATTAGCTAATTTAGCAATGCAACATAAATCTATATAATATAACAAATATAAATGGTACTCATGTTCACATACGGTGTACAAGTCACTTCTTGCTTTTGTTTTTGGGTCATTAGTTGATATGAGAAACGTTAAGATTAATTACTTTGCTCTGGAACATAATGAATAGTAAATGAAGATGCATAATTGGTCCACGGCTTCTTCACTTATTATTTTATATTTATTGTTTTTCATGTTATCATGTATGTTAATATCCTTTTATTCAATTGAAAATAATTTAGAATCAGTATTTTTTAGGTCAGAAGAAAAAAACTGTAAGGGACAGATTGAAGTCAGAAAGATCATTGCAAATTATTGCATGGAAAAAAGAAAATGGGAGGAAATTAAGAGGGTTATTTACTAAGCATCACAGGTGCTGTAATGTGCTTTGTGTGCTCTATTTCCTATGAGAGAAGTTGTCATTGCAGGCCTAAGGCCCCATGGCAGCGCCCAATGGCGGAGCTGCAGAATGGAGAGCCCAGGGGCATTGCACCCTTTGTACCACTGGTAGCTCTGCCCTTGGCAGTGCCTGTGATGACTTAGTAAATATTAAGCATAAAAAGATTGCTGAACCTAAATGCTTAAAGTTGTTATACACTATTTTCTCTTTGTGACACAGTCGGCTAATTAGTTGCATGGTATACTGGTTAGTGGTGGTGTGTGTGAAATACATTATAACATAGGGTTACATCAATTATGTCTACCAGACAAACAAGTTAACATCCCACTAATATAATGTGTCACTCTGTAATGCTTGTACAATTTAATAGGTTTGCTTACAAGAAAATTAGAAAGTGAAGGGAGGCAACCGGAAATGGACTGTACGTCAGCGTAAACTGACGCTTGGATGACGGGGGTAATGGCTCGCTAATAGAACCCAACACCCGACTCCCTCTATGTCCCACAGACCATTGCATGCTCATCGAGACTACTTACCCCCACCACCATATAGTACAGCCTGCTCTGGGAGTTTCGTTTCTCCTGCCAAGCCCGGCAGAGTTCCCCGCCGCCAGTGACGACCTGCACGTAGCAGGTGGAGACCCCCACTGCCTCCAGAAGCAACCCCCGGTTGGAGTACCGAATCTAGTAGCATAGCTAGAGAATGCGAGGCTGCTGAGGAGGCGCACTGTCAGGAGGCGGCTGCCCAATATCTGGCACCTACGGAGGCTTACAGCCCTGCGTTCAGGGACGCAATTACAGTGAGCCTGCAACCCATGGGAAGAGATGATGGCATTAGGGTACCATGAGGCTCATTGAGCCAGCCCTCCTTGCTTAACCACCATAACTGGAGATTCGGTGCAAGAAGCCCCAAAGAAACCCCAGAGAACTCTGTATGCTGCCAAGAAGAAAACTGAGGTAGGGGGGTCAGGTTGTACAGAGCCTGTGTGGGATTTGGAGCAGGTGGGGGCTGTGCAGGTATATGGTGGGACAAAGTATATCGTCTTTAATCTCCTGCAGAGGAACTGTATAGAACTTTTTTTTATTTTCTTCTCTGTATAGAATACACCTGCTTATATGTGACTGAGAGTGGATAAAGTTCCTAATCTTTGTACTAATATCATTCAAGCAAGGGGGTTAATTGTGAACCCTGGGTTTAATTTCATATATAAATATGCCAACTAAAATGAAATCAAGGGACAAAGCTAAAAATGAGTCAACAAAAACCTTGATGTTTTCACCACGATATAAGGGCTCAGGCTCTACCACTCAAACAGAAAGTACTATATCTATATCACCAACAACTCTTTCGCCAGACAAAGCGTCGCAGACAATAAGATTGGAAAATCTGAGAGTGGAGGAGGAAGAAATTCTCACATGCTCTAAAATGCAAGAAATGCTACAGTCTTTCCAGTCTAATCTAATCTTGGATCTGACAAAAAAAATTGCTGACAACACCTTATTAATTAAAGATGTAAATCAGCGATTGGAATCCATAGAAGATATATGTGATAATGTAATTATGGACAATAATAATCTTCTTAAATATACCAAGTCGTTGGAAAACAGAATTGAGGATCTAACAAACAAGATATCATCAATAGAAGACCGTAGTAGAATGAACAATCTCCGCTTCAGAGGCATACCGGAATCAATACTAGTTTGTAGCTTAAAATCTTATGTGGAGAACTTCCTGTTAACTCTGGTTCCAAATGCTGTATCTAATGAAAATACTATTGATGTTATTCATAGAATACCGCTTGCGAAACACCTAGATAAGTCTATTCCTAGGGAGGTTATAGTAAGAATCCACTACCGATCTTATAAAGATGAGATAATGAAGATGTCCTTTATTAAGCAAAGATTCTCTCCTCCATATGAGTATCTCACATTTTTTTTCAGATTTGTCGGTATATACTTTATCTAGGAGAAGAGAATTCAGTGCAATTACTCAGGTGCTAAGACGTAAGATATAAATGGTTATCCCCAGTAGGTCTATCCATCTATAAAGTGGCATAGGATAAAATCAGTTCAGGAAGGGGTAAAAATGTTACAAACATGGAATTATGAAATAACAGTTTTAGAACAAGAGGTCGGCCAGCCGAACCTAATTTCCAGTGAGCATTTATGGCAAAAGAACTAGGAGGTTTGGGGGGGGGGGGGCCGTGGAGAGTGGATAGGATGGGAATTATATCCTCCCCCTGGCTCTCTCTTCGCTGCTCCACCTTCGCCTCCCTAGGGAATTGAGGTTGCGGTGGGTGTAAGGTTTAGGAATCTTATCTGGGGAATCGGATTGGCATCTCGAGAGAAAAAAAAAAAAAAGTAAAAAAAAAAAAGGGAGGAAGAAAATGGAAAAGGGAAATAAATATAAAAATAAAAATAAATTAGAGTATAGCAGCCTTAATAGGAGGGCGTGATTGGGGAGATTTAGTTCACCATAAGTCAGAGGAAGTAGTAAATTTAGCCAGACGGCTAATTTAATAAAGTTTTCTCCTTCTTTTCACTTAGGGCTTTGTCCCTCCTTAAATATTTTGGCAATGCAAGAGATAATATTTGTTTTCTGTCTTTGTATATATCTTTATCTCTTTCTCTCACAGGTTGGTTATAGTTAGGAAACAATTAGTATTAATCTAGTTATATGCACACCGAATTCTTTTTCCGGTTTTAGGAATCATAGCAATCACGTAGTGGAGTTGTGTGGATGGTTCAATTAGTCTCTTTATCCCTCCCCCCTTAGAGTCGTAAAGGCTCATTAGTTGAGTTATTTAACCAGGCAAGTCGAAGAATATCTTCAATATTAATATCGGTAAATAAAAACACCCTAGAGCAAATTAGAGGGCCTTCCTATCCCCGCTATTTTCCCTATGTTGTTATGGGGAACTTGCCCAGCCATTTTCTACCATCAGGTAGTTGCTTTGTAAACCTTACTGTTATATGTTTTGTTTGTATTCATCCTTTGAGGGTATTTATGAGGGACTGTAAGAGCAAGTATATGCTCTATAGGCACCTCTATATCCAACTAGGGTGTGGGATGTATGTTGAAAATTCGATAGTTGTGTGGGATATATTTAGAAGGTGGGACTTATTAAGTAAGACACTTGAATCCACAAATTTGGTTAATGATTAAAGGAATAAAAATAATTTCCCACAATGTTAACGGACTAAACTCACCGACCAAAAGGAATATAGCCTTTTTAAACTATGCTAAAATCAAAGCAGACATATTGTGCCTGCAGGAAACCCACCTGAAGAAAGATTCAATTAAGTATCTGGCTGATACACAATACCCTATTAATATACACTCGACCTTCAAAAGTAAATCCAAGGGAGTTTCTACAATGTTTAATAAAAGATTAAAGGTCTCTGAGCTATTCTCAAAAATAGATCACCTAGGTAGATATATAATATGGTCGGGGTATATTAATAATAGTTTGTTTACCCTAGCAAATGTTTATTTGCCTAATAAAAGTCAGATTAGTTATCTAAAAACGTTTTTGAAAGATCTACATAAATTAAAGAGACGGCTGCTTATTCTATGTGGAGATTTCAATATGATAAGGGATGGACAAACAGAGGTCTTATAAGATAAAATCGGAAGCCAAAGATTTTAAAATTGCCCTAGACTTTTCCAATATCTTAAACAACTATGAGCTGTATGACATATGGAGGGTCTTCCATCCCAATAGTAAAGATTATACTTTCTTCTTGAACCGTTTTGAATCTCTATCCCGCATAGACTATATATTCTCTGATTCGAACACTTTAAAAATGATAGCGAAGTCAGATATCATCTTAACACCCTGGTCAGACCACAGTATGAACAGTATTTACCTGGTGGATTCATTGGAATCGAAAGTAACAAAAAGATGGAAAATCAATCCTATACTATTTAAAAATATAGATAATCTCAACTCAGTAAAAAAGGATACTTTGGAATTTTTTGAGCTTTTTTTTTACCTCCAGTAAGATACTGTGGTGTTCCTACAAATCCTATATCAGGGGTACCATAATCTCAAGGATGGCAGACATAAACAAGCAAAGGGGTAAACCCCTAAAAATCTTATATATTGAACCAGAGAAACTGCATCAGTCCAATAAAAAGAGCCCAAACACAGATACCGGCCATAAAATAAATATATTAAATAATCAAATAAATCTTATCTTACAATCTCAGGCAGACAACCTTCTCTGGAGACTGCAACAATCAAATTTTCTCTATGGTAATAAAACCGGCAAAATTCTTGGAAATAGATTAAAGAAACAACAAAATCATAATAGGATTTTAAAAATATTAGATAATGAAAAAAAAGTTCACATGAATCCAGATAAAATTGGTGAGCTCTTCCAGGAATTTTACGAGAACTTATACAATTTAGACAAAGATAAGAATTTTGTTGCACCAGACAGAGTTGATATTGATTCCTTCCTAGATAAGATTCAGATCCCTAGGATTTCGGACCAAGAATCCATAGATCTAAATAGGGAAATATCGGGTGAAGAAATTATTAAAGTAATACATTCTGGTAAAACAAACAAAGCACCAGGCCTAGACGGTTTTGATCATATGTTTTACAAGGTGTTACAGTCTGAGCTCAAACCTTTTTTACTTAGTTTATTCAACGAAATTAAACAATCAGGCCATATTCCGTTGGAAATGACTGAGACAAAAATTATAAATATTCTGAAGGAAGGGAAGAACCCTGAGGAGTGCAGTAGCTACAGACCAATCTCACTAATAAACATAGATGTCAAATTATATTAAAAAATCCTAGCAAACTAAACTAAAGCATATAAGAATATCATTGTCAATTTGATCCATCCGGATCAAACAGGGTTTATCCCAGGACGCCAGACATCAGATAATTCAAGACGACTTTTGAATATATTATCCTATGTCAAAGATAAAGATATACCGGTAATGATACTATCATTAGATGCCGAAAAGCCCTTTGACAGAGTTAACTTGGAATTTTTACTGTGTGTATTAGTGAGATTTGGTCTGGGTGAATCTGCTTCCAAGTCAGTTAAAGCTCTCTATAGAAACTCCTTTTCACGTTTTGTGAATCCGGAATTTGAATCAAAACAATTTAAAATTGGGAATGGTACCCGTCAGGGTTGTCCTCTATCTCCGCTTTTATTTACACTCTTCATGGAACCACTGGCAATACATATACGACAGTGCAATGAAATTAAAGGGGTTTGTATAGGTAAAGAAGAATTTAAATACATGGCTTTCGCAGATGATATTATAGTCACCCTAACAAACCCAGAACATGCGTGCTATAAACTCCAAGAAATAGCCGAGGAATTCGGTAGGCTTTCATTTTTCAAAGTTTACCATTCAAAATCAGATACCTTAATCAAAGGTATAACACTCAAAACTAAAAATAAATTAATGGAAGATTTCAGCTTTAATTGGAACTCTAAATATATAGTCCATCTGGGAATAAGATTCTCTTTCCGGGTGGATACAATTCTCAAAGACAACATTAATGAGGTGATGAAGCGAATTAGACCTATATGAATTGATTGGAGCTATTTAAACCTATCTTGATCAGCTAGAATAGCTTCAATTAATATGAATATACTTCCTAAAATTACATATTGTATGAGATCCATACCTGATGTTTTAGCTAACAACTATCTAAAGTGTATTCAGGATCAATTAGATAAATTCCTGTATGTAGCGAAAAAACCTAGGATCCGGAAAAGTATAACCTATAACAAACTAATTAATGGAGGCTTAAATGCACCAAGTTTAAAAGAAATCCATTTTAAAATAATTATTGCCCAACTTATTTGTTGGAACATTATCAAAGATAAGCCAAGATGGTTAATGCTGGAAGAAGCGCTAGTGAAGGACTATCCCATTCAAATCTGGATTTGGTTACCTGCATATAATAAAGCTATGTCTAGTAATCTCCCAAAAATTTTAAATGCTATCATAAAACTCTGGTATAATTCTAGAAGGAAGATGCAATTATCAAATATACCCTCAATTGCAGCTCCTCTGGAATCTTTAAGATTGATGGTTCAATGTCCTATAATAAAGATGTTATCTGACAAGGGCTTAAGAAGTATCTCTCAATTATATAATAAAGGTAATCTCCTTACTATTCATGAGCTACAGCACAAATTAGAGCCAAACAAATGTAATTGTTTAGTACGAAAGTCTCAAGCAAAACTTGTTGGAGAGAGGCTATAAATTCTCAGGGATGAATACTCCAATTAAATAGAAGTCATTCTAAAAGGAGAATTATCACATATTATCTCTAAGTGCAGTAGAATCATTGATGACTCCACCCCCTTTATTAAAAGCTCAGGGGTTAAAGGGTGGGAAATGGATCTTGGAAACTGCTTAGAAGAAACAATCTGGAGGGAAATTTTAAAAACCACACAAAAATCCTCTGTTAACATAACATACACAGAGTTATATTTTAAAATCATTCATAGATGGCATTTAACACCAGTTAAAATGGTGAAAATTAACTCAGAGGAGTTAGATCGCTGTTGGAAACTATGCGGCTCACGAGGGACCAATTACCATATCTGGTGGGAATGCAATAAAATGCAGAAGTGGTGGCTAGACATCTCCCAATTAATTTCCAAGTTGCTGGACAAACAAATTATATGGTTTCCTCAAGTAGCCATCCTTCATATGAATCTAGGGAAATTACCTCCCATAGAGAGATATCTGATATGCCACATCTTATTAGTAGCTAAATACCTTATTGTAAAATATTGGAAGCAATCTACGATCCCAAAAATTAGTGAATTGTGTAACCTTATTTCTATAAATAGAGAGTTAATGAATAATAGGGATTCCTGGCTGAAATTGGACAGCTAAATGGAGTCTTTTTAACTACTGTAAAGCTTATTCCTATTAATGTAAGACAACCTTAAATTGTATATCTCATTATCACCGTGTATAGTCCAATATTAAGTAAAAAAAAAAAAAGAAAAATTCTGGCCAGGGAGTTTTTAGTGTGTTTTGCTCCTCTTTTCTACTAATGGTTCTATTGGATCCAAGAGTCGGTTGAGTTTATAATTTTATTTATGATGTGGTAAATAAGTACCTTCCGTTAGGTTATGGAATGGATCGATAATTGCTCCCACACAGTCGATGGTTTAGGTGTGTCTGTATTTAATGTATTAACCCACATATTAATGTATTTATTGTATTTTGTAAGTATTGTATGTTTTAAAACTTAATAAAAAAGTAATAAAAAAAAAATAAAAAAAATAAAATTAGAAAGTAAAGGGTATAGTCAGATACCAACGTGCCCTAGAAGTTACAAGTTCTATTTTAGAGGTAAATACTAAAATCAGATCTCAAAGAAATAGTTTAAAAGTCAAACTAACTATGTCAAAATGCCTATATTTGAAAAAAAAAATAATTATAATAGCAATACATTTATATTAGAAATTATATCCCAAGATTCTTTGAAATCCTGGGTAAAGAGAAGATTCTTCAGTTTTTGAAATGGACATTTCAGTTTGGGTGAGGCTGAGAGGGACAGGGTGTTGATGCTGCGTACATGAAAGCTTGAGACTCAGAGACCCTGTGTCATCATCATAACAGTGGTATTTGGGGCCATGTCTTCTGAAGATGTCTCCCTGAGGTAGTTGGGGCTATGTCTTCTGATGATGTCTCCCTGAGGTAGTTGGGGCTATGTCTTCTGATGATGTCTCCCTGAGGTAGTTGAATCCATGTTTTCTGAAGATGGCTCGCTGAGGTAGTTGAAGCTATATCTTTTGATGATGTCTCCCTGAGGTAGTTGGGGCTATATCTTCTGATGATGTCTCCCTGAGGCAGTTGGGGCCATGTCTTTTGTTGATGTCTCCCTCAGATAGTTGGGGCTATGCCTTCTGATTATGTCTGCCTGATGTAGTTGAAGCCATGTATTCTGAAGATGCCCCTCTAAAGTAGTTGTGGCTATGTATTCTAATGATGTCTCCCTGAGGTAGTTGAAGCTATATTTACTGATGATGTCTTCCTGAGGTAGTTGGGGCCATGTCTTTTCATTAGGTCTCCCTGAAGTATTTGAGGCTATGCCTTCTGATGATGTCTTCCTGAGGTAGTTGGGGCCATGTCTTTTGATGATGTCTCCCTGAGGTAGATGGGATCATGTATTTTGATGATGTCTCCTTGAGGTAGTTGGGCCATTTTTTCCCAGAGGAAGCATGTGCACTACAACTGCGGGGCTTTCAGTGTCAGAAATATGGGTTTAGAGTATAAACCCAAGGAAAGTGAGCAATTATTTTACTCAGTTGAGTTCAGAGCGTTCCATGCCTCAGAGAGCATAGAAGAATTAAGGTTGAAGAATCTGTTTAATACCTTATTATAAGAGGGCAATTGAAAAAAAGAACCAGTGCTGTCGTGTGCTGCATTTTCCTGAACCCTGACTGTAATGGGTTGTAGATGTTATGTTTTTGTAGATGTATTCTCATTTGCATTGATGACACATTTTCAATAATCATGTTTCAGAAGCAGAGATTTGAATCAGACCTGTAGATTGGCATGCATTCTGGAACTAAAGATCTTGATAAAGAAAAATGCCACTGTGTAGTGATTAGCTCCCAATTTTTCAATATACTGGGCTAATGAGATCAGGGCACCCATTGAGAAGACAAAATAGTCCTGAATTCAGTACAATGAAAAATATATGTTTCAAAACTTGAATTTGACTCAGTTGGTGGAGTTCAGTTGCTTTATTATATGCATCATGTCTTTCAAGACCACATCAGTAGGTTTAGACCATAAGTCTAAAATAACCACAATCAAATGACGTTTTTTACAACATCACTATTGGAAGGCTAAATGTATTGCTTTGTTATTTGGCTTTCTTTCAGGATATGGATGTGACATGGATGCATGGGGATGCACTGTACTGGTTGGTACCATGTTTAGCTCTGGGTATATTCACTGTAATGTCAGGGTATTTCTATTATTAAAACCCCATTTTATTAGGTTATTTTAATCTAATATTATCTTTTTATTATATATTTTATAAATCCATGCATTTTATTTGATATATATATTTATGTGCATTTGGGAAATTTCTGTGTAAAGATTTCTCCAGTTTTTCACTGAAATAGGATTTCAATTGGTAATTTTCTGTTAGACATTACTTCAGCTTTTTTTAATCATAAGAGATTAAGTTTATAACTTAAAAAAATACTCCCTAACAATTCCCATAGATAAATAGTAATAAATGTTATGGGAATCTAATTCTGTAGACACACAGCCCGATTCAATTAGAAGCCCCCATCTCGCGGTATACAGGACATATGTCTGCGGGATTGCTGTAGGCTTGAACTCTGCTACAATTACGATGTTATTCAGTTGAACAAGCCCACAAGTTAGGGGCTAAAAGCCGAAACCATAAACCATGCACTCGTATGTAGCAGTTCAGGGCGGAATCAGGATCAATTAAACAAGGCCGTAACTACCCATTTAGAAACAGCCAATAGAAAATTAGACCTCCATCATTACAGCAGTAAAACATGGAGGTTACATGTCAATCAATTTGAGTTTGGGGGTCCGATATGTGATCAAACTTGAAAAAAACGCAAAATACAAAATATTAAAAATGGATGCTAATACTGCTCTAGTCCATATGGGTGGACTGATATGTATTAACTCATTGATTCCTGAGATCAATATATAACCTGAGACTGAAAATAATTCTAATGTCTCTCATCACTTTCCCCGTCATTTACAGTGCAGTATTGATTTTTTTATTTGCATTTATAGTGCTACGGACAAGGGTTAAACCCCCTTGCGAGTCCTTTCTAGTACCGTAGGATTTTCTCCTACATTTGCTGTTTATGAGTGTGAAATATTTGCAGGCTTGGGGAATTGTAGCAATTGAATAGTGATTTGCGATTTAATCCATTGTAACGCTTGCGGATGGGAAAGGTCAAAGTCTTCGGGAGGCTGTAAGTTGTAACAACCACAAAGTTTTCAAAGCAGTAAACTGTAAACCATTTGGACCCTGCGCGAAGATGCCAATTGAATAGCAAATAAACTTACAGGCTCCATTAACTTATGATTACTCAATTGAATTGGGTTTATAGTGTCTGGTTTTCCAATAAATGAATGTGTCTGTGGTATGTAACGCGACAATTTTACACTGAAATGTCAAAATGTAAGTAGATACAGAAAATGTTTACCATTTTAGGTCCAGAAGGTTATTGGGTAATTTTATTTAAATTTGTGATTGTAATTTGAAGGTACAAGGATGCCATCTAGTGTTTGACCTTGTGGTTTTGTCCCATAGGATTCTATGGGACAAGAATACATTTTTCTTATCGGTGGACAACTCTGA
Organism: Discoglossus pictus; assembly: GCA_027410445.1. NCBI lineage: Eukaryota > Metazoa > Chordata > Amphibia > Anura > Alytidae > Discoglossus > Discoglossus pictus. The sequence goes on along the minus strand of CM050172.1, from coordinate 101,005,952 downwards.
CATCATCATGGTTTCTAATCAGTTACTAAACACATAACTGATAAGAAAATAAATCTTTAGTATAATGAAGACAAAAAAACTTCGAAGGGAGGCCTAGGAAAAAACACACTACAAAAAGAAAGCCTAGGAGAAATACATTTAAGAGAAAAAATCATAACATACACTCCTAGCACATACTATTGGGACACTCCCAAAACACAGATATTCAGAATGTATACATCAGGAGCTACAAAGACACTTTCACTGCTCACTCACAAAATAATTTACACACTTGCATACCAAGAACAGGAAATTATTTTGAAACAAAAGAAAATGTTCAGACTTCTTAGGGTCTAGTCATTTGAGGGAACCATGAACCATTGAATGTTGATATTGTATCTGTTTATATTTCTCTGTTTATATTTCTCTATATTTCTTTTCATATAGTTATGGAAATATTTTGATAATTTAATATAAACTAGAGTGCTAGATCAATATTTAGCTGATATAGCAATATCATCAAAATCCTGTAACTTGTAAGTCGACATACAATTTACTGATTAACTTTATATATAACATAAATGTCAGATTTTATAGTGTGCGTTAAAGTCTTTATCATTTGTTATACCTTGACCTTGTATCTTTTACAAATCTGTAAACAATCTTGTTTGCCATGATGAAATATAGATTTGATGTAATTTTTTTCATTATTATTAAATAAATTCTCACATAATACAGTTCTGTTTGTTTCGTGATGCCATCGCTTTTATATATAGCATAGTAAGAATTCAGGTAATCGAAATTGGCAAATTTATAAAATATGTACATTTTTATTAAAAATAATACATTTTATTGATATTAATGATATCACCATATTAATTGCCAAAAAGCACAACATTACATAGTGGTGGTTGTTTTAGTGTACAGTAATACTGGTTGTATTATATTTATATTTATATATTTATCAATACACAATTTATAAATAGTTTGTGATAATTTAACCTATACTGTGGGACCTGGTCTATGGCGGTGTAATCAAATCAATGTTTGCAAATGTAGATATAAGAGGTACTTTGTGGAGTTTACACAATGCCTCGACTACATTTTTTAACAATTGGACACTGTATCATTGAAGCCTCTTGTGGAGAGTTGTAAATAAACCAGATACTAATCAGTCACATACAGAACAAATAGACTAATCATTTCGTCACAAAGCTAGCTGTAGCAGTTCTGTAAATTGGGAGAGCAGTAAACACTGCAAGGTTAGAAATTGGACTAAAAAAGGAGAAATATAATTTTTTAAACATGTTTTTTCAGACAGTAATTTAGATCAAAATATTTTTTCAAAAGTACTTATTAATGCTGTCTGAAAAGACCCACTCTCCAGTGCAATTAACCGGTTCTCCAAAAGGCTTTAGGCATCAGACTTTAAGAAACGGACTGAACAGATCATTAAATTTTACTGGAGAAAAATAATAAGGCTGTATCTTACATCCTCTGAAACTTCAATTAGACATGCATATTTAAAGTATACTCTTGTTAGCCCTTCCATTTCAGATATGTTATTTTTCTTCAGAACTACTCAATCTTTATGACATAATACTCTCATATCGCCATTTTTCCTGTTGCAGTGAATTTAACGTTAGATCTTCCCTAATTTATTAATCAGAAGCACAAATAATGGAACTTTTATAACCACGAAGCCTAATTATTTTTTCTACCAGCTTGAACATGATGTCCTATTCCTTGTTGCTGATTTTCACTAACTTTGGTGTGGGGAAGAGTGGGCTGAGAATGAGAATCTTACAGGTTGCCAGCCTTGATTGTCTTCAAAGTAAGTTTTTAAATTTTTCTGCAATTTTCTGGTTTTATGTACCTAATACATTATGATTTTTTCATAGGGTAATGTAGATAGATAGATAGATAGATAGATAGATAGATAGATAGATAGATAGAGTGGGGAAATGAGGGGGACCAATCCCCCCAGACTATAGAGTATATAAACTTAAAACCACCCCTTTCCTTCCCAATACCTCCCCCTCACCTCCTGATCCTGTAACTGCTTATTACTGATAACGGCTTTCGCTAGATCACATGAGATGATGTTGCGTGAACTCTTAATACACAACAATCAGAATGATCCAGACAGCCAGAGACATGAGGTGAGGGGGAGGTGTGGAAAGGAAGTGGGGGAGAAACAGGGGTAGGTAGTAGGGGAGGTGTTGGGGAGGGAGTGGGGGATAGGTGCTGGAGAGGGAGTAGGGGAGTACAGTGTACAGTGCCTTGCAAAAGTATTCACCCCCTTGACATTTTACCTATTTTGTTACATTACAGCCTTAAGGTCAATGTTTTGTTAATCTGAATTTTATGTGATGGATCAGAAAACAATAGTCTAAGTTGGTGAAGTGAAATGAGAAAAATATATACATAAAACTTTTTTTTAGAAATAGAAAACAGAAAATTGGCATGTGCGTATGTATTCACCCCCCTTTATTATGAATTACATATCATTACATATAAACACCTCTTTTGAAAGGCCCCAGAGGCTGCAACACCTAAGCAAGAGGCACCACTTACCAAACACTGCCGTGAAGACCAAGAAATTCTCCAAACAAGTAAGGGACAATGTTGTAGAAAAGTTCAAGTCAGGGTTAAATTATAAAAAAATATCCAAATCTTTGATGATCCCCTGGAGCACCATCAAATCTATCATAACCAAATGGAAAGAACATGGCACAACAGCAAACCTGCCAAGAGACGGCCGCCCACCAAAACTCACGGACCGGGCAAGGAGGGCATTAATCAGAGAGGCAGCACAGAGACCTAAGGTAACCCTGGAGGAGCTGCAGAGTTCCACAGCAGAGACTGGAGTATCTGTACATAGGACGACAATAAGCCGTACGCTCCATAGAGTTGGGCTTTATGGCAGGCGAAAGCCAAACGCAAGAGCAAAAAACAAAATGGCACGTTTTGAGTTTGCGAAAAGGCATGTGGGAGACTCCCAAAATGTATGGAGGAAGGTGCTCTGGTCTGATGAGATTAAAATTGAACTTGGTGGCAGCATCATGCTGTGGGGATGGGGACTGGGAAACTGGTCATATTTGAGGGAAAGATGGATGGTGCTAAATACAGGGATATTCCTGAGCAAAACCTGTACCACTCTGTGCGTGATTTGAGGCTAGGACGGAGGTTCACCTTCCAGCAGGACAATGACTCCAAACACACTGCTAAAGCAACACTTGGGGGGGTTTAAGGGGAAACATGTAAATGTGTTGGAGTGGCCTAGTCACAGCCCCTTATACCCTTATGGGACTGATGGGGTTAAATAGAGGCTTATGGGAGTCTGTATTGACCCCCATGAGTTATGGGGTTAATTAAGCAGTTATGGGGGTCTGTATTGACCCTCATGAGTTATGGGGTTAATTAAGGGGTTATGGGGGGCTGTATTGACCCCCATTAGTGACAGGGTTAATTAAGTGATTATGGGGGTCTGTATTGACCCCCATGAGTTATAGGGTTAAGTGCTTATGGGGGTCTGTATTGACCCCCATGAGTTACAGTGTTAACTGCTTATAAGGGTCTGTATTGACCCTCATAAATGACAGGGTTAATTAAGTGATTATGGGGGTCTGTATTGACCACCATGATTTATTGGGTTAATTAAGGGCTTATTGGGGTCTGTTTTAACCCTCATGAGTGACAGGGTTAATTAAGTGATTATGGAGGTCTGTATTGACCGCCATGAGTTATGGGGTTAATTAAGGGCTTATGGGGGTCTGTATTGACCCGCATGAGTTATGGGGTTAATTAACCCCTTCAGCAAGGGGTTTATGTGGGGACACTTCAGGGGTCCCGATGGGGACCCCCAGTATAGAGGGGGGTTAATTTTAGGTGCCGTGGCCTGGGTTGCTGATAGTGTGCCGCTGGCCCTTTAAGGAGACGCGGCGGGGAGTTTAAAACTTTTAAATGCAGCTGGGACCTGATCTATGCAGATCGGGGACCTCAGCAGCATGGGAATGTGTATAGGGAGTAGGGGGAGCCTTACACGGCTGTCTCGGGCTGCTCAGAGGCAGCACGTAGAGGTTTTAGGATCCCTTGCTAGCACTTTTTTGTGCCCGTAGGGATTCTTCAGAGGTGCAAGAATCACTCATAGATTTAAGGCTGCGTGTAACTCCGTAGCTCTCTCGGAGCCCATTCTCGGGCGTTTTTCAGAGTCATCTTGCAAAGCAGGCTGCAAGGGATCGGTCCTCGCAAACAGCAAAAAAACTGCCTTTTGCAAGGACAGAGAACTTAGAGGGATAATTTAATAAGGCCCATAATGTATAGTAAGTTTTTGTTAATAATCTTAAAGAACAACAACCTGATTTTCAGGTAATTTCTCCTCCAAGTTCACTGCCCAATTCCAGCAATTTACCCCAATTCTTTTTTTATTCTTATTTTATGCCACAATGTATTCTTTCCTTATTCCAGCTTCTATATATATATATATTTTGCTTTCTTTCCATTAAGTCCCTCATCACTCTCCCTCTTATTATCTTACATTCATATTATATCCCTAAATCATTACTCCTTCATTAATTGCCCTATAGTCCATTTCTCCTTTGGCCATGGGTTCCTTTTTCAATGGTCCAAATCTCAATTACTGCAATTGAGGCCGTAAATGTTACTGATATTCAATTAATTACGTTTTGCTACTCGCATTCCAATTGCGAGTCACAAGCTCAATTTACTGTCCTATCTCCTCGTTTTGATGTTTTAAGCCTGCACTTGTTACCAGTGCTAAAGACTTAAAATTGATATTCAATCACAACAATTCAACAAGCCCACAACCATATAAATGGCAAATGAATAAAAAAATTATACAAGTACTAGATAGGACTCGCAAGTGGGTTAAACACCTGTTCACAACCCTGCAAAAGCAAATAAATACACATTACTGTACTTAAAAATACTTGGAAAGCAATAAAAGGCATTGCACGAGGGCAAACCGTTGCTTTAGTTGTGTAAATCTCCATTTGAGATTCATAGTGTTAATGATGTAAAATGGCGTCATTTGCCTACATGGTACGCTGGTGTGGACCATACTCTGTGCTGGCTAAGTGTGTATTTTAGTAGCTCGTATGTCCCTGGCAAAAGTCTACGTGTCTGGCGGTGTTTTGCTCATTTCGGGAGCCTCCGATAAGCCTTTGCAGCCGACGTTGGAGCCTCCACCTCTTTGCGCGGGTCCCCATTTGGGGCCTGCTGTGAACCGAAGCCGCCACCTCGCTTTGCGAGGGTCCCCATTTGGGGCCTGCTGTGAACCGAAGCCGCCACCTCCGCAAATGCGGCTTCTCGCTTCATGAGTTTCGCATGACGACGATTCTCAGTTTGACAAATGTAATATACTAGCGACTTGCCTGACAAAAAATGACGGTCAATAAAAGAAAGTGTTGAAATGCTGTTTGTAACACAATGTGAGTGTACTGTGTGCCTCCACTATATAGACCCCTCTAACACACAAATTAACGCATATAATAACACTATAAATGCCATGAGGGTCATCACGGACCCCCATGACCCAAAGTGTAAGCACTACACCATTTTAACCTGGTCACTTATGGGGGTCTATCCAGACCCTCATAAGCCTCTATTTAACCCCATTAATCCCATAAGGGTATATTAACCACATAAGTGCCATGACAGTCCTCAAGGACCATCATGACACTAAGTATAAACACTACACTGCACTATACCCCTCCAATAAAACATTAAATATCAACTAAACACCCTCTACACTAACCTATTAACACCTACACTACCTACCTACACTAAACTACCTACCCCCTAATAACCCCCTACCCACCACTGTAATTACAGAAATCAAAAAAACTAAAGTCATCCAAAATCTACATGACATAAAATAAATAAACCTAAATCACAAAAAATAAACACACAATACAACCCACCCCCCCCACTACAGTATTTTTTTTTTACACACCTGAAAAGGAAATACATATAATACATACAATACAATACATACAATACAATTAAATACAATACAATTACATTCAATACAATACACCCCTATCTAATATACATATCCCTATCTAATATACATCCCCCTATCTAATATACACCCCCATCTAATATACATACCCCTATCTAATATACAATACTATCTATCTAATATACATCTCCCTATCTAATATACAATAAATACTATCTATGCACTATACATCCTTGTATATCTAATATACAATACATACTATCTCTATAAAGCAACCCTAATTCTAAGCTAAAATAAAATAATTAAGACCACTTACCTTTGAGATGTTTCTTCAGATCAGAAACCTAGGGTAAAAAAGATTACTACAACATGTTTACATAAAATAAATAAACATTCTAAACATTCTAAATATTACTCACCTTTCCAGCATGTCCCGTGCTTCTTCTTTGCTTCTCCGGTGCGGCCCCTGTTAAAAAACAAACAAAAAAACATTACATTAGCACACATACATAAACCAAGTAAAATAAAAACAATCTACATTGTACTTACCTCCCCGCGATGTCTCGGGCCTCCACGTCTTCTGCCCCCGTAAGCATCCGTGCCCTAAAAAAAAAAGTTACAAAAAATAACACGCATCCGCACTCGAGGATGTCCCTGACGCTAATGAGCTTCCTACGGAGTGTTCAAAAGTAAAATTGGCAATAGCGGCTTCTGATTGGCTGAAAACGCTGTCTATCAAATTCAGCCAATGAGAAGACACCAATTGTGAGCCAATGAGAAAGGAAAACACCCCAAAATCCCACTCTAATTGGATAACGCACCGGTCAATCTTTATTTGAACCAATCAGAAGGCTTTATTGCATCAGTGAATCACAATGGGATACACCCCCACGCAGTGATTGGCTGAAGACATCTGCGCCTTCCCATTGGCTGTAATACTGATTGACATTGTCAACAGCCAATGAGAAGGCGCAAATGCCTACACCTATCAGTACGTGGGGGTGTATTCCATTGTGATTGGCTATTGTCAGTGCAACCAATCAGAATGCGCAGATGCCTCCAGCCAATCACCCTGTGGGGGTGTATTCCATTGTGATTGGCTGAAGGCATCTGCACCTAGTGATTGGTTTAAATAAAATTGACAGGTGCATTATCTAATCAGAGTGGGATTTTAGGGTGTATCCCTTTCTGATTGGCTCACACATTGGCGCCTCCTGATTGGGTGAATTTGATAGACAGCGTTTTCAACCAATCAGAAGGCGCCATTGCCTATTTTTTTCCGGAAAAGTCTCCAGGAGGCTCATTAGTGTCGGTGGTTGTTCGCGAGTGCAAATGTGTGTTAATTTTTAATTTAATTTTTTAGAGTGCGGTTCCAGGGCGGGGCAGAAGAGGAGGAGGCCGGACATCGCGGGGAGGTAAGTACAATGTAGATTATGTTTATTTTATTTCGTTTTTATGCTTATGTATGTGTACTGAGAAGAAGAAAAGAAGCAGGACGGGACATGCTGGAAAGGTGAGTAGAATACTTAGAATGTTTAGAATATTTAGAATGTTTATTTATTTACTGTAAATGTGTTGCACTAATTTTTTTATTTTTTTCCCCCTAGGTGGCTGATCTGATGGATATCTGCAAAGGTAAGTGGTCTTAATTATTTTATTTTAGCTTAGAATTAGATTATTTTATATATAGATAGCATTTATTGTATGTTAGATAGGGGTATGTGTTTTTTATATATAGCATGTATTGTATATTAGATTGTGATATTTACTTAGATAGATTGGGGGATGTATAGATAGATAGGATGTATTGTATTTTAGATAGGGTGTATTGTATTTCATTTTATTTGTATTGTATGTATTTGTATTGTATTGTATGTATTATATGTATTTCCTTTTCAGAAGTGTAATTTTTTTTATTTTCTGTAGTGTGTGTGGGGGGGGGGGTTGTAATGTATTTTTTTATTTTCTGTAATGTTCCTTTTTTTAATTTTTTGGTGATTTAGGTTTTTTATTTTATGTAATGTAGATTTTTTTATTTTTTGTGACTTTAGTTTTTTTTTAATTTTCTGTAATTAGAGTGGTGGGGGTTATTAGGGGTTAGGTAGGTAGTGTAGGTGTTAATAGGTTAGTGTAGAGGGTGTTTAGTTTATAGTTAATGTTTTATTGAGGGGTATAGTGCAGTGTAGTGTTTATACTTAGTTTCATGATGGTCCTTGAGGACCATCACGGCACTTATGTGTTTACTGTTGGGTTGTAACAGGACCATAATGGTCTTAATATACCCTTATTTGACTGATGGGGTTAAAGAGAGACTTATGAGGGTCGGTATGGACCCCAATGAGTGACAGGGTTAATTAGCGGTTTATGGGGGTCAGTATTGACCCCCATCAGTGAGGGGGTTAATTAAGGGCTTATGGGGGGCTGTATTGACCCTCCTGAGTGACAGGGTTAATTAAGGGTTTATGGGGGTCTGTATTGAGCCCCATTTGTGCGGGGGTTAATTAAGTGCTTATAGGGGTCTCTATTGACCCCCATGAGTGACAGGGTTAATGAAGGGCTCATGGGGGTCTATATTGACCCCCATGAATGACAGGGTTAATTAGGGGTTTATGAGGGTCTGTATTGACCCCCATGAGTGACAGGGTTAATGAAGGGCTTATGGGGGTCTGTATTGACCCCCATGAGTGAGGGGGTTAATTAACTGCTTATGGGGGTCTGTATTGACACCCATGAGTGACAGGGTGATATTGTATATTTGTTTTCTTTTATAACGGGTCCTTTAAGGACCTTTACAATCCTTTAAGGACCTGTAACACTGGAATTTTGAATTTGCATTGCAGCGTTAAGGTTGGTTCCGAGGTCGTTTTTTTTTTCTAAGTCGTGCGTGTGTGTGTGTTTTTAACCGTGTGTGAGGCGCCTTTGAGCCTCCACCTCCGCAAATGCGGCCCGTCGCATCGCAAGGGTCCGCATTTGCGGACAAACAAAGCCGACGATGGAGCCTCCACCTTCCGCAAATGCTGCCCCTCGCTTTGTGAGGACCTGCATTTGCGGAGCAAACTGCATCCCTCGCTTCACGAGGGATGCAGTTCTGGCGAGCTCGCTTTGTGAGCTCACAAAGCGTGACGACGAATCGTAGTTTGACAACTATTATATGTGATGGGCTTGCTTACTTGATCATGATCATGCCCTGAAATGCTATGCACGGGATGATGGTTTGCTTATGGGATTGTAAGCATGTAATTACGGGCTAGTGATAATTGAATATATCTACATGTTTAGAAAAATTGTGACCCACAGCCAAAAGTTCCGTTTAAAGGTAAATAGGCGCTTGCAATTGAATAGGGCCCACAGGCTTTTGTATGTGGGCAGGCAGTGAGCTAGAGAATTCCAGGCAACGAGTCATCTGTCCGAGAGTTCTTATGGGAGCCATGGAGGCCTCAGTCAGTACATTGTTTATTGTTTACCCCTAAAATTGTATAATAGCACTAAAATATGCATAAACACACATCAATAGAGATCACTTTGCATATTATGGATAAAGCTTTTAGCGATATAAATAGCACTGTACTAAATGAAAAATAATCCAATAATTTTTCTGCTGAGTTTAGCCAGGACTCTGCACAAAATAAGCTATTCTTGGCTACAGAAAAACATGACAAGTGCACCTGGGATAGCTGTAAGGCTCCATTATTAAATCAATATCAGTCTTTGCCATCCACAATGCTAAGGCTTATAAGGAAGATTTCTTCTAAAAACATAAGTCAACAAAAATATAAAGCATTTTTTAAATATACAACACAATCCATCCAGAGGTTGGACAACTCCAGAAGAAAATAAACAGACATTATCAATGGGTGGAAGGGGGCAAAGGAGGGAATAAATTAGGAATACAAAGAAAAGTAGGAGGAGTGAACTTAACTGAAGGGTTAAAATAATGGAGTAAATGCTGGAGAATTGAATGGATTAAAGGCTGATTGTACTTTATGAATCATATAATTAAGGATAATTTATTTCTTCTTGAGTCAAAAGAATGAAGGGAGAATGAACAATAAGGGCAAACGTATCTCCAATTAATATGGCCAAAGGAGGAATGGACTATAGGGCAATTAATGAAGGGAAAATTATTTAGGGAATGAATATGATTGTAAGATAATAAGAGGGTGAGTAATTTGGGACTTAATGGAAAGAAAGCAAAATATATATATAGAAGCTGGAATAAGTTAAGAATAAATTGTGGCATAAAATGAGAATAAAAACAGAATTGGGGGAAATTGCTGAATTGGACAGTGAAATTGGAGGGAAATTACCCGAAAATAAAGTTGTTGTTTTTTAAGATTATTAACAAAAACTGACTATACATTGTATTAGTCATTAGCTCTGCAGTGAATTATTCTTGATAAATGTAGTTATTTTGCTTTAATGTATTAAGTAGAATTGCGGCCTGCTTGTCTATCCCTAGGATGGCCAAGTAATGATCCCCAACGTTGTCATGTAATTAGATCCCCTCCTTCATCTTTATCTAATATGGTGAGCTACAAATTAGCACATTGAGCCACACAGTATTCACAAAAATGTTTGTATATCTCTGGAACTATTTGTATAGCACAATGTATAGCCATTTGTAATGCTCATTGAGATGAAAACGTTTGGTTATTTGGGTGACAGTGCACCTTTAAATGAGAGATGGAACGTAACTGAAGTGAAGAAAATTTTGACTAGGCGGGGGAGTGGCATGGGATACGGATACAAGAATATGTACATTGTATATATATACTTTATAATATACTATAATATAGAATATATATAGTATTGTATATCACTAACATCATACCAGAGAAAATGTGAAGTCTAAAACAATAAATGTTGCCTTATATTCTATATTGTGGAAGTGAGCTGGTTTACTTCAAAGGATGGAGATTACGGAATCACTGGACAAAACATAAGTATTAATAGTAACATCCACTAATTAAATAATATCTTATTGGGTATTAGGCAAGTGTACACATAACATCAGGTGAGAGTACTGTTACACACCAAAGCAGGGGCGTAGGAATTAAAGAAAATCTGGAGGGGACAACTGACAAACAAACAAACAATATCACATATTATAATTGTCTAACTACGATTCGTCGTCACGCTGCGTTGCGTAGTGCGTACGACTCGCGCAGCGTGGCGAGCCGTTAAATCGTAACACTTTGGCAAAGAGCGCCGCAGGCACTCATTGCCGGCGAGCCTCCCGTAGCGAGGCGAGCCGTTAAACCGTAGCACTTAGAAAAAAAATACGAGATGAAAAAAATTACGAGATAAGCGGCGGAACCAAAACACTAAAAAAAACACTAAATACACACTAAAAAAGAAAATAAAGGTCACTTACAGCATGGGGAATCAGGCAGGACGTCTGGAAGTGAGTTGGAACTCCAATTTACAGCGATTTAACCGAGTTACAAAGATCGAAAATCCGCTAAGCGAGAAAAAAATGGCTGCAGAAAAAAATGAAAACAAGGCCATACTACTACGAACTAGGTAAAACACAGCCACAGACGTATGTGTTTGAAAAACAACGAGATAAAGGATGCGGATTAACCGCGCAATGAGTAAAAGGACAGTAGCGAGCACATTTTACAAAACGCAATTACAGATTTACGCATTAACACAGATTTAACGCCTTTGTCTCGCGCAACATCAGATTTACCGCCTAAACCAATGCATTTGATGAAATATAAGTTGAAAGTTACAAAAATAAAAATGTAAAAAAATGTTTTTTTTATTTAATTTAAGAAAAAAATAAAGGGACAAATGTAGCGTCATGTTGTGTGGCAAACAAATTTCACAACATTTAACAGTCATTTGACCGTTTGACCATATTTACCTTTAAACCATAGTACTTTAGCGGGCTTAGCGATGAGCGCCGCAGGCGATCAACGCCCGGTGAGCGTAACGCAGCGAGGCGAGCCGTTAAACCGTAGTACTTTGGCAATGAGTAGTAGTACTTTGGCATTTTCTCCTTTTTTTGCCATTTACAGGTGGGAAAACATTTGCGGGCTTGGGAAAATTGATCAATTAATTCTCGATTTGTGATATTCGATCATAACTCTTGCGGCCTTGAGAGATCAAAGGCTTCGGGAGGCTGTAATTTACAAATTTAACCATTGCCATTTTTTCAAGGCCGTAACTCAGAAGCCAATTTGAATAGCAAATTAACTTGCAACCTCACTTACGGGCTACCAGATGGCCCAAAACCTCAATTGAATATGGCCCACAGTCTATCCTGCCTACTGACTGTTTCATGATTAATAACAGTCTTTCTCTGAACTCAGGAATCCATTGCAAAGTTAACCCCTAACTGACCTGTTTACCTGATTCAAGGATGCCATGCTTTTCACGGATTGATTTGTTGAGGGTTAACTCTTTTTTTGGTCACTACATGGAGCAGAAGCTGTGGGTCTGGGAGTGGGCAGCCAGTGACTCTTGTAAACACAGACTTTGAATTCACAGTGAAAAATGCACATATTTCAAAAATGTTAAAAGTATTTCAGCATGCTTTTTGGAGATCTTTACTTTGATGTGGTCCAAACTGTGCTGAATTAAGTGGCCCTTTAAATCATTTACAGCTACAGTTTGTACATTTTATGCTGAAAGTGTACAGTTTAAGGGTCAGTTATTTTGGTTCTTTGCATTATTTCTTTACGCTTATTTTTTCTTAAGTATGAATGAAAATTGGTTGTTGACTGAAATATCCATAGACCCAAAAACATACAATAAAATGTAAAACAAATTGGGAAGTAACAGGAGTACCTCCAGGACAGCTCACCCAGTTAGTCAAATATCTCCAGTTTCTTGTGGTATCACATATAATAGTTGTCAAACTGCAAGATGTCGTCACGCTTTGCGAGGTCCGTACGACTTAGGCAATGAGCGCCGAAAGCGCTAAAATTTACGAGATTAACGGCTGAACAAAAAAAAATGAAAAGCACACTAAATACAAAAAATGACAAAAACATCACAGACAGCATGGGGCATAAGCCAGGACATCTGTGAGTGAGGTGTAACGCGAATGTAACTCGATTTAGACAATTTTCGCCACTGGAAAATCGCCTAAGCGAGGAAAAAAATAGCTGCAGAAAAAAATGAAAACGAGGCTACACCACACGGACCGCGCAAAACACTGCAAAATGCGTAACACTTTACACATAACACTATGACCTACAAGATAAACTATTACAAAAGCCGGAAAATGCAAACGAGACGCGTAACACATTAACAATATTACGACTATACAATGCCGCTTTACACAATAACCCAACGGCGTAACTTCGCGCATGCAGCCTATTTATAATGCACCCTTCAAACATTCATTACACTTTATAAGCAGGGCACCACCACTCATACTGTATATTCTATACAGACGCAAAATACAAACAGATTGTTAGCTCTTCAGCCTATTGCTCGCTGCATATAACAATTATAAATAATTAAAGTATATTAATTTATTGAATAAATCATTAGCTATTACTTAACTACATATACATATATATATATATATATATATATATATATATCTCAGAGGACCAATAGTACACGACAGGAGAGGATTGCAATGAGCGCCAAAGGCGCTCAGCACAAGCCTTGCAATGAGCGGCAAAGGTCCTGAGGCTCGCAATGAGCGCCGAAGGTCCTCACAGTACAAAGCGGTTTCAATTATGTCTCAAACAGCATTCCCATGTCTTCAAATTGTATAGCCCCATAATTTTTGGCGGGCAAGTCGCTAGTATATAATAAAATCTAACCATTTTTTCAATTTTTTACAATAAAAATAGACCAAGGGGGAAAACACAAATACTTCCAAAATCAGGTTAAAAACACATACAGATGATTCTGATGTCATTTAGAGATTAATCACCAAATTCAATCAATACTTTATTCAACCTTCTGGTATTTCATAATGTTTGTATTTGTTTTTTTCTGTTGACAGCTTCACTTGTAAAAATCAGTAAAGAAATATTGGACATTGATATAGAGACAGAGAATATTAAGCAATAAATGTTATTTTGTAACAATAAATGAGTCAATCTATCATTTGCATAGTATTGTATATTTCTGTTTGAAGTGTTGCAGATATTGCTAAATTTGGAGAAATTATGGCTAGCGCCAAGGGAGTAAATAATAGTGTGAATCCATTTAATTTAAGCATTCTCTTACATAAAAGGGTTGACCAGCACAATGGTAACGTAAATCTGTCCATCTCTTGATTCCACTCGCAGAGAAAAACAAGCGGAGTAAATCTGGAGCCACGTCAATTTTCTGCAACTATTCGTTAAACTGCCAATTCCTCTGTTGAGATGACAGGAGGGGTTTTAATTAAACTGAGTTTAAACTAGAGCCTGCAAAGACTATGGGCCTCAATTGCATGCACATAATCACATGGAACTCAACATTTGGGCTGCGGGTTAAAATGATTTTACATAGATGTATTCAATTGACTCAAGCCCGTAATAACATGCTCACAGCCACAACACACAAACCATGAACCCGTACGTAGCATTTCAGGGCATGATCAATTAAGCAAACCCATAAGATACAATTTAGACAGAGGCAATAGTAAATGAGACCGTCATCATGACGTCAGTAAAACATGGAGTTTAATCTACAATCAATTATTGTTTAGAAGTCTGATTTGCAATCCAGAAATGTAGAAATCAATAAAAATCAATATATTGACGGTTTTAGTCCATGCGGCTTACATGATATGTATTAACTCCTTGATTCCTGGGATCGATATAACACGGAAATAATATGTTAAAAAATGATGGACAATTAAATAGGGCCCACTGTATGTACTTTACACACATGTACAACATGTAATATTTTATTGCAGAGACTGTTATACAATTCAATCTAATGCCTTTCATTTCTTTCCCAGTATTTTTAGGTACAGTAGTGTGTGTTTATTTACTGTTGCAGTTATACGAACAAATGTTTAAACCACTTACGAGTCCTATCTAGTACTCGTATCTTGTTCTGATTATGGGCTCGAGTAATTGCAATTTGGACAATTAAATAGGGCCTATGTGTCCAATTGGATTCCTTGCAGCTTAACACATTATCCTCCCTATGCTACCCAATGATGATGATATGTTTATCATACCTTTTGCATGAACTCAGAGGCACAGATCACAGGTTTAAATACCAGGTGGGTGAGTACCAATCCTCTCAGCACCTGAGCTGTAAGTAAGTAGTACTCATCTATTAAGATCATTAACTCTAAAATAGATTTACTTATTAGCATTAGAAGACATATAACACTCACTGATGGTGTAATTATAGATTTAGGGCAAATTGACCCATAAATGTCTACCTAGCTATTCCAATCCCCCCAAAAGGAAGTCCTACCAGAAGTGCTCTCAAAGTAGCCTAAAAACCATATAAATATGCAAATTTGGTGTAGCGGCCTCATTCAAGTTTCCCCCAAGCCGTTCCAATCTGAAAAGTGATTGATAAGAGTTGCTTACTGAAGACACATCCTCAAGTCCTCAGAAAGCAATAAGATCCTACGTGTACTCCAGACTACCCATAGAGACATAAACATGCCTCTGAAAATGAAACAAGCATCAGATATTATGCTTTACTTAGTGTGACACCTTAATTAAGTCAGATATGAAGCTTAATTTCTCTTATCTGACAAAATTAAGGGGTGTAGAGTATGAGAACTCTTTGGCATAGGGGTTAATGGTAGGACACCTGGCGGCTGCGCTGAAGGCGCTCATTGTGAGGCCTGCAATAGGCCCACAAGGTAGAGGGGGGGCCAAGGCCCACAATGAGCACAGAAGGCGGTCATTGCAAGGCCCGTAATGGCCGCCGGGGGGAGGAGGGTGAGACCCACAAAGTTGCGGGTTTGCGCATTTGCATAGAGCACACTGAGGCCCGCTATGATTGACTTTAACTCTTCCTCCTCATCCCCCTCTCCCTTCTGTGGGCATTACGGGCCTTGCAATGGGCATAGAAGGGAGAGGGGGGCAAAAAGACAGGGAAGGGAGTTGGGGAAAAGAGAAACAGGGGAGGGAGAGGGGGAAAAAGACATGGGATGGAGAAGGGGAGAAAGAGATACAGGGGATGTATGGGGGAAAGACACAGGAGAGAGAGAGGGGCAAAGAGACATGGGAGTGAGAAGGGGAGAAAGAGACTGTCGAGGGAGAAGGGGGAACAGACACAGGGGGGGAGTCGGGTGAAAGAGACACAGGTTTGAGAGGGGGGAAAGAGACACAGGGGAGGGAGAGAGGGGGAAAGAGACACAGAGGAGGGAGAGAGGGGGAAAGAGACACGGGGAAGGGGGGAAGAGTCACAGGGGGTGAGACGGGGGAAAAAGACACCGGGGAGGGAGAGAGGGCAAAGAGACACAGGGGAGAGAGAGAGGGAGAAAGAGACACAGGAGAGGGAGAGGGGGAAAGAGACACATGGGAGGGAGAGGGGGAAAGAGACACAGGGGAGGGGGAGAGACACAGGGTGGGGGAAGAGACACATGGGAGGGAGAGGAAAGGATGAGACACAGGGTGAGAAACATAGGGGTGGAAGAGGGAGGGAAGGGACACAAGGGAGGGAGTGGGGGAAGAGTCACTGGGGGATAGTAAATTCAAATATTATCCTGTGGTTTGCAGAGAGGAGGGAGAAGGAGAGAAGAGGGAGGGAGTGGACACAGATAGAGGGAAGGAGAGAGAGAATCCGTGCATAGCGAGGCTCTCATTGCCAGACTTTGCCGCACATGGCGAGGCTCGCAATGTGCGTCGTATCCGCTGTTTGTTGGCAAATAACAGAATTGCGATGTTTGCAAAAATTATCCCGTCATTTTTGACGGGCAAGTGGCTAGTAACAAATAACTGATGACCTCAACATGAAGAACTTACAGCAATACTAACCTGCAGGCTTTTTTACTGTTCATTTTTTATAAGGAGATCATAAAATAAACACATTTTAATTATAATGTAATTCAATTTCAATTTAAAAGTGAATGTATACACTCTATTGCTCGTCTTTCATTGCATCTATTTATGTTCAATACATAAAATATTCTTGGATGTTGTATTAATTCGGCTATGACAGTGCCATGTAATTCACCCATTTATTAAAATTCTGGTTTTGGCTTCTTCTTTGAAACGTTAGAGACCTGACCCCTTTCCTAAAATGTACTGTAAAATCTGTATTAATGAAGTTTTGAAACCCCATTTAACCTGAGTGCAGAATTTTACCTAAGAAATACAGGATAAGGCAATTTTCTATAAGTGCTACTTATTAAAGAAAGACTGACACATGAACATGTCTTTACTTTATTCTGAAACACAATATGTATTACTGTCCCAATCTGAGCTTTGCAGGTTAGGGAATAATCTAGAATTATATGGAGCCGAGATTCATGGGTGGCCAGATATCCCAAAATAATGAAAAAAAGCATCAACTAAAACAGAATTAAATTAAAACATTTTATTTTATTAAAATGAAGATAACCAGGAATACAATGTTCTGTCGGCATAAAGTTACAAAACCAAAAAACAAAACTTTAAAAATGTAGGAAAATATTTAAAAAATGTAATATTATGTATAGCTAATAGATAAAGGTATATCCTGAAAACTGCATCTAAATCAATACATGGTCTATAAGTGAAAATACAAATGTTAATTACCCCAAGTCATTGATGAAACAATAGGGTACTATTT
This sequence comes from Discoglossus pictus, assembly GCA_027410445.1. Lineage (NCBI taxonomy): Eukaryota > Metazoa > Chordata > Amphibia > Anura > Alytidae > Discoglossus > Discoglossus pictus. The sequence continues at coordinate 100,988,281 of CM050172.1, read as the reverse complement.
ATTTCTATTATGAATGTATTTACATGATCTATACGACTAAAGATGGCGGAACAGATGAAAGCATCAATACCCATTGTCATTACCCATATGTATAAGCAGATAGGCAACAGAATTACTGTGCAATGATGATGAATGAGACAATTAAGTAACGTAGGACGTATAATTATAAACCTCATTCAGACCTTCAGAGCACATGCTTTTCAAATGGAAATGCTTTTCAGCCTCCCTTTGTATGTATCTGCCAATACATCTTTTCTCGTTAGTGTTTTGCACATAATCTATGCTCATAAATATTATTCTTTGAGCATTACCATTTTGTTCATTATTGACATGTGTGCCAGAAGACGTCTCGGTCTCATTTAAAATGTTATTAACACATTGGCGCACCCTTCTCATTAACTGTTTGCCAATATAAATTCGATGGTGATCAACGATGTCCTGGTTCTCAATCTTCTACTCTAGATAAGCGGGCTATCCATGTTGGTTGTAGAATCAGGTACTCTTCAATCTTGTCTGAAGCCTAGGATCCTCATCTTCTTGCACATTGCAATGGGCCTCCTCCATAACATGAGCTTCAGCTCTGTCTACTGACTTTTGGTGAGCTTTCCTGCCTTAAATAGAGTTTTTCTGGATTCAGCCAATTTCAGCCAATCAGAATTGAGTATTTGATGTCACCGTGCTCAAAATTGCCAGTGTATAATTGTTAACCAATAAGAATTCACGGACAATTGAGGACCCCATGGTATGATGCTAACTTTAGGTGCCACAGGGGTCTGTTAAGGAGACATTGGACTGAGTCTGGTTTAATTTAAAAATGTATATCAGATCAAATGTTTTAAATTTTGCATTGTAAATTAAACACTTTTGGACAATCCTAAAAATATGAAAAAAACCTGAACTCTCTAAAACATTGAATAGAGGTAAGTGAACATATTTTATTTAATTTAGAAGGAATTATATACAGTATCTCACAAAAGTGAGTACACCCCTCACATGTCTGTAAATATTTTATTATATCTTTTCATGTGACAGCACTGAAGAAATGACCCTCTGCTACAATGTAAAGTAGTAAGTGTACGGCCTGTATAACAGTGCAAATGTGCTGTCCCCTCAAAATAACTCAACACACTGGTTGATGGTGGGGATGGTGTTCTTTGGGTGATGTGATGTGTTGGGTTTGCGCCAGACGTAGCGTTTTCTTTGATGGCCGAAAACTTCATCAGACCAGAGCACCTTCCTCCATACATTTTGGGAGTCTCCCACATGCCTTTTTGAAAACTAATTTTGATTTTTGCTGAAAGTAATGGCTTTCTTCTGGCCACTCTGCCATAAAGCCCAACTTATTGTCGTCCTATGTACAGATACTCCAGTCTCTGCTGTGGATCTCTGCAGCTCCTCCAGGGTTACCTTAGGTCTCTGTGCTGCCTTTCTGTTTAATGCCCTCCTCACCCGGTCCGTGAGTTTTGGTGGGCAGCCGTCTCTTGGCAGGTTTGCTGTTGTGCCATGTTCTTTCTGTTTGGTTATGATAGATTTGATGGTGCTCCTGGGGATCATCAAAGATTTGTATATTTTTTTAATAACCTAACCCTGACTTGTACTTCTCAACAACATTGTCCCTTACTTGTTTGGAGTGTTCCTTGGTCTTCATGGCAGTGTTTGGTTAGTGGTGCCTCTTGCTTAGGTGTTGCAGCTTCTGGGGCCTTTCAAAAAACGTGTGTATATGTAATGACAGATCATGTGACACTTAGATTGGCCACAGGTGGACATCATTTCACTAATTATGTGACTTCTGAAGGTAATTGGTTGCACCAGAGCTTTTTATGGGCTTCATAACAAAGGGGGTGAATACATACGCACATGCCAATTTTCTGTTTTCTATTTCTAAAAAATAGTTTTATGTATATATTATTCTCATTTCACTTCACCAACTTAGACTATTGTGTTCTGATCCATCACATAAAATTCAGATTAACAAAACATTGAACTTAAGGCTGTAATGTAACAAAATAGGTAAAAAGTCAAGGGGGGTGAATACTTTTGCAAGGCACTGTATCTGAGGGGAGTAGAATGTATCTCAGGAGACTGTAATATATTTGAAGGGGTCATAGTGTATCTGAGGAAACTATAATGTATATGAGGAGACTGTAACATATTTGAGGGGACCATAATGTGTCTGAGGAGACTATGATGTATCTGAGGAGACTATGATGTATACTGTATGAGGGGACTCTAATGTATCTGAGGAGACTATGATGTGTCTGAGGGGACTCTAATGTATCTGAGGTGAATATGATGTGTCTGAGGGGACTCTAATGTATCTGAGGAGACTATGATATGTCTGAGGAAACTATGATGTATCTGATGAGACTTTGATGTGTCTGTGGGGACTCTAATGTATCTGAGGAGACTATGGTGTGTCTGAGGGGACTCTAATGTATCTGGGGAGACTATGATGAATCTGAGGGGACTCTAATGTATCTGAGGAGACTATGATGTGTCTGAGGGGACTCTAGTGTATTTGAGGAGACTATGATGTGTCTGAGGAGACTACGATGTGTCTGATGAGACTCTAATGTATCTGGGGAGACTATGATGTATCTGAGGGGAATATAAAGTATCTGGGGAGACTATGATGTATCTGAGGGGACTCTAATGTACCTGAGGATAATATGATGTGTCTGAGGGGACTCTAATGTACCTGAGGAGACTATGATGTGTCTGAGGGGACTCTAATGTATCTGAGGAGACTATGATGTGTCTGAGGGGACTATAGTATCTGATGAGACTATGGTGTGTCTGAGGGGACTCTAATGTATCTGAGGAGACTATGATGTGTCTGAGGGGACTCTAATTTATCTGAGGAGACTATGATGTGTCTGAGGGGACTCTAATGTATCTGAGGAGACTATGATGTATACAAGGGGACTCTAATGTATCTGAGGAGACTATGATGTGTATGAGGAAACTATGATGTATACAAGGATACTATAATTTGTTTCAGGAGACAAACCAAGTAGAAATGCTGAGTATGTAGTTTCCTCTTCTCTGTGTATCTGTAGGTGAAGTAAGATAGGGTTATGTTTTTATGACATTTCCCAATACAAAATGTTTGTTAGTCTTTAATTCAGTTGACATATGCCATTTTGTATTATGATGTATGGCAAAGTCTGAAGTAGGTAAGAAAGTTTAGGATTTCAATGTCCTCTTTTCACCCAATACTATTTGACAAAATAATATTTTCATTGATTGCTGTCTTGCTACTGTAATTATAGATTGCACTCGTGGTGCAGAATTCAGTTCACTATCTGGTATTAAGACCTATTTGTTCACAAAGGTACCATTGTTATAAAATTGTTGCAAGGACATAACCCAGTGTGAGAGAACAAACACGAGGTGATACACAAAGGAATACTTTATAAATGGACATAGAAGATGTGAATTCATATTTCCATGTAGATGGTTATTTACAGTATGTCACCATATAAAAAGGACTTGCCATTGTTGTGATCACCCTAGGAGTCCAAGAGCTTGTATTTGTCCCACTCTTAGGAAAAGGAATAAAAATGAATAGATTGCATGGAAATGAATGCAAAAAGCATACACGTTTCCTTGAAATACAAAAATATATGATTAATGATTATTATATAAAATGCCCAGATGCATGAAAATGACTTCCTTTCTCCTTTATGTTCCAGTTATTACTGTTTATTGTGCTCAGATAATTATTGCACGACATTCATAAACATACTGTAGATCTCGTTGAGCAGAAAAAGAACAATCAAAATAATAATAAAATGATTTCTCCTGCCCTTTAAGAGAAAAGAACAAATAAAAACTTTGCAAAATAGACAATCCTACTTGATGTTAGAGGAAGTAGATTTTACCATCATTAAATTAAATAGGGAAAATCAAGTTGTAGAAATATCTACCAAGGGAGGATGTGTCGGCAGATTCAGTATACATTGTTAAGAAGGAGGTTAAATAGCTTTCCTTTTAGAGATGCTCCCAGGTCATGGCGGATGGCAAACAAAACACCTGAAGCACAGCAAATATAGGAAATTGATCCAGGGGAAAGTCTTATAGTTTTGAGGTTTAGGAAGATTGAGGTAGCTATGACTGTCCTGTAATATAAAGGAATATTATAGTATTATTATTATTATTATGAATTTTAATAATAATAATCTACTTTTTTATTGTGCAATCATTATATTTAGAGTAACCAGCCTTTGAGAGCTGTAACTATTATTCTCAAGTGAAAAGCAATACTAATTATGTGCTTGGGCGGAGGAAGATATGATGAACAATAGAAATGTTTGAATTTCCTTCCTCTTGAAAAACAAAACAAACAAAACAGACAAATCACAGATCTGAAGAAATCTATAAAGAATTTCTGCCATAATAATAATATTGCCACATTTTACTGACATTTTAAAACATTTCTCTCTCTAATTCTTCACTAGAATGTGCTTTTTAATTAACAACATGCTAAGAGTTCCTAAGATTACCTATTTTTTAGTTTAATGTTTTGTCTAATTGTTCTTTTAACATAAATATAAATGTATAACATACTGTTATATTCATACATATTTTCTCTAAGCCCTAATGTTTTTTATACCTTTGCCATAGTGTGAAATATTCACTTTCTTCCAATATAGATGGCTCTTAAATATAGTGATTGTGTAATTGCTAAGAAAACCTTTACTAGTGAGCTGATAATGTGCCTGGAAGATAATCGTTCTCTCTTCCAAATAAGGTAAATCTGTGGGAGGACTCTGATTAGCACAAGTTATAGATTTCATTTACTTCACATTTAGGGACATTTTAGTAGCGGGAATGTCGTGGTCTGTTTGTCAGCGGGCTTGAAAAGACCAAGGAGACTAACCTAACTTATAGATCTAATATGCTTTTTCAATCTCTTCTCGCAAGATAGCAGCAGGATACAAGATCAGAATACAAAATAATAGGAAGCCCCCCGCCCCCTCAAAGAAACACACCATTACTATGTGTCTCAGATAGAGCATACTTTATTTGTGATTTCACATGGTATAGAGCAATGGCTTTAGTTAACCATTAAATATAATCCTGAAAATAAGCAACTTCTAATTCCCTGTCTGTCGGGGGAACAACCAGTAGGAGAAGCGCCTATGTAGGCAAGTTGCTGATTGGATTGTGAAGAGCCAATCAGAAGGAAGGTGGCCTTTCATGGTCATGCTCTTTTTGGCTGATTAGTTGTATTAACAGTCAATCAGGGAGCAGTGGGAAACCATAGGGAATATGAACTGTCTAGGCATCCAGATTGGCTGGCGTCTGTATACAATACCACAGTAAGGCAGGGTGTAGGAACTATTAGTATAGTCTGGTTGCAGTTGGACTCAAGTAACCCATAACATATACATTTTAAGCATAACACAGGTCAAAGTATATAGTACTTTATCATTCTTGGTTTAGCAATGAAAATAAGTGATTTGGAACTGCAGTCGATGGAGAACAGTCGATCTTCATAGGGAACACGTTTAGGTTTTGCCCCCAAATAACTTAGGTATGTGATATATTGTATCCTGTGATGCTCTCTAACTGGCCCACAATGAGGAACCTTTAGTATATTTACAGTATATATAAAAACGTATTAATGTTAACTTCAGTTCTCCCAGTCATCAATACAGAAAATACATTACTAAACCTTGTAACATACCCTATAAGTTGGTGCCCAATCACGGCTCATTGAGTATATCAGAACCAGAGAGAAAGTGACTTGAAAGGAATTAGCAGAAATAAATGTTTCTTAGCACCATAATTAAATGTCCATAATACTCTTTAGTTATAGTCAGAAGGTAAGAGTAACAATGTGGTTAAATAATCAGTACTATTAAGTGATAATAAGAGATCCTGAATTCTAAAATTTGATAAAGGTAGAAAACATTCTGTCCTTTTTTCTGGTGAAGTCGTTTTTTTTTGTCTCAGTAAACAAAACAAAATCATTTATTTTTGTCTTCACATTGATTTGGACCTTTTTCGCTCCTAAGACCTGCACTTTAGAAATATCACAAAGACGCGGCTTTAATGCGAGATAATGGATTGTTACAATGTAGCAGTTACATAATACACCGATTAAAAGATTTGTAAACAGACATTTCATGGAGGGACATAGAAAGACCACGCGTAATAGTAGCAAGATTAGTTCTCTCTCTCTAATTATCTGTAACAATGTTTGGGGACGAGTTGTCATTTACTGCTTCCAGATTAATAGGGTTCTCAAATGAAAGAGCTTGCTGTCAAAGTGAAAATTTAGGGTGCACATATTAAAAAATGTTCAACTGATACAAAAATACATATTCTTACAAAGGTTACTCCTACCTTGTCGTGGTGAATTGGCTTGTGCACTTCAATGAAGCTTTGAGCTATAGCTTGTAGGGTCACCCAAGATGGGCAGGCCATAGCAGAGAGGTCAGACAAATTGTGGTCCACTGGAGAAGGAACTCCAGTATATTTGCTAAGAAAACCTTATGGATAGGCACAACCAGAGGCATAACTATGTGCCTGGTGTGCTGCAATCCATATGGTCACAGAGAGTTGTACATAACTGAACCAGTGAATAAGGTAACAGGCATTTGTTATTAGATAGCTGCGCTATAGTCACTTCTCAAACATTTGGGGAAATTATATTTGAAACATTCTTTGGCAAACAATGATTAGGAAAACCATTCTTGAGATATCAACTTGTTAAACGCCAAAGGTTGGATTTTCAAGTTATCAATAAATATGTCATGTATTCCCAGTAGTAACATACGGATGAGAGAGCTGGACTGAGCGATGGAGAATTGACGCCTTTGAATTGTGCTGTTGGAGAAAACTGCTTAGAATCCATTGGACTGCAAGAAGATCAAATAAATCAGTCCTTCAGGAAATCAAGACAAACTGTTCACTGGAAGCTTTAATCATGAGGCTAAAGCTAAACATTTTGGCCATATCATAAGAAGACAGGATTTCCTAGAGAAATGCTGATGCTGGGAAAAATTAAAGGCACACGAAGAAGGGGAGACAAAGGTGGAGATGGAGGCCATTGAATCAATGAGCATGACATCGATGGAGCTCAAAGGGGCAGTGGCTAACATATGTGTCTGGTGTGCTGTGGTCCATAGGGTCACAGTGAATTGGACTCGACTGAATGACTAAACAACAATTGGGAAATCTTTTTTTTTACTTCCTAAATTCACAGTTAACTGCAAAATTTAGCGGAAAGTAAAACTGGACACAGATATATCTCTGTGCATAAAAAGTAGCATATTTTGATCAACTTCAAATAATTACACAGAAAGTAGATTCCATAACGCCAATTCCTAAGACATTTTGATGATGATCCAACTTTTACTTTAGAAAGTGTTGAAAACATTTACATTTCCCCCAGCCTATGGGAAATTAGTGTGAGTATTACGGTTAGACATTGAGCATCTTGAGTCTCATCACCTTATGTACTTCTCACACGTCATACTTGTCAGTGGTGGGACTGTAAATCGCTTAAATAGGATTGCTCAGCATTATTACTTACATTAAATGGCTGGATTTCCTGACTGTGACTCAAGCCTTTCAGCATCTTATTATATTCCTTGCAGGTCACTTCTCCAGGCTTCACTCCAAAGAGATGGGAACATTGAGTCTTATTACTAGAAGATTTAAAGAGATAATCGCAGGAAATGTACAAAGACAGCCAGGGTTGGCTCAATATCTCTGAAAAATGTAGGCCGGGTCTTCAGCTAATCCTCTTCTCTTGGCTTACTATTGTCTGCAGACACCTGCATATCTATCTATCTATCTATCTATCTATCTATCTATCTATCTATCTATCTATCTATCTATTTATCTATCTATCTATCTATCTATCTACCCATCCATCTATCTATCTTTGCAAAAGTAATCACCCTCTTGGCATTTTTCTTGTTTTGTTGCCTCACAACCTGGAATTAACATGGATTGTTTGAGGATTTGCATCATTTAATTTACAGAACATGCCACAACTTTGAAGATGTTTTTTTTTTATTGTGAAGCAAACAACAAATAGGACAAAATAACAGAAAAAGTCAATGTGCATAACTATTCATCCCCTAAAGATAATACTTTGTAGAGCCACCTTTTGCTGCAATCACAGCTCCAAGTCGCTTTGGATAAGTCTCTATGAGCTTGCCGCATCTTACCACTGGGATTTTTGCCCATTCCTCCTTGCAAAACTGCTCCAGCTCCTTCAAGTTGGATGGTTTGCGCTTGTGACCAGCAATCTTTAAGTCTGACCACAGATTTTCTATTGGATTGAGGTCTGGGCTGTGACTCGGCCATTCCAACACATTTACATGTTTCCCCTTAAACCCCCCAAGCGTTGCTTTAGCAGTGTGTTTGGGGTCATTGTCCTGCTGGAAGGTGAACCTCTGTCCTAGCCTCAAATTACGCACAGAGTGGTACAGGTTTTGCTCAAGAATATCCTTGTATTTAGCACCATCCATCTTTCCCTCAACTCAGTTTCCCAGTCCCGGCTGCTGCAAAACATCCCCACAGCATGATGCTGCCACCACCATGTTTCACTGTGGGGATGGTGTTCTTTGGGTGATGTGTTGGGTTTGCGCCAGACATAGCATTTTCTTTGATGGCCGAAAAGTTCAATTTTAGTCTCATCAGACCAGAGTACCTTCCCCCATACATTTTGGAAGTCTCCCACATGCCTTTTTGCAAACTCAAAACGTGACATTTTGTTTTTTGCTGAAAGTAATGGCTTTCTTCTGGCCACTCTGCCATAAAGCCCAACTTATTGCAGCTCCTCCAGGGTTACCTTAGGTCTCTGTGCTGCCTCTCTGTTTAATGCCCTCTTCGCCCGGTCCGTGAGTTTTGGTGGGCGGCCGTCTCTTGGCAGGTTTGCTGTTGTGCCATGTTCTTTCTGTTTGGTTATGATAGATTTGATGGTACTCCTGGGGATAATCAGATATTTGTATATTTTTTTAATAACCTAACCCTGACTTGTACTTCTCAACAACATTGTCCCTTACTTGTTTGGAGAGTTCCTTGGTCTTCATGGCAGTGTTTGGTTAGTGGTGCCTCTTGCTTAGGTGTTGCAGCTTCTGGGGCCTTTCAAAAAATGTGTGTATATGTAATGACAGATCATGTGACACTTAGATATCACACAGGTGGACATCATTTCACTAATTATGTGATTTCTGAAGGTAATTAGTTGCACCAGAGCTTTTTATGGGCTTCACAACAAAGGGGGTGAATACATACGCACATGCCAATTTTCTGTTTTCTATTTCTAAAAAATAGTTTTATGTATATATTCGTCTCATTTCACTTCACCAACTTAGACTATTGTGTTCTGATCCATCACATAAAATTCAGATTAACAAAACATTGAACTTAAGGCTGTAATGTAACAAAATAGGTAACAAGTCAAGAGGGTGAATACTTTTGCAAGGCACTGTATCTATCTATCCTTCCCTTTCTCTTCCTCTCTTTTCATCATGTGAAAAAGCACATGTTATTAATTACACTAATAATAGCAAAAACATCAAAAATTGTATGTCTGTGTACATTCATAAAAGTGTGTCCTGCCTACTGGATATTCAGTGAGTAATAACTGAAAGTTGAGGAGTATTCAGTGATGATGATTGATAGCAGTTTTTCTTTGGACTGCACTGACCAGTTAACCCATAACTGACATGTTTAGGTGTTTCCAGCAATCAATGCCTGCACAGATAGATTTTTTAAAGTTTTTTTTTTTTTTTTTTTGCTCACTACACGGAGCTACTGGAGTGGAGAAATAATTCCCCGGAGCTGCTTTGTATTGCTTAAATTCCATAGAGCTGTGCAGAAACCTTAATATTCTGCAGTAAGTAAAAAATGGACCCATTAGAAGGTTCGTTCTATCCTTCCTGGACATATAAGCAATGCAAAGGCAAGTGGGCAGCCTGTTATTCATGTAAACACAAATTTGATTTTATTTCTCAATAAAAAATACATGTATTTCAAACATTCAGAAGTTTTTCAACATGCTATTAGGAGATCTTTACTGTGATGTGGTGCATTTTTTTTATGAAAAAAAACTATAAAGTTAAACAGTGTATATATAGGCCTGTGAATTTCAGTTGCAGACAACCATATGACTTCTCATTGACTGACAAGGACAAGGCCCAGAGCTGTGAAACATTTAAATCGTTTTTTTTTTCTTTGTGAGAGCACCATTTGAAAACAAGAAAATACAGCAACAAAAATGTTTTCAATGTAAATTTAACCCTTTCATTGGCAAATTCAATTTCAAGAATTGTTTATTTGCTGAAAATTATTCATAAATAAGTTCATTGATTATTTTAACTTCAAGCTCTAAAACTCAAATGTTTTCCACAAATTAAAAAGAGCTCAAATGATTATTGCTAAGAGGATTAATAACTTTTTGTCACACAATTCAGTGACAAGATTTTGAGAATGGACCATTTAACACATGTATGGAGTAGAAGCACAAACTTGGCACACACTTAAAATGATTAAATTCATGACACTTTTGAAGAAACATTAAAGTACTTAATTATTTCAGTTCCACAAGGATGTTGTTGTTGTTTAGTCGCTCATTCGTGTCAGAATCTGCATGACTCTATGAACCACAGCACGCCAGGTACATCTCTCCATCACTGCCCCTCTGAGCTCCATCAAGTACATATTCATTGCTTCAGTGATCTTATCTATCCATCTCCACCTCAGACCCGCCCCCCTTCTTTGTGTGCTCTAAGCAGTCTTCTCCAACACCACAATTCATGGTCATCAATTCTCCGGTGCTCAGCCTTCTTTATAGTCCAGCTATCTTACATATGTATCTTATTACTGGGAATACCATCGGTCTAACTATGCAGACCTTTGTTGATAATGTAATATCTTTACTTTTTACTAGCTTGTCCCTGCTCGCCATCTTAATTTCATGGCTGCATTCCGGAGCCCAGGAAAATAAATTATGTAACTGCCTCCACTTCTTCCCCATCTGTTTGACGGCAACTGAGGTTACCATTTTCCATGATCTTCATCTTATTAACATTAAGCTGCATGTGCTTATCCATAAAGTTATCTTAGCAGATTTACTGGAGTGGGTTTCAGGTTCCTTCTCCAGTGTTTGAGTTAGTTCTAAAGACAAGTGCTTGGTGATGGTCTTTATTCCCTCACTAAACATTATGGTGACTAAAGTGAGTCCAGCTCCCCGGTTTGTTCATTTCCTATGGGCGGGGTGTCCTATATTAGAATTATTGCATCATTCTGTAAATGGATTTCAGAGAAACACGTGAAACATCAATAATGAAGCAATTCAGTTAGAGAGTATTTTTGTAGATACCTTACAATCAGAGTCAGTGGTGGAGGTGGTGAATGGACAGCCCCAGAGCAAAATAATTTGCAACTTCTCTATGCATCCCATTGAGGTCAATAAAAATGGAAAAATATATGTAGATGATTCGTTTTCCAATATGGTGATCAGATTACCTTTCTATTAAGCAATTATCAGACATCCTCACTATTTAAATTAAGATTAATCAGTTACTGTAAGCAGGAGAGGGCTTTCTACCCTGTGGTTGGCCTTGTTGCTTTGCACCTATTGCCCCAGGGGCCATATTAAATTCCAAGCCTGTAGTGGCAACGGCACACCCGCAAAGCCTGCTGACTTGAAATTCTACGTACTTACAGAGCTATTACATTCAACCATGTCGTGACCTATGGGCTGGAGACGCAAGCCCGTAAACCCTTTCCGCCCACGCAAGTTGTTAAGGGGCTGGCCGAGACGCGATCAGACATTACGATCCAATCCCGTTATAACGTAGTGCGACACAGGCCTCTCAGCCAATAGAAAGTGGTCTAGCCACAGATGATTGACAAAGGGAGATTATAAATTTGCGTTTCACCCACCCATGATTTGACTGTGTTGTATTTTCTGACGAAGTAGCACGCAGGTCCCGGAGTTGGAGGCTTTTGAGAAAGAGAGAGAGCAGAAGTATTTTGCGAGCAGTCATTTGTGGTTTTGTTTATTTATATTAAACTATTTATGATTTTACTCTTAATCCTTGATTACAAATATTTACAGATGACACATAATATCAATACACATAATTTAAGGAACACATATAGAGACACATAGAGCTAGGTCACTCCATACAAACCCCCATCCCATCTGCCACACCCCATCCCTCAACAGTTATTAAAAACACATAATACACATATTGCTTTTCCATCATATATTTACAGTAACACTTATTTGTATTTAGGAGGGAGGAGAGAGGAGGGGAGAGGAGTGGAAAGGTGGGGAGGAGGAGAAAAGAGAAAAGTCGATGTCTGTCAAGCACCGTCAGGGCCAAGGTGAGGATGATGGCCAAGGAGGACAAGAACAACATGGACACTGACATGTCAGCTCTATGAATTAACAAGGGATAGATGGAGGCGTCATTAATTCCATGAAGCTGACAAATCACTGTGTTTCATGGGCACAACACCAGTAATCAAGCAATAGAGAGAGTCCATGTATTGGTGTGCCCACTGCAGCCTATGCAGTTACGGACCACAGCCGGAATCAAGATAGCATTATGAGACAAGAACGATCAAGATCTAGAACCAAAGAAAAGATCATATATAGCAAATTATAGCTAATCTGAGTTGCAATTAGGAGAATCATCCTGGTTCTAGTTAGGAATGCACACAAAACAATGTATTATTAATCATACTAATAACATATACCTTTTTTTCTATCTTTCAGCATCAAGGAGGTCTGTGTCCAGTGGCAAGCCAGAGGTGGGGGCATTGGCTCCATTGAAGCAGGGAGTGGAGGAGCAAGCCCCCGCCCAGCAGGAATGATGCAGGGGGAGGAGGAGAAAAGCAGAGCCGAGGGCCTTGGTTCAGAGGAGGAGGATATAAAATGGCTAGTGGGGTCACCATCTGGACCAATGGACACACCACAGGGATTTGGCCCCACTATCTCCTTCCTCCAGAGACTATCGCCAGGGCCCTCCCACTGGAGTGATTACAGCAGCCAGCCACCATCTCCTACCCCCACAGCAGTGTGCTGGACTGTCCGCCACCACCATCATTGGGCCCAACAACAGCACCACCCATTTTCCAACACACTCCACCCAGGCCCCAGACCCTCTCCACTCACACAATGCCACCTCCTCACCCGGCCACACCCCAGGGGCCTCAATCCCCAACATCAGGCCTGGATGTGCAGGCAGAGATGCTGGTCCTCATACGGCAGCAGTTGGAGTGTGTCTGGGGAATCCAGGCCAGCATCTACGCCAATCATAAGGAGTTAATGCGCAGCCTGGCCAGGTGCAATAGGGAGGAGAGGAGGCATCATCTGATGACTGAATCCTACCTGGCCAGGCTGCTCAGGATTGGTGTGGACAAGAGAGCATTCCAGGGAGTCACCGTCAAAGCAATGCGATGAGCTCTGGTCCTTAGCCCCACCTCCTCCACCCCAAAGGCATCCCCGGCCACTCGCATCCCTGACCCTACTCTCCTCCCACCATGCCTCCACCACTGCAGTTGCTGCTGCCTCTCGGGGGGGGGTTGCCTCCCCCTGCCCCCCCCCCCCTCCACCACCACCACCAGGGAATCCGTGGATGGCCACAGGGGACTTGGGCCCTGTGCCTAGGTGGAGGAGGGCCTAGGGGCTGCACATATGTTAGTGCTTTCTCAACAGCACTCGTTGGTGACAATCTATTAGTCACAATGTTAACCTAATTTAGCCCAGCTCCAGAGTCTTGGATCTTGTCCTATGTGATGGTGATATTTTGTACGCAGATGGCTACCTCCCATCACATGGTCCATGATCCTCTTCTCTGTGGACACATAGGGTTCTGTTGAACATGTCACCAATTGATGGTCAGTGAGGAATGCTGTTGAGAAGAGATGCTGCAGTCCCTGTCTTTTTTTAAATCCTTATTTTGAAGGTGTTTTTTCTTTTATTTATTTTTTTATTATGTTTTAGGTATAATTCAGGTCCATGGAGGCATCTTCTGAATCTGCAAGAATTGTGAAGGAAATGTATGAGTTGTAAGGTTTTACCAGTGCCTCTCAGGTAGACATTCCTTCAATGACAGACCCCCCCCCCCCCCTTAACAGGTAGCTCCCACAATCTTAATGCTATCATATAGCCAGATATCTAACAGATTATTGTTTTTAGCTGAAATGTAGACTAATACCGCTATGGCGGTAGACTTGCAAAGTCTCACAATAACATATTAATGACAGCCAGCATTAATATATGCACTAGTACAGCATGTGAGAACAGATCCTTGTGTCTGATGTAAGTAACAGTGAATATGGCTGCTGACCATTGTGTCCTCTCCATATTGATGGGTATTTTCCCGTATTGCTGATATCATGGTTATCCTTTAACATGTGCTAACAGCTGTATAGCTGATGGGTGTGATATCAATGTTAAATAACAATATCATATGGAGAAGGTGATAGTACTCCTTGACCACTGACGCAGGTCACAGAGAGGCACATATTGTGTGAAACTGGATTGGATTACATATCTCTTTCATTGAGCAGATCTAGACAAGTTGTAAGTGCTATGCACATTAATGCTTTCTTTTATTAAATGGAGTGATTTGTGATGATCCTTTTTTTCATCAGATTCCGGTTGCAGCAGTGTAGTGACCACATGTGACCCTGGTAGGAGCTATGCATAATGCTTATTCTAGACTATGACATTACCCCCTGTAGGTATCCCCTTTTCCCCACAATCCTCTTGCTCTCCTGGGATCTGCTCACACCACACCCATGATGATAATGCACAGTCTTGTCCATTTCTGATTGTGCTCTATGTGTGAATAAAGCTTTGTTATATTGTTCTCACTGTGTCAGTGTGTTTTCAATGGTTGGGGTTATGGGACATCCACATACATCACAATAGTGTCACATTCCTAAATATGTAAACTCATGAGCCCTAGTTACTATGCAAAAGATCAATACATATAGCAATAATAATAGTCATAATAGCATTAGATATCATGTAATAATATATACAGTATCATATATAGTCAACATAAAGGGTTAATACACATGCAAATTCCAATTTGCTATACTGTGGAGTATCAACATTTCCCTGAGGGCCTGATAACAATATGACAAGTGATACTGGAGTGGGTTGCCAGTTCCTTCTCTAGTGAACTGTGATTTGTCTGACATGTCTGCTATGACCTTCCCACCTAGAGTGACCCTACATGGTATAGCTCACAGCTTCATTAAAGTACACACGCCCCTTCACCACCACCACTTAGCAATGCTGAAGGGGACCAGTGAAACATACACCACACTAATCTACTCTAACCCATCAGGAGAGGCCTCAAAAACACTTGGAGGCTATGCAGAGGCATGTGGATCAACAGCCCCATGCCATAGCTGGTGGCCATCCGACAAGATGTATAGCCATTCCCATTTGGTGACCTCCCATTATGTTTTGCTGTTCATCAATTTACATTGGTGTGGTGTATGTTTCCCTGGTCCCCTTGTGGATTGCTAAGGGGTGGTGGTGAAAGGGCTTGTGTACCTGAATGAAGCTGTGAGCTATACCATGTGGGGCCACTGTAGGTGGGCCGGTCATAGCAGAGCGGTCAGATAAATCACAGCCCACTAGAGAAGGAACTGGCAACCCACTCCAGTATATTTGTCATGCAAACCTTGTGCCACAGCACAGTCAGAGACCTAGCTAAATGTGCTGAAGTCCATAGGGTCACAGATAGTAAGACACAACTGAAGGACCGAACAACAAATGCTAAAATGTTCCCCTGGTACTTGATATATGTGATGTGGTGGCATAATTTGGCCACTATTTGTTTTACCAATGTAGATGTGATGATTTTCGAATGTAACAGTTACAGGCTTGACCATGGCCGGATTATCCATTAGGCCAACAAGGCAGCCGCCTATGGGTGCTTCACTATAAAGGGAGCCACTTTTAAAAAAATGGTTCCTGGCTTACACAAAAGAACTAAATGCTGGAGTTTATACTGGTAACCACCTAGACCAAGAGATTTACAACAGGAAAAGGAACTTACATGCACAGAAAAAATTTGGTCTGTACGTACTCACTAGCTCTGTAAATCAGTGCACAGTTTTCTGTCTGTTGCAGTAATCAGTGATACAGGTGAGAGTGGGTGTGGCTTGGCCTTTGTAAAGGTTTATCTGTGTGCATTTGTGTGAGGTTCTGTTTGAATCCGCTCTGTAAATCAGTGCACAGTTTTCTGTCTGTTGTACAGGTGAGTAGGCGGGGTCTATTTTGACAAGGGTAGTGCGAGCTTGGGAGCTTGCAATTATTTCTAGTATAAGTGTAGTTAGTGTGTAGGAGATTAAATAAAAGGAGGAAATCCAAAGAAAAGGGGTATTATAAGAAAAATCAGAAAACAAACGTATATATATTTTTTTCTGTTTTGTTTGGATTAAGGTGTAGAAAAGCAATCTTTATACATGGATTTGTTTTCTCACTGTATTTTTGTAACTGATAATCATGAGTCAGTCCAGTGGTAACCTCACTCATTGTACATCCTGCCAAATGTATGCAGTACTGGAACAGATGATCCAGGGTCCATACCTCTGTAACAGGTGAGAGCGTGTTGCCTCTCTGGAAGCTCAAATTGAAGATCTGGAGAGGAGAATTGTGCACTTAGTGATACTGCTCCACTGGAAAGTGGAGGTGGTGCATAAGGTGCAAAGTTTAGCTGGGCCTAGTATGGAGGGAGGAGCTGGAGCTAGTGAGGATGTCCAGGGAGGTAGCTGGGTTACAGTTAGAAGGGGAATCAGGGGGAACAGGAGGAGGCAGGTCAGTTCTGAGTTGGCAAACACCAACAGATTTGCCAGATTGAGTGAAACTGTTGGGGATGTCCATTCAGGAATGGCAATGCCAGATAGAGCTGTTCCCTCTAACAGCCGGGAGAACAGTTCTACTGGAGGAGAGGGAGGGCAGAATAGGCAGAGCAACAGACATGTTTTGGTGGTAGGGGACTCTATTATTAGGAAGGTAGACAGGGTAATTTGTCACCCAGATCCCAGCAATCGAACAGTTTGCTGTCGCCCTGGTGCTCGGGTTCGGCATGTTGTGGATCGGGTGGATAAATTATTGGGAGGGGCTGGTAATGAACCGGCGGTCTTGGTACACATTGGTACCAATGACAAAGTTAGTGGAAGACGGAGCGTCCTAAAGAATGATTTTAGAGAACTAGGGAATAAGCTTAAAGCAAGGACCTCCAATGTAGTATTTTCTGAGATACTACCAGTGCCACGTGCTAGCCCAGGGAGGCAGAAGGAGCTTAGGGAGGTTAATGCGTGGCTAAAAAAGTGGTGCAGTGCAGGGTTTGGGGTTTTTAGAGCACTGGGCTGACTTCTCACTTGGGTACAATCTCTATAGCAGGGATGGATTGCACCTTAATGATGAGGGAGCTTTTGTGCTAAGGGATAGGATGGTAGAACGGCTGGCGGAGTTTTTAAACTTGTAGGTGGGGGCGAGGGACTATATAGAAGTATTGGGGTAAATAGGGTAGAGAGGGAAAGGGATGAATTAGTTACCCATAGGGGAGGAAAAGGGGGGAGGGTTACAATAGACAGTAGGGAGGTATTAATAGGGGCCTCAAATACAGTGGCAAGCACTTCACAACGGCAGAGCCATAGCAACATAAAGTGTATGCTTGCTAACGTAAGAAGTTTGCCTGGGAAAATGGATGAGCTAGAAATATTAGCAGTACAAGAAAAATGGGGCTTAATAGGCATTACTGAAACATGGTGAGATGATGAATCTCATGACTGGACTGTTAATCTGGATGGTTATAACCTATTTAGGAAAGATAGGGGAAAAGGTAAAGGGAGGGAGGTGGGATCTGTCTGTATGTTAAGCCAGAATTTAAGCCTATAGTCAGAGAAGATATTTATGCTGGCACTAACGGCATCATTGAATCTTGTGGGTTGAGCTAAATATTGGAGGAGCTAATTCTAAATGCATATTGGTGGGAGTATGCTATAAACCCCCAAATATAGCTGAAAGTGAGGAAATACAATTATTGTTACAGATTGGAAATGCAGCTAAGCACGAGCAAGTTCTAATAATGGGAGATTATAATTACCCTGAAATAAACTGGATAAATGAGACCAGCAGCTCAGCTAAGGGGAGCCGGTTCTTGAGTACACTCGGGGATCATTATCTGGCCCAGGTAATACAGGAACCTACTAGAAATGGGGCCATCTTGGATTTAGTCATCACAAGTAATATTGATATAATATCAAATGTTAAAATAGGGGAACCCTTGGGGAAGAGTGATCACAACACAGTCTCATTTGAGATTGAATACAAAAAACAGAGTTGTAAGGGGCCAACAAAAACTCTAAATTTTAAAAGGCCTAACTTTAATGGGCTACGGGCAGCAATTCTACATATAGACTGGGACAAAGAACTTACAGGGAAAAATACTGAAAATAAATGGACAACATTCAATCCTTACTAAATAAACATACTCATCAGCATGTACCATGTGGAAATAAAAGGAATAGGAGTAAATAATATCCCATGTGGCTTAACAATGACTGAGGAAAAAGAAACATGCATTTAAATTATACAAGAAGGAGGGAACAGCTTTATGTGACTATAAGGAAATCAACAAGGCTTGCAAAAGGGCTATTAGACTGGCTAAAATAGAAAATGAGAAGTCAGTTGCAATTGAAAGTAAGACTAACCCTAAAATATTTTTTTAAATATATTAATGGGAAGAAGGCCAGGAAGGAAGCTATAGGAACATTACAATGTGACACAGGCCATCTGATAATTAGTGACCAGGAAAAGGCAGATGAGCTAAATAGGTTCTTTTCGTCGGTATACACAAGGGAGGTACCAGTGGTTGGGAAGAAATCCAAAAGAGATTGGAGAAAATAAATGTTAATAAAGCCCCAGGTCCTGATGGAATACATCCAAGGGTATTGAGGGAGCTGGGTTCTGTAATAGCAAAACCATTATATCTAATCTTTCAAGACTCACTCACTACAGGGTCTCAACCGGATGACTGGAGAAAAGCAGAGGTGATACCTATATTTAAGAAGGGATCTAGAGCAAATCTGGGGAATTATAGACCAGTGAGCCTCACATCTGTAGTTGGGAAGCTTTTAGAAGGATTAATAAGGGAAAGAATATAAGAATATGTCTATTTGAACAAGATCATAGGTAGCAGTCAACATGGATTTATGAGGGATAGGTCATGTCAGACCAATCTAATTAGTTTCTATGAGGAGGTTAGTAGGAACTTGGATCAGGGCAACTCAGTGGATGTAGTCTTTTTAGATTTTTCAAAGGCATTTGATACAGTGCCACATGGAAGACTAGTGAGCAAACTAAGGGATACAGGAATTGCAGTAAATATCTGCTCATGGATCGAGAGCTGGCTAAAAGACAGGAAGCAAAGGGTTGTTGTAAATGGAACATACTCCGATTAGTCTAATGTGATAAGTGGGGTTCCTTAAGGTTCAGTATTAGGTCCTCTCCTTTTTAACATATTTATTAATGACATAGAAGTAGGACTCGAAAGTAGTGTCTCCATTTTTGCTGATGACACTAAGTTGTGCAAGGTAATAAAATCAAATAATGATGTACTTTCCCTACAAAGGGATTTACATAAATTAGACAAATGGGCGGCTAAATGGCAGATAAGATTTAATACAAATAATTGCAAGGTTATGCATTTGGGAAGGAAAAATAGTCATGCAATCTATAATCTTAATGGAGCAAATCTAGGGGTATCAGATATTGAAAGGGATTTGGGAGTGCTTGTGGACAACCACCTAGGTAACAGTGCTCAAAGCCAAGCAGCAGCTGCAAAGGCAAGTAAAATATTAGCATGTATTAAGAAGGGTATAGAAGACAGGGAAGCAAATATAATTCTGCCACTATACAAATCTCTAGTACGCCCTCATTTGGAATATGGACATTTTAGAGCTGGAAAAAGCACAGAGAAGGGCAACAAAACTAATAAGGGGAATGGAGGGGCTAAGTTATGAAGAAAGACTAACCAAATTAAACTTATTTTCGCTAGAAAAAAGGCATCTACGAGGGGATACGATTACCTTATTCAAATACATCCAGGGTCAATATAAGGCTTTGTCAAGGGAACTTTTTGTAGCAAGAGATTTTCAACTGACAAGAGGACATCCTTTGAGGTTAGAGGAAAAATGATTTCACCTTAAACAAAGAAAAGGGTTCTTCACAGTTAGGTTGGTTAAACTGTGGAATTCTCTACCAAAGGAGGTGGTAACAGCGAATTCGATTCAAAAGGGGTTAGATATATTTTTGAATAAAGAGGGCATTCAAGGCTATCCTAGATAACTAACAAAGGAATATTGATCCAGGGAGAAATTTGATCACCAGTTTCTGGGGTCAGGAAGGAATTTTGTTTTGTTTTCCCTTATGAGACAATTGGCAAGGTTTCAATGGTTTTTTTTTCTGTGTGCCTTCCTCTGGATTAATTAATAATAAATAGTCCACATTAAAAAGATAAATAAAATCTCTAAAAAGGTTAAACTTGATGGACTAACTCTTTATTCATCCTCCAATACTATACTATTAATAATTATTTAATCAACAAATTAATTAATAACTAATCCACATATTGCAGATCAGAGGAGATCTTAACAGGTTGAACTTGATGGACTGAAAGTCTTTTTTCAACCTTAATTACTATGTAACTATGTAACTAGCAGGGTCTCTTCCACTTCACTGCCTAGGGGCTCCAAAAATGTAGATCCGGCCCTGGGCTTGAAGCAACAAAAGAACAAAGGATTTGTGGCTATGTAGTTCAGATTTCTACATCCCGTATAGTTTTTCCGCCTGTAAACCGCAGATCTTTTGCGGGTAGCTTTAAGAGGCCAATTCAGCTGTAAGTCTTGCGGGCTCCATTACGTGCTACGGTTTACACGTTGGGGGAATTTAATAGGGCTGCAGAAGTAGCTCTGCCACTGCTCGCAGTTAATGTGATCGATAAGACAGCTGAGGATTCCAGTTCAAGTTCTGGCAAATCTTCAGAAAGTGGAGCATATCTGAGATTCATCTTGAGAACGACAGACAACTCCTTAGAACACAAGGATATAGACAGAATTACAGGTACAATGTGCTTACAGGAAACTAATTATAAAGCCTAAATGTCGGGTATAAATGATTCTACTGTTCAACAAAACATTTTATGTCTCCCCAAACTCCTGGTTACCATGGTGAAGTTCCTATATTATCTTCAGCCTCATTTTGTAAATATAATGTCTTTGTGTGAAATCCGTTCTAGCTACGAAGCCCAATTATAAGAGTTTATTATCATCAAAGCACAAAATACAAATGACAGATGAGGGAAATGTGATCGGCTGCTTCCTATCTTCTCCCAAGTTGTCTTGAGTCCTTTTTGTTTTAAGGTAGCAAAATTATTGTTAAGAATGTTATCTTCTTTATCATTGTGATATAAAAAAACATTCTGATAGGCTAATAACATGAAAACAAATAATATATATATATACTAGTGACTTACCCGTCAAAAAATGACGGCAATAACATTTTAAGGCAGGTAATGCTGTTAGGTGGAGACGCGCAGTGAATGGGTTTTGTGTTTTTTGTTGTTGTTGTTTTTGTGTATATTTGTTTTTGTATGGCAATTAAATAATTAATACATTAATAAATGAATATGCTTTACCTATTTGGAAGTAATATATGCAGGAAGCATTGTGCTGAAGAGCTGACAATCTGTTTTGATGTTCCTGCAGGATACAATGTAGATTTGCACTGTTGTTGAGCTGAGGTGTCAGTGTCAGCAATATGTGCAGTGTAAATAGGCTGCGTGGGCGAGGGGAAGCCGGCTAATGTGTATGTGGTACGCGGGTGTGTATGATGTAGCGTCCTTGCTAATGGTGTATCATGTACCTCGTTTGGCTTTTTGGAAAATCTGTATATGCTTGGTGGTGTTTTGCGTCGTATTTTTCGGCGGCCATTTTTTCTCTCGCTTGATGTGGTGATTTTCGGGTGTCTAAAGTCTGTAATTTGGACTTAAATTGCGGTGTAACTACTCTTGCAGAGGTCCTGGGTGCCCCCCCCCCCCCTTACTGTGGGTAAGCTTTTTATGTATTTGTTGTGTGTATTTATTGTGTTTTTAATGTTTTCATGTGCGCGCAGTTCAGGAGTTAAGGTCGTATTTTTGCGAGTTCGTAATAGTTTTATTTCTAAGTCCCGCGGCTCGTATTTTAGGTTGGTAAGTCTATAAATTTTCCGGTGTAAGTCCCTCCACCTCCGTTGTAGTGGGTCGTAGGGAATAGCACTCATCACCAGCGCAGAGGGCCCCATGCTCACAACCTGCATGCTCACAACTATATATGTGATATATATATATATATATGTATATATATATATATATATATATATATATATATATATGAGCTGGCAACCCACTCCAGTATCTCTGCCATGCATACCAAATGGATCAGCATGGTGTGTTGAGGTATTTGAGGTCACAGAGAATTGGACATGACTGAGTGACGCAAACACACATATTAGAGAAACATTATACCAAAATATGGTAATAAAAATTTACATTTTTCGAAGGTAAAGTACATTAAAATGTGTCTGATTTTATCTGCTCTTGAATTAACCAAGTAATTGTCCACTTGTTGGTGTAGCCAATATAGGGTAATGGTGTTAGAGAGTGTTTATTAATTTGTTGAAACATATTTTTTTGTCCCTTAATACAACTTCAAGTAGAAAGCTCATATCATCTCCACCTGTGCTGGTTCCTGCCTTCAGCTCCCAGTCTCCTTTTGTGTGCCTATGTTGTATCCAACTCTCTGTAACCTCATGGAATGCAACACACCATGCTAATCCACTTGGTATTCATGGCAGAGATTCTGGAGTGGGTTGCCAGTTCATACTCCAGTTGGCTACAGCCTACAGCTCATGGTATTCTTATGTGGTCTCCCTTCCAAGTCAACCCTGCTTTGCGTCAGGGTGGTGTGACCTCTTGATTCCCTGACTGGAATTGAACCCAGGTTGCAGCTGTGAAACCACCAAATCCTAATCACTGGGCCACCAGGGCTGTATACACTCCAAATTGCCAGTTCGCTCTCTGTGCTTGGCTGTGATTTTGCTAATGTTTTTGCAAATGGACTGATACAAGCATTGGGCTTTTGATTTAAAGTGATACTCACCAAGCTTTGTTTATCCTGTTTTTGTCTGGGAAAATTAAAGATGAGCTGGTCTGCAATAATGTACCTGAAAATCTTGAGGGTCTCATGGACTTGTTATGAAACTGGACAGGCTCTTCCATATGCAGCAATCGGAAAAAGTACATCCTAGGCGCTCTCACACCTTCAAACTATCACCTAAAGTCTAAACACTACATTATTAAGCCCCCTCTACCCTATAAACCCCCCTTCGACACTATTAATCCTAACTATACCCCCTAACTCTAACTATACCCCATTAACCCTAATTTTACCCAATAAACCCCTACCCTATTAACCCCTACATTACATTATTAACACCATATCCTACCCTATACCATTCCATTAACCCCCCTCTAAATATGTAACCACTTTTTAACCCTCACCATCCCTAATTTACCCTATCACTAACCACTTAACCCCATCTATATCTATTTAACCCAGTCTAGTCTTATGTATTATCATCTAGCCCTATCTAACTCTAACTGGCCTATTTAACACTAAATATACCCAGCAAACCCCATCCTATAAGCCCCCTCATACCCTACCCTATCTAACAAAATAAAAAACTATAATTACAGAAAATAGAAAACCCACCTAATAGCACAAAATAAAAAAAAGATATTACTGAAAATAAAAAAAATTACAAAAAATAAAAAAGGACATTACCAAAAATAAAAAAAACTACTTTTCATAAAATAATAAAACCTACTTTACATAAAATAAAATAAACTATTTTACATGAAATAAAAAACCTAAGTTACCCAAAATAAAAATAGCTTACATTACATAAAATAAAACATACATTACTTCCAATATAACCCCTCAATACATACAATAAAAACCCATCAATACATACAGTTAACCCATAACTACATACAATTAACCCCCTAACTACATACATTAATACCCCTAACTACATACATTAATACCCCTACTATATACAAGTAACCCCTTAACTACATACATTAATACCACTAAATACATACATTAATACTCTTAACTATATAGAATGAATCCCCTAACCACATACATTAATACCCCTCACTACATACATTAATACTCCTAACTACATACAATTTAATTCCTAACAACATACAGTTAGCCCCTATCTGCATACAATTAAACTCCTAACTACATACAATAAAACCCCTAACTACATACAATAAAAATCCCTAAGTCTCAGCTAAAACAACCCCCCTCACTAAACCTAGCATAGGGTAAATAAATCCAATTACTTTGCCCAAATGGATAACCCCTATGTCCCATTCTGATTGACTGATGGACCTGTCAGTCATTTGTAAACCAATCAGAAGGCAATATTGCCTTCAGCTAATCAGAATGGGTAACGCCATTGATTCTGATTGTCTACAAGCATCTGCATCTTCTGATTGGCTAATGTAACTGTTAATCATATTTCAGCCAATCAGAAGGTGCCAAGGTGTAAGCCAAACAGAATGGGATACACCTCTATATCCCATTCTGATTGGCTGATGGACCTGTCAGTCATTTCTAATTCAATCATAAAGCATATTGCTTTCAGCCAATCAGAATAGGATACACCCCCACTGGGTGTATCCCATTGTGATTGTCTGAAGGCATCTGCACATTCTGATTGGCTGCAATCTGCTGGAGAATTACAGCAAACAATCGGAAGATGCAGATGCTGGAAGCCAATCACAATGGGAAATACCTTGTGCGTAATTTGTTAGAGGGGGTAGTTTAGATGTATTGGTTTATTCAGGTGGGAATAGTGTAGTGTAGTGTAGTGTTTGTACTTAGTTTCATGAGGGTCCTGGAGGACTCTCATGGCACTTATGGGGTTACTGTTAGCGTTCTTTCTATCTTTATAGACCCTTATGGGACTGATGGGGTTAAATTGGGACTTATGGGGGTCTGTATAGACTCCCATAAAAGATGAGGTTGAATAGAACTAGATGTTGTTAAATAGGCCCAGTTAGGGTTGATAGGGGAACAGTTGGTGTTAATGGGGTTTAATTAGGGTTAATGGGTTAATGGGGTATGGTTAGGGTTAATAGTGTAGTGTAGTGCTTAGACTTTGTGTCATGAGGATCCTTGATGACCCTCATTGCACTTATAGTGTTAACATAGGGAATAATGGTATCCTATATCGGTCTATATAGACCCCTATTGGACTGAGGGGTTAACTTTAGTCTCATGTGAGTCTATATTGAACCCCATGAGTGATGGGTTAATTTTAGGTGCCAGGGGGTACTTATAGGACCTCGGTGGCAGGGTAAAATCTTTAATTTAGCGCAGATTCTTTAAGGACCTTCAAGGTTCTTTCAGGACCCTCAAGGCGGGAATTTAGAATTCTAAATGCAGTAAGGGTTAATGTGGGGACTCTCCAGGGTTCCCGATAGAAATCCTGCAGCATGGGGGGGGGGGTTAATGTTAGGTCCCACGGGGGTACATACAGGTACTTACAGGTACTTACGCATTCGGCATGTGGGGTAACCATTAGTGTGCCGTGGGCCCATTAAGGACCCGCGCGGGGCATTTAAAAGTTTTAAATGCTGCAGTGGTCCCGATCGGGGGAAACACTGTGAGGGTCCCAATCGGGACCACTGCATTATGGGGTTAATGTGGGAGCCCTGCAGGGCTCCCAATGGGGACCCCACAGCAAGGGGGGGGGGGGGGTAATGCTAGGCAAGACACAGTTTCTTCAGTGTTGTCACATGAAAAGATATAATTAAATATTATAAAAATTTTGAGGGGTGTACTCACTTTTGTGAGATTAGGAAATGGATTACTGGAACCATGTCCTGCAGTCCAATGAGACCAAGATAAACGTATTTGGTTCAGATGGTGTCAAGCATGTGTGACGGCAACATGGTGAGGAGTACAAAGACAAGTGTTTCTTGCCTACAGTCAAGCATGGTGGTGGGAGTGTCATGGTCTGGGCCTGCATGAGTGCTGTCAGCACTTGGGGAGCTACAGTTCATTGAGGGAACCATGAATGCCAACATGTACTGTGACATACTGAAGCAGAGCATGATTCCCTCCTTAGACTGGGTCGCAGGGCAGTATTCCAACATGATAACGACCCCAAACACACCTCCAAGACGACAAGTGCCTTGTTAAAGAAGCTGAAGGTAAAGGTGATGGACTGGCCAAGCATGTCTCCAGACCTAAACCTCAAATGGAAGGAGCATGGTCTCTAACATCCACCAGCTACGTGATGTCATAATGGAGGAGTGGAAGAGGACTCCAGTGGCAACCTGTGAAGCTCTGGTGAACTCCATGCCCATGAGGGATAAGGCAGTGCTGGAAAATAATGGTGGCCACACAAAATATTGACACATTTGGCCCAATTTGGACATTTCCACTTAGGGGTGTACTTACTTTTGTTGCCAACGGTTGAGACATTAATGGCTGTGTGTTGAGTTATTTTGAGGGGACAGCAAATTTACACTGTTATACAGGCTGTACACTTACTACTTCACATTGAAGCAGAGTGTCATTTCTTCAGTGTTGTCACATGAAAAGATATAATACAATATTTACAAAAATGTGAGGTGATATACATATACCTATATAAATACTTTCTTACCTGCCGATGCTGCACTCCACATCGGGGGTGAGAGAGGTGCACCGGCAGGCCAGAGGGCCAAATCGGGATCACAGAGGTCTGTGCAGGAGCCACAGGGTCCTGCAAGAACTGAGGGGGCCCAGAGAGGCCACAGGGGGCTGAGGGAGGCCACAGAGGTCTGTGGAGGGCCACAGGAGGCTGAGGGGGAAAACAAGGGGCCTCTGGGTGCCACAGGCCATGAAGGGGGCCACAGGGCCTAGTTGGGGTCCCTGGAGCCTTTGGGGGGCCAATGTGGGCCATAAGGAGCTGCAGAGGACCCACTGGGCCACAGGGACCCGGGGGGGGGCACAGGGGAACCACCGGGGGCCACAGGGGACCTCTGTGACTTGCACCGTTTGCACCGGTGGTAGCTCCGCCTCTGACCAGTGGTTACGATATTAAGTCAGATGGTGGAAGATTTATGGGCAATGTGTAAAAGGGATATAACAGGAAAGTCCCAAAATAACTGTAATATAGTGTTATGTTATGCACAATTAATAGGCATAATGAATGCATTTAAAAAACATTAACTACACAATAATATGTATCTATAATGGCAGTCACCAACACTCTCTTTATGTACATTTGTGAAGTTCTAAATAATTAAGAGTGTGTAATCAATTAAGTGTTTTAGTTTGATTTAAATAAGATTAATTATAACGGTGCAATGCCTAATGCCTGACTAAGGTCAGCAGAAGATTCCATGATATTATGTTAGTGTGATCCTCACAAGCAAGTTACAGAATCACACAGAATGACTTATTTTTGCTAGAAACCAATCTGAGATTTGATTACCGTTTTGGTGATTAATTCACTTAATGCCTCAGATGGTTGTTGCTCTTTCCTGAGGCTCCTTGTGTTTCATGCTCAGGGAGAACTCTGCATCATGAACAATACAAGTATATTCATAAATGTGCTCTAAGAATGCAGTTTGGGGTAAATCCATCATTGTACGAGTCTACTTTATCTTCTGTAACAGTCTTATTTACTAATAGGATCTATCCTGTTGTGCTGTCGGGACAGGTCCGCCGCTGCAGTGCAGCCTCCGACTGCTATATGGCGCTTCGGTTATTTTGCAGCGCTGTCGATGCGTTAGAAGAGTTCTAAGGTTATAATGTTAGCCTAACCCTTGAACTAACCCTAACCCTTACCCTAACCCTCATCCTAACCCCAACCCTAACCCTAACCCTAACATTTTACCTAAGCCTTGACTCTATGATATGGCACCGGAATATGGGCAGCGCCATCTACGGTTGCTCACCGCACTCTGCCACTGCTTTGCGCTGCACCAGCAGTGCGCCAGCATAACAGGATAGGACCCACTAATAAAACAGGGATGGAGAAAAAACTTTTTAA
The DNA here is from genome assembly GCA_027410445.1 of Discoglossus pictus. NCBI lineage: Eukaryota > Metazoa > Chordata > Amphibia > Anura > Alytidae > Discoglossus > Discoglossus pictus. The sequence continues at coordinate 100,960,107 of CM050172.1, read as the reverse complement.
AGGTATATGGCAGTTTCATGGACTCTGAATGCATCTGATAAAGGAGAATAAGTAGTGTATGGGAATTTTTTTTTTGCATAAAACAATCCCAAAATGAGCACTAAAAAAATGTCCTTAATGTTTACAAAATGTCTGCAGTTTTCAGGCAGTTTATTTTGAAAAGGAACACCCATGGAAATCCAAGCTAAATTAGCATAAAATTAATAATTAATTGTGGCCAATCAGATGCAGCTACAACAATGTATCTGATTCTGATCTTTGACTCTCGCTGACAATATGAACGCAGCATGCCAGGCACATTTGTCTAGTTGTGCTCATCCGTTTTCTCTGCAAAGATACTGGATTGGTTTGCCAGTTCCTTCTCCAGTGGACCAGGACTTGTCTGACGTCCCTGCTATGACCTACCCATCTTGGGTGACCCTATTGGTGTAGCTCACAGCTTCATTGAGGTACACAAGCCCCTTCACCATGACAAGGTAGCGATCCAGAAGGGGACATATTAACTACACCTGTGCTATTGTTTGCATTTCTGACAACATATCAAACATATTAAAGAAAAAATAAACAAAAGCAACTATTATTCTAGACACTAATTAAAATGAAGCAATTAAACTAATTAAAACAAATCTATTATTATTGTGAATTTAGAAACGATAGAACTGTATTCGTACGACTTACTAAAGGATCATGGGTATGTATGCAGGTGTGATAACCCTGCAATTCTGCATCTCAAGTCTTTGTAGGATTTATTAAAGGATCATGGGTACAGGCGTTGGTGTAATAGCCCATGGTGACAAAGAATTCAGCATCTCAGACTTTCATGGGATTTACTAAAGGATCATGAGTCCGTACACGGTTCCAATAGCCCACTGTGACCTGGAATTCAGCATCTCAGACTTTCATTGGATTTACTAAAGGATCATGAGTCCATAAGCGGGTCCAATAGACCTCTGTGACCTGGAATTCAACATCTCAGATCTTCATGGGATTTACTAACGGTTATGAGTCCATATGCGGGTCCAATAGTCTACTGTGACCTGCAATTCAGCATCTCAGATCTTCATGGGATTTACTAAAGGATCATGAGTCCAAACGAGGGTCCAATAGTCCACTGTGACCTGGAACGCAGCATCTCAGATCTTCATTGGATTTACTTAAAGATCATGAGTCCATACGCGGGTCCAATAGCCCACTGTGACCAGGAATTTTGTATCTCAGATCTTCATTACTTTTCATTAAACTTCATTACCTTTTCTGCTGTAACACCAAACCGTATGTGGATCATTGCAAATTATCATGTTTAATGGGCATGTTAAGGCATGTCATGAGCATGTTACATGTGGCATCCTGTGAAAACCCAGAACTTAAAATTCAGCCATTAACATAGAACATAAGAGGATGAATAAAACCTGTAAATTCCGTCAACACCACTTACGTTTACAGGACTGCACATTAATCCTGCTTTATTAAAATATTAAATACTAATACATATAATGATTTTTTATTTGCATTTGGATTTATATATAAAAGTGACAGAATGTATCAAATTACATTTTTTATTAAATTAACTTTTTTATTAATTCATGATGTGGTTAAAAGAGAAACATTATTAACACATGTTATTAATATGTGGTGCTGATGACAATGCACTGGGATGTTATAATTGCATGGGAGTAGGAGCCCCCAAAAAATCTGGGGGGGGATAATTCAACTTTACTCCCAGGACAGGAAGCAGGGGCAGATCTACCGTCGGTGCACCCAGTGCAATGCACCGGGGCCCTGTTCTGAGGGGGCCCTATTTGTTTAAATTCTCAATGCCCCTATACTGTATATATATATTATGGGTCAAAGCTTTCATAGGAAAGATGTACTGCTCAATAGCACTGGTCTCTAGTGGACAAATCTAATAATGCATTATTAATTTATTTTATTTTTTGCTAATTTTTGTGTCCCCTATTCATTTAATCCCCTTCCTATCTATAATTGTGCCATGTTTGTTGTTATTATATATCAATAATGAGTTAATGACATCCATTGGTCTTTGCCAGCCACTATTGAACCTTGGATGGCGCATCTGTGGATTCTAAACACATGTTTTTTATATGATTTTTATTTTTAAAATGTCAAAATTCAGAGACATTATATGGTTTTCTGATGTTACCTGTAACAATAGCCAGAATCACATATATGGATTAAGTAGTAGGATCACATAGTCTGCCCATTCTCCTATCAACCTAAAAATCCAGGACTAGTGTATCTTCAGACTAGACTTATGCACCAGCCTGTCTTGCAGTGTGTGAGAAGCCCCATAGAGACCTATGTTCTCCAAACTCTTTGAAATACATGATGGGAAATGTAGATTTTCCATGATTCCTTAACATAATATATTGTATAGATAAAGTGTTTCTGTTTTAATGCTATGCAATTGTGAAAACAAAAATGTTATACAATAAATATACAGCAATAACCATTCATGGGTGATAAGATGCAATAATATATTCATGAGAATTGGAATTGAAGGAAGTTGTGTATATATTTTTGCAGCTTCCTTCATCTTGTCACGGTAATCTATAATTCTTTTAATTAATTTGAGCTTGGCTGATTACTCTTGTTGATGTTTTGTTTGGTGATGTTCACAGTTTCTATTCCCTCTGCTAATTACCTTTGCGTTTTGAATTTTGATTCAACTTGGGAACAGGCAGAATTATTGCTGTGACTTAATGTATTTATTATAGAAAGAGTTCTGAGGGTTTTAATTTAGAGAGTATTTGTTATCATTTGCTTTACAGATCTGCTAAGGGCAGACTCAGAGTTAATCTGTGATCTACCGCCGCAAGTCGCAGTTTTGTGCTACTTATGTACATGTGCGAATTACTAAATCTCAGGTATTATAATTAAGTCTGCAATGCAACTTGATAATGCTTGATGTTAATTATGTATCTACCCCTTATCTAGACATTGTGAATATAAAAGCTCATGTGTATTTTATGGGTCACATGGGTTGCACGAGACAAGATTTTCCTAATCTTATAAAGGCCCTGATCATTGCATTCAGAGTCCAATTGAACTATTAGCAGAGACCATTGGTCTTGGAAGGATACAGGGAGGAACACAAATGTTTAATACCATAATATTGCCACAACTGTGGGGTAAATTCCAAAAAACTGACCCTTGTGAAGCTTATAACCATGGCATCAGCCGTCACTTCAGCAGTGATCTTGGACAGCGCTACCATCTCTGGACACCATAGTATAGACTACCACCATGAGAACGTAATGCTTTCCTGATTGACCAGGTTTAGCAAGTGGGCCAATGATATCTATCTCCACACAATAGAAGGAAGTCTCAATAATGGCTATTAGCACGTTAGCACGTACCACAACATTGCATGATTATCTCTTGATATACCAGGCCAATAGAACGTCTGTGTGAGCCGTCGTCTGGTCCTGTGAGTACCCAAGTGCCCAGCTAGGGGAGAATCATGAACGATTGTTAATAAAATATCCCTAAACCATTCTTAGATCACCAACTGTTTCACTAGTTTCCATTGTTGGTGAATCAGTTACCCATTTACAATAACCATTGCTCCAAGTTGTACGTATCACCTCCTTACCCTAGTTCTCCTGTCTTAGCTCAGAAATAGGCACCAAGGCTCACCCCCTCCCAGGTTAGGCAGGTTAGGCCCTCCGCTATTGCAGGAGTTCCTGATCCTGGTTCTGCTTCAACTATAGGTTGATCATCACTTAGGTGGCTTGGCACCAGGTAACAATGGTCACATGCTGGGACCCAAATCCATCCTAATCAAGACATCAGGGGGAACTCCAACTTCTTGAAATCCACTACTGATGCACTAGTTGATATGGACCCAGGTGACCTTGAGCACATGGTGCTCTCCATTGGCAACCTTTAAATCCACTTTTTTCCACTAGAATCCATGTCCCTGGTGGCTTCCTCAACTTTTTTTCAATTGTGATAGGACAGCTTGAGCTCACTGGTACAGGTACATCAGGGCACTTGAGCAGAATGCAAGGGGTTAGACCTTTACTGTTGGGACCTTTGATCTTGGGTTACCTGCTGCATGGTATCAACTTTTTTTAGCAATAATTTAAAGCAACTGTGCCAATAACAGGCACACCCTTGAATGACACATAATATGACTAAGACACTATATGTCCTTGGTGTGTCACTCTGGAATGACACATAATAGGTTAGGTGATGCAACTTACACAAGTATAAAGGTAGATGTACAAGACCTTAAAATAAGCAATGCTTGTGATCCTGGCTCATCCTGAACTAAGGACCAGTGTGGTTGGGGGTTTTAAAATTCATATAAAAATGGGATGCCAAGATATAGATGCAATGTCTTTGAAGACAATAACTCAAAGGAATGTATTTTTTTCATTTTTGCTCCTCCACTTCCCCAAGGCTTGCTGATAAATCGAGGAAGTATTTGCTGCAGGATGTAATCACGTGGTTGGGTGGGGTCTGAGCTCACAGCTGAATCAGAGCACAAGGATATATAGAGAAAAAAACGACATACCCCAGGCTTCTTTGCAACACAGGAACCCCAGAGTATGATATAAATGTATCAGCTAAGCTCTGCTTTCTCTAATTATGAATTGTATGCTAATCTTAGTAGGGATTTTCAATAGTGTCAATACACAATGCAAACAAAAGCCTCGGCTGGCAAACTGAAAAAATTTAGCAAGCTTCAGGGTGAGTTTGTAGATGATTATTTTGGTATTTTTTATGCACACTACTGATTCTCCTCTATCAGATGCTTCATAATCCAGGAAACTTACATATGCCTTTAACACATTGCAATGAATGGAGGGCTCTGTTTTTGAGCTAACAATCAAGCTTACATAGAGCTTGTTTCCAGAGCAACAATACAAGACTAAAAACTAACAAACTTACAATCTAAATGATTTGCTGCTTCTCTGATGCACAGGACAAGGTAGGTTTTTTATATTGTGTTCCTCATAGGGGTTTCATATGGAAACACACTTTTGCATAAGGGCCAATAGGCATTTGATTTTTTTCCTAGCAGGATACTGAAGTAGGTCATTTTATATTGCTATTATACAAACAGCACTGAATGCATTGCTATTAATACAGACATCACTGCAGGGGTTAATACATTACTGTTAGACAAACAGCAAAAACAAGCTGTGAGGCCTCTGTGCGGAGAACTAAAGACCAAATGCTACAATAGATAAGCAAAGACAGAAAATGTAGTGACTAGAAAAAGGTTGCTGGATCAGGAGGTACGCCCCAAAAAGTAGCTGATAACCTTAGGAAAGGCTTGCCTCAAAGTACTAAGTCATGGGGAACGCCGAAAAGTACCCAATAACCTTAGAAATATGCAAACTGTAGAAAATGTATTGTACAAGATAAAATGGTGTTGACGTAATTAGACTGCTATATAAGGTCTGTGATAGATCACTGTGAGATCCACATTTGTGCTACTATACTATGTGCATCTCCCAGGCTTGTTAATAAATCAAAATCTGATTGAATCGCTGAGATTTCGTGGTCTTCCGTGAGTGCCTGAACTGTGTGGTGTCGACCACTCACAATTACCACAACTATTGTATGTGATGGGCCGCATTCAATTTGGAGGCCGTAACTTCTGGGATTTGGGCCGTATGTCTGCAGGCCTCCTGCGAGCCCTCTGCATCCGCAACTTACGGTGCTATTCAATTTGTCAAGCCCGCAAGTCACGGCCTGATAGCGCACATTGTAAACCATCCTACCGTATGTAGCATTTGCAAGCTTGAACATGATCAATTAAGCAAGGCCGTAACTCCAGAGTTAGAAAAAGCCAATGGAAACACGACAAGGAAGAATGGAGGTTATGATCGGACCCAAATTGCTGAAATATTGCAATATTGCTAAAGCCCTAAATATGATATTCTATTACATGTGAGTTCCATTATATGTATTAACACATTGCTTGCCAAGATCAATATAACACAGAAATTAAACATGAAATAAAGTATTTTTCGGGGCGGATTTGCGAGCTTGAGAATGTTGTGCTATTAATTCTAAGACCTAACATCACTTTCACTTTTAATAAAAGTACAGTAGTATGTGCATTTTAAAGTGATTCGGACATGTCTTTAAGCCCTTTGTGAGTCCTCCTTGGCACCCGTGACTTGTGGTTCGACTTTTGCCATTTGCGGGCTTGACGGCTTGCTTTGCGAGGAGGAATCAGAGCAATTGAATAGCGATTTTAGCATTTGCAACTCTTGCGGCCGTGAAAGATTAAAGGCTTGGAGGGACATTAACTTGCGATGTGTACCATCACAGTGAATCAGAGGCTGTAGCCTGTAACCCAATCAGAGCCTGCAAAAAGATGCCAATTAAATAGCAAAATAACTTACGGCCTCCATTTCCAAAGCACAGATCTGCCGATGCCTTAATTGAATGAGGCTCTATGTTTTTATTTTTCCCTCGTTGGGTAAATACTATCAACATGTGACATCTATTCATCAAGGCCCATCCCCAGCTCAGATGATGGCCATGGTGCAAACTGATAGAGAATTGGGAAAACCATGTCAAGATATTTCTAGGGAACATGATAAGAGATGGGTTAAATTTTGAACTGAAAATTTCAGAACTTTTTTAGTATAAATATATAAACAATAATAGAACCAGTAGTTTCTTCTTTAGTGTACAATTTTACAGGATATCACTAATAGAAATATTATGTAGTAGTATTGAAACTATCCTAATAAAAAGTTCTGTTGCTTCAGCAGGAGAAAAAAAAACTAATGGTTGCTTATGCATTTTACATGTCAATATACAGTATTTTACTAATCCTTGCATGATTTGCATTACTGATTTAACTGGTTCTGTTTTATTTACCACCCATTGTTCATTATAGAGTTATGCAAACGTGAATATTTAATTTACAGTTAGGGTTGAGTTTCGGATAGGTGTGTATGATAAGATAATTTCTGGTTGAAAGATGTAAGGAAGTTCTTGAATGACTAATGCTGAATTTTTGGATTTTTGTTTTTATTTTTGTCACACTTGCCTAACCCAGACAAAGATAACAGCAGGAGCGTGCCTATAAAGAGGAAGAAAAGACAAACAGAGTAACAAAGATGCCACAAGCAGCCCTGATATAGAATGAGAGAAAGTCTCTACCAAATATCTATCCTGATGACAACAGATTTGACATTTTTTATTCAACCTGGATAATCTGTGAACTTAATGTTTGGGGATTAATTGGGGATTTGACTGTATCAATGTGATATGTTTGAAAGATTATAATATATTAAAACAAATAAGATAGGCTTGGGTAAATGGCTCATCTGGGAGGGACTCCTGAGTTTATGCAGTTAATGGTCTAACTGTTTGATACTCTGGGAATTTGAGCCCAGATAGTAGGCACAGTGCATTAGATAACATTTTGTTTGTAAAATATATATATGCCTGTTAAGTAAGCTTACACACTGCCTAATAAAAAGGACTTGTTAAAAAAGATAATGACAGATGAAGAACCGGACACAGAGTTTGCTGACTAAAAGACAAAGCCCAGACATAAGTTTTGCTATGATTCTGCTCCCAAGAAAAAGGGTACGGGCCAAATTCTTGTTCTTTAATTTGGAAATACGCACATGCACGTATCTGCTGGCAAGGAAATTATGCAAAGATCTGTGAGAAATTCACATACCCCTTGTTCTGTGCCTGGGTATCTGCACATGGTGGTCTATTACTTTGACCAAAGGATCTCGTTATCCAGAAGCAACCTGCCTGTTTTTTTTAGTTATTTTTTAACCACAGAGAGGGGTCTGGCCTAGTGTGATGTGTAAGACTGGGTTTGTATGAAGATTGTCTGAGTCTATGTTTTCATTGCTTTGTAATTTTTCAAAATTTCCACTCTTTTCTAGTCCTGTCTTCCCTGTGTACTTCGCTTTGGCTTCTAACATTTATGCTCCTTGTTCTGTCAACTTGCTTGGGTATAGAACATACTAATAAGATAAGAGCAACTAGGGAAAGAAGAAGTTATCTTGCAAAAACTCTGGGTTAATGGTAATATCAGTTAAAAATTATATGTTAACTAGCGACTTGCCCATCAAAAAATGACGCAATGAGATGTGTATGTTTGGAAAGTCGTTTAGTTGTTAATATACATATTTGACACTTGTAAGTATTGTGATTAGTGATGTCCCAAACAGTTGGCCTGAGAACTATTTGCGGCAATTTTCGCATGTTCGCCGCAAACGGCGAACACATGCGCTTTTCGGTTCGCCTCCTATACTTTATCATTGAGGAAACTTTGAACATCATTTATTTTATTTTATAATGTTTTTTGTGTAATCTATGCCTGCCTGCCAGCGTGTGTGTGTGACAGGCCCCAAATTTGAAGTGGGAGGACCGACCAAGCATCTTTTTCCATCTCCCGCTTCCAAAAATCCATGCCATATACACGTCCCCTGATAGTGCACGTAACAGGGATTAAACCGATGGGAATAGTACTACTTAACAGTACACACCTTATAATAATGCAGACAGAGGCAAAGCGTATAATCTTCCATGCTGTGCAGTGGAAGCCCCCAGACTCTGACCTGTGTATAATCTTCCATGCTGGGCAGTGGAAGCCCCCAGACTCTGACCTGTGTATAATCTTCCATGCTATGCAATGGAAGCCCCCAGACTCTGATCTGTGTATAATCTTCCATGCTGGGCAGTGGAAGCCCCCAGACTCTGGGAGTCTGAAGAAGAGGAGTCAGAGGAGGAAGGTGTCTTTGAGGAGGTGGAAGACCAAACACAGAAGGCGTCCCAGGGGGCTTGTTGTCACCTTTCGGGGACCCTTGGTGGCTGGGTGGAGGAAGAGACCTTCAATGACATCAGTGAGGACAAGGAACGGGACATGGCTAGCTTGGTATCCAACCTTGTGCAAATGGGGAGTTTGCGGTTGTGCAAAGGGACTGTTTGCGGTTGTTTGCGGTGCATTAAACGGGGAGATTGGTCTGTTACTGTGATCGATACAACATCATACCTGATGTTTTAAAGCACGTTATTCCAAACAATTTAGGAATGTTAGGTGATTTATGGCTTACAACCAGACTCTGCATCAACTATGTAATTTTCTGTGGGAGTTTTGCCATGGATCCCCCTCTGGCATGCCACAGTCCAGGTGTTAGTCCCCTTGAAAAAACTTTCCCATCACTATTGTGGCCAGAAAGAGTCCCTGTGGGTTTTGAAATTTGCCTGCCCATTGAAGTCTATGGCGGTTCGCAGATGTTCGCCCGTTCGCTAACATTTGGTAAAGTTCGCGTTCGCTGTTCGCGAACCCAAAATTTGATGTTCGCGACATCACTAATTGTGACATTAAACAGGTTTAATTTTGTAAAATGTTCTCTTGGTGAACAATAAGTCTTAAAGCATTTTGTATTAAAAGTATTAACATTTGAATGTAAGAACAGTTGAACTTTAAATTAATCAGTATTGTAAACTTGAGGTAATGTTTTTTTAACATGCAATTTGTATCTGAAGAATTGTTAACTTCAATATACATTGAATCCAGAGGAAAGCAAACAGTAAAAACCCTTGTTGAAACGTACCCAATTTTAACATGAACTTTGTAATATATCTAAGTAAGAAACTTGACATAATATTTTTTGAAACTTGAACTTTCTTATCTGTGTAACTAAGGAACCTGAAAAAACATTTTTCCAACTTGGAACATTATAAACAGTAACATAGTGAATTAATATTTTAACATAATTTTGTATGAAAAGTATTAACATTTGAATGTAAAAACATTTGAACTTTAAACTAATCAGTATTGTAAACTTGAGGCAATGTTTTTTTAACATGCAATTTCTATCTGAATAATTGTTAACTTCAATATACATTGAATGCAGAGGAAGGCAAACAGTAAAAACTCTCCTTAATTCTGACCCCATGAACTGGTGATAAACATTAATACAGGGAGTAATCTTAACATAACAGACAATATTTACATTGTGTCTTAAAACGTGGTTGAGCTCTTAACATGAACTTTGTAATATGTTGAAGTAAAGAACTTGAAAATATTGTTTTCAAACTTGTAACATTAGAAACAGTAACATAGTTAATTAACATTTTAACATAATTTGTAAAGATAATGCAAGGCAAGTGTTTTGTGAGGCGAATCATCCATAAACAGTACTTCCATTAATTATGACTGAATTGTTTATTGTTTTGTATTTTTGATATGCTTTTAAATTTGTTTTGCATGGGTTTTATTTAATTAATGAAAAGTTATAGTACTTCATAGTAGACAATGTTTTTAGTAAAAATACGTCCATCTTCTAATAAATCACCTTGACTTTAATTCTTTTCAATGTAAACTTTAATAGCACCGTGACAACGCAACGTACAATTGACCATGTGCAAATACTGGTTCTTCCAAGAAAATAACCACAGATTTGAACGTTTGACCTTGTGATTTATTAATGGTCATGGCAAATGCCATAATAATGGGAAATTGTCTTCTTTGAAGTATAAAAGGGAGACAACTTTCACTTTGTGCTAAATCTATTCTTGGTATGAAAACTCTCTCTCCTTTATGGGTACCAGTTAAAATTTCAGCATCTATAAAATGGTCCTTTAATTGTTGAACAATTAATCTTGTCCCATTGCATAGGCATTTTTTGGGGTTCATATTTCGCAGTAACATGACAATTGCACCTTTCTTTAGCTGCAAAATATGTGGTGGCATTCCGAAGGAGTTAGTAAGTTTATGAATTCAGTAGAAAAGTTAGCCTGAGTTTCATTGTCATCAGCAAGTACAGAATTAGCACTGTGATCATTTCTTTGTGGTGCATTAGTTTTTTTAAAGATTTCATTATTGAGGATTAATGCATCATTATTTTTACACGTTAGTATGACTTGGTTGGCAAGCTCGGAATATTCCTGGTTATTTATGCTACCTTCAAATATAGCCGATATAATATCTTGTTGACAAATCATATGAGGTGGGTTCTCTACAGTGTCGTCAGGTAAATGTGGTATTTTTTCTGTTCTGCCTTCTCCAATTTTAATAAGCCAATCATTGAAATCAGTTTGGCCTTCTGATCTCATATTTTGTTGCAGTTGAAGATGGGTAAAATGTTTCCACAGTGTGCTTGACTTTATACAGGTTTCGATAATGTCAGTTCGATTTCCATGTACAACGACGGGTAATGTTTGTCTAAAATCGCCACCTAACAACATTACCTTTCCACCAAATGGAAAAGTATTATCCATGACTTCATGAAGCAAACGCTCAATACATCAGAGGGCATAGCATGACATCATTGTGGCCTCATCTATTATAATTAATTTAAATTTTTTCATTAGCTTTGCTTGTAATGATGTCATGCGAATATCTGACACAGAAGTTTCTAAAATAGGCACTGGCAGTTTAAAGCCGCTATGTACAATTCTTCCACCTTCTAACAAATGTGCAGCAATTCCAGTAGTGGCAAACGCCATTGCTATTTGACCTTGTGCTCGTACAGAACTCATTAATAAATTATATAGATAGGTTTTCCTGATCCGCCAGGTCCATCAAGATAGAAATAACGCTCTGTCACCATGTCATCATCTATTGCATTTTTAATGGCTTTCTTCTGTTCTTTCTACTTGTAGTTGAATGTCATAGTCTTCAAAGTTTATATCATCTATAAGACCTGGATCAGGCAAATTAAAACTTGCACAACTTAATCCATGAGTTAAAAATACTTCTTGGATTTCCATTAACGCTTTTAAGTGTGCAATGGGTTCATTGTATCGTCGCATAAAGTCTTCAGCCATATTACTTTTAAATGTCTCCCACAAAGCTAATGCATTTGAAGCATTTGAGAAGATACAAATAAATGCAAAGTGTTCTCTCATCTGCCGTGGCATTTGACATTGTGCTGCTTCTTTTAAACATCTTTCCCATTCTGTATCATCAGCTAGTAAGTTTCTATGTCTTGCAGCTAAATAGAAGGATTCATATACTATGTCATTAAGAGTTCATAAGTGTTCAAAACTTTGTGCTCCAGGAACAATTAAAAAAAAAAAGTAATATCCGTAAGCAAAAACGTTCAACCTCTCTTGGACTGACTGTGTAAATTCTTGGGTTTATTTTATTGCCTCTGCTTTTTCTCGGTCTCCATAATCCATTCACAAAAACATAGTGATATGGAATTTCAATATATAAGAATTGTGTTGCTTGTGAATCTGTGGAATTTAATTCAAACCATGCAGTTAGTATAGTGTGACGATCTTCACTTTGGGCCAATGCATTACTTTCATTTCCCACATGGAATTACACTAAATGTCTTTGTGGAAAATGTACTGCTAATCTATATACTGCATGTGATCTATCATGCATTTCAAATGTTAAAAGCCGCCACATACCTTCTGCCGCACTGACATAGCGAGCATCTACATGAGATGCAAGTTCATCATGTACTAATTCACTACTTTCAGGGTTGTCTGCACTTTTGACGACTACAGTAGCTGCATCTTAACCTTTGTAAATATATTTGTAGACATATTTAATGGATTTGATGGAAGTGCAGGCTTCTACATTGATGTGGGCGTTATACTTCATCAGTAAATGTGGATTGTAGGGTACTACATATCTATTGTCAACTTTTTTCCCACAAATAATGGCACTATCTCCTACTCTTCTTTTATAAAGTGGATAGCCATCACAATTGGCACAGGTTTTGTCTCTATAATCTTTTGGAAATTCTTTGGAACATTTATTATTTTCCATACATGGTGATTGTGGATTAAGATCACCACAGGGTCCATGAATCATGCGCTAAGTAACAATCTCATATGGTCTACCATATAGTTCTGGATCTGGTAGTTCAGCAACAATGACTGCATCCACTTTGTCAGAACTATCTAATTTATCTTTTTCTTGAAGTATTATCAGAAGATGTGCATGTGGAAGTCCTCTTTTTTGAAATTCAATGGTATATACATAAGCAAGACATTTGCCAAATAAGTGATTTATAGTGATGTCACGTATTAATTCATTTAATTTAATCTTAAAAACTCTGGCTACTAAATCTGGTCTATCGGAAGCACTTTGTCCAAGAAGTAAATTTTGTGTAATTTCTGGCCATTGTGGATTACATGTAAATGTAAGAAATAAATCGGGTTTGCCAAATTTGGTGACAATAGCCATAGCATCATTGTATCTTTCTCTCATATTTCGAGGAGATCCTTGAAAGGAAGATGGTAAAATGATGGCTTTTCCAGCCGTCATGTCTCTGCTTGTAGCCACGTCAGCAACATAGTCCATTAGTCCCGAATATTGTTCTACACGTAGTTTATCTTGTTGATATTTTATAAGGTTTAAATTATTGGCCTCAACTTGCAAATAGGAATCAATAATCCATTGTTGTGTTAGTTTTCCACCACATAAAATTGGATTAAATGTATTTCGAATGGCAATACTTTAAATTCAAGCACAGAAACATTATTTCGGATTGTGGCTTTAGCATTTGGGTAACTGGGAAGTGTTAATTTTGGTTGCCAACCTGCTTCTCCATGTGGAAAAAAATGGGATATGTCATTGGATCTAAATTTGGACTTAAGATACTCATATTAATGAATGGTTGCTCCTCATTTCTTGGATATATTCTAATGTCTCTTTGAAATGGTAGTTCTCCTTCATCATTTTGAAACACCATTGCAACCTCATTTGATGTTGGTAAGTTATAACGACGTTTATCAGTATGTCTGTCTCTTTTAAGCACCATATTAACCTTTGGCATTGGTAATTGATGTCTTTGTGCATGAAGTAGTTGTTCATTTTCTACTTCTGCCAATTTTTGTATAAGCTTTACTGTAGGGATTATTGTCCATAATGTTATTTAGCTCTATAAAAACACTGGGTAAGCATTTTTTATTTTCTTCCATCTGCATACGTTGGTCAACAGCTTCCATTGTATCTAGGACATATAGTTGAGCGAATTTTCTTTGCTCTCCTTCCTCTGGATGTAAATGTGAAGTGCGATGATAAATTTGTCCTTGGACTTTAAAACAGTAAGGACCATGTCCTGGTACATTAGCAGCTAATGTTGCCCCCATAGATGCAAAGGATATGGCACTATTGTAGGATCTTATGTTTGTCTTAAAATTTTTGTAGTTTGGAAAAGTAGGTTCAATCATAATGTTTTGTAAATAGATTGGAAAATATTTTCTTTCTGGAAGTTTGAACTTGCCTTTTTGACAGCAACTAATAAATCGGCCATCTCTTGGTCTCTCCTGTTTAAAATAATAAGCCTCACAAAACTGACATTGAGTAGTCATGTCCCCACAACTATGAACCTCTACTGCTAAAGACTTGAGTAAAGGACAATTAGCAAAGCATATAGCAGTTTGACTTTCATATTCATCAGGTGAAATGTCATGTAATATTTCAACAACAGGTTCTAAATGCTTTCAGCCTTATTAAATTGCGATTCTGCAAATTTAAAAGGGCTCTATATAAGCACACAGCATATATTTTTTACAGAAGTTTTTAGTTAGTGAACTTCTATCAAAAGCAAGGTCTTCACTAACTAAAAACTTCTGTAAAAAAAAGTATGCTGTTTGCTTAAATAGAGCCCTTTTAAATTTGCTGAATCGCAATTGAATAAGGCTGTTTGTTTTTTTCGTGGCTTTTCTTGGTATATGTTGTATTGGTTTAGGTAAAATGTCATGTAATGTTTCAGGAACAGGTTCTAAATGCTTAGTTTTTTTCGTGGCTTTTTTTGGTATCTATTTTATTTTTTCAGGTAAAATGTCATCTGATGTATGAGGAACAGGTTGTAAATGCTTTATTTGCTTGGTAGCTTTTTTTGGCATATTTTTAATTTTTGGAGCTGATAGTCTTTTGGTTGCAAGTCATTTCCGTTATTTTTCTCGCCAAATTTCTTTCTCCTCTGCTGTCTGCTGGTCGGCCCATCTCTCTTGTCTTTCTCTAGTTTGACGTCTTTTCTTCTCTTGTTTGCTCTCATTAGTAGCCATGTTAATCTGTAAAAGAAAATAATTTAATTTAATTGGGTATATTGAAATTTTGATTTACTGTTAAACATTATTGTCCATAACAGACAAATAAGATGTAAATCAGAAATGTGTCATTTATATTTTGGTAAAAGTTATAGGCCCTCATTCAAATGCGATTTGGCCAATTCAATAGTGCTGTAAATAAGCAGATAACATTTTTTTTTAAAATAAGTTTTTAGTTAGTGAAAACCGTGTTTGTAGATAGATGTTTACCAACTAAAAACTTCTTTAAAAAAATATGTGATGTGCTTATTTAGACCTGTATTGAATTGGCCAAATTGTAATTGAATGATTGGCATAGTTAGTGTTTGTTCTTGTTTGTTTTTTTCTGTTGACATGGATGCAGAGCAAACATGTTTATTTAGTTTTCTCATTTTTTACTTGTTATACTATACCTTGGTTGAAGTGTGATCTCAATAAGAATCTTTGTTGGTCCTCTGTTGAAAGTCTTCGTCCGATGGTCTGGTCCTCTGTTGAAAGTCCTCGTCCGATGGTGTGGTCCTCTGTTTAAAGTCCTCATCCGATGGTCTGGTCCTCTCTTGAAAGTCCTCGTCCGATGGTCTGGTCCTCTGTTGAAAGTCCTCGTCCGATGGTCTTCACGCAGTATCTGTTGTAAAAGAAAAATGAAAATGTTATTTGATTTGAATGTATTTGTAAAACAAAAATCATTATTTTGGTGTATTGTATCTGTTGTGGTGAATTTTTCTGCTATGTTGTTTTTTGTGCAACCTTTTAAAAATAATTTAAATGTATTTGTATATTCCAGTTATTATTTTTTTATATTTTTGGTACAATCCTATTGTGTCTACCACTTTTGGTATGCTTATTTAGGCTTCTTTGTAAGGCTTATAGGTTCTTAAAAATTAAAGAAGAATATTAATTTACTTTGCTATTTGTTTGTGTAATTTTTGGTACAATCCTGTTTTGTGTCTACCACTTTTGGTATGCTTATTTATGCTTCTTTGTAAGGCTTATAGGTTGTTAAACATTAAAGAAGAATATGAATTTACTTTGCTATTTGTTAGTGTGATTTTTTGTACAATCCTATTTTTGTGTCCACCACTTTTGGTATGTTTATTTAGGCTTCTGTGCAAGGCTTATAGGTTGTTAAACATGATAGAAGAAGATTAATTCACTTTGCTATTTGTTACGGTGATTTGGGGCCTCATTCTATTATCGGCCGCAGCCGTTGCGGGGCCGCAAGGACCGGCCGCAAGCTATTCGGCTATTCTATTCCCTTACGGCCGGGGATTCCGGCAGGCTTGCGGCCGGTGCCTTGCTATCTCTTGCGGCCGCTCGCGCCGGAGGAAAGCCTTTGATCTAAAACGGCCGCAAGAGATTTGCAATTCAATTGCTCCGGGAAACCTCTCTGCAAGGCTAAAAACGAGCCGCAGTTACTTGCAGGAAAAAGGTCTCGCTAGCACCAATTAAGCACATAAAATAGCTCAAATAAAGCCATCCTGCACTTTGAGAAGACTATAAAGGGATTTTAGGTGTTAGAAAAAATAGCACATAATTATCCTGTACTCAAAT
Source organism: Discoglossus pictus (assembly GCA_027410445.1). Taxonomy (NCBI): domain Eukaryota; kingdom Metazoa; phylum Chordata; class Amphibia; order Anura; family Alytidae; genus Discoglossus; species Discoglossus pictus. The sequence goes on along the minus strand of CM050172.1, from coordinate 100,943,535 downwards.
CCGTAAAATATTTTATTTTTAATATCCGTAAAATATCCATGTAAAAAGTCCAGAGTGCTTGGAGCACCTCAGACACACCCACGCCGCAGCCGGCAAATAAACAGTTAATTTGAACTCGGGTTTGGGCAGATGTGCAAGCTTGAGAGTGGGTTCCTTTTAATCCTCATGTCCCCCAATATGATCCCTAGCATTTACAGAGCTGTACAGTGCAGGCTTGAATTTATTTTTCAGTTTTTATATTTCACAGATTACGGCCGGTTCCAAGATATGCGGCCGGCCGTAAAAGGAGATCCTTGCGGGGCCGTATAATAGAATCGCGAGTTAACAGAACCCTCGCAAGGAATCGCAGCCTTACGGCCGATTTACGGCCGATAATAGAATGAGGCCCTTGGTATGCTTATTTAGGCTTCTGTGCAAGGCTTATAGGTTGTTAAACATGAAAGAAGAAGATTAATTTACTTTGCTATTTGTTAGTGTGATTTTTGGTACATTCCTATTTTGTGTCTACTACTTTTGGTATGCTTATTTAGGCTTCTTTGTAAGGCTTATAGGTTCTTAAACATTAAAGAAGAATATCAATTTACTTTGCTATTTGTTTGTGTAATTTTTGGTACAATCCTGTTTTGTGTCTACCACTTTTGGTATGCTTATTTATGCTTCTTTGTAAGGCTTATAGGTTGTTAAACATTAAAGAAGAATATGAATTTACTTTGCTATTTGTTAGTGTGATTTTTTGTACAATCCTATTTGTGTCCACCGCTTTTCGTATGCTTATTTAGGCTTCTGTGTAAGGCTTACAGGTTGTTAAACATTAAAGAAGAATATTAATTTACTTTGCTATTTGTTTGTGTGATTTTTTGTACAATCCTATTTTTGTGTCTACCACTTTTGGTATGCTTATTTAGGCTTCTGTTTAATGCTTATAGGTTGTTAAACATGAAAGAAGAAGATTAATTTACTTTGCTATTTGTTAGTGTGATTTTTGGTACAATCCTATTTTGTGTCTACTACTTTTGGTATGCTTATTTAGGCTTCTTTGTAAGGCTTATAGGTTCTTAAACATTAAAAAAGAATATTAATTTACTTTGCTATTTGTTTGTGTACTTTTTGGTACAATCCTGTTTTGTGTCTACCACTTTTGGTATGCTTATTAATGCTTCTTTGTAAGGCTTATAGGTTGTTAAACATTAAAGAAGAATATGAATTTACTTTGCTATTTGTTAGTGTGATTTTTTGTACAATCCTATTTTTGTGTCCACCACTTTTGGTATGCTTATTTAGGCTTCTGTGTAACGCTTATAGGTTGTTAAACATGAAAGAAGAAGATTAATTTACTTTGCTATTTGTTAGTGTGATTTTTGGTACAATCCTATTTGTGTCTACCACTTTTGGTATGCTTATTTAGGGTTCTTTGTAAGGCTTATAGGTTGTTAAACATGAAAGAAGAAGATTAATTTACTTTGCTATTTGTTAGTGTGATTTTTGGTACAATCCTATTTGTGTCTACCACTTTTGGTATGCTTATTTAGGGTTCTTTGTAAGGCTTATAGGTTGTTAAACATGAAAGAAGAATATTAATTTACTTTGCTATTTGTTAGTGTGATTTTTTGTACAATCCTATTTTTGTGTCCACCACTTTTGGTATGCTTATTTAAGCTTCTTTGTAAGTTTTATAGGTTCTTAAACATTGAAGAAGAATATTAAATGACTTTGCTATTTGTTTGTGTAATTTTTGGTACAATCCTATTTTGTGTCTAGCACTTTTTGTATGCTTTTTTAGGCTTCTTTGTAAGGCTTATAGGTTCTTAAACTTTAAAGAAGCATACTAATTTACTTTGCTATTTGTTTGTGTAATTTTTGGTACAATCCTGTTTTGTGTCTACTACTTTTGGTATGCTTATTTATGCTTCTTTGTAATGCTTATAGGTTGTTAAACATTAAAGAAGAATATGAATTTACTTTGCTATTTGTTAGTGTGATTTTTTGTACAATCCTATTTTTGTGTCCACCACTTTTGGTATGCTTATTTGGGCTTCTGTGTAATGCTTATAGGATGTTAAACATGAAAGAAGAAGATTAATTTACTTTGCTATTTGTTAGTGTGATTTTTGGTACAATCCTATTTGTGTCTACCACTTTTGGTATGCTTATTTAGGGTTCTGTGTAAGGCTTATAGGTTGTTAAACATGAAAGAAGAAGATTAATTTACTTTGCTATTTGTTAGTGTGATTTTTGGTACAATCCTATTTTTGTGTCCACCACTTTTGGTATGCTTATTTAAGCTTCTTTGTAAGTTTTATAGGTTCTTAAACATTAAAGAAGAATATTAATTTACTTTGCTAATTGTTTGTGTGATTTTTGGTACAGTACTGTTTTGGGACTACCACTTTTGGTATCCTTATTTAGGCTTCTTTGTAAGGCTTATAGGTTCTTAAACATGAAAGAAGAATATTAATTTACTTTGCTATATGTTATTGTGATTTTTTGTACAATCCTATTTGTGTCCACCACTTTTGATATGCTTATTTAGGCTACTTTGTTAGGCTTATAGGTTGTTAAACATGAAAGAAGAATATTAATTTACTTTGCCATTTGTTATTGTGATTTTTTGTACAATACTATTTTGTGTCCACCACTTTTGGCATGCTTATTTAGGCTACTTTGTAAGGCTTATAGGTAGTTAAACATCAAAGAAGAATATTAATTTACTTTGCTATTTGTTATTGAGATTTTTGGTACAATCCTATTTGTGTCCACCACTTTTGTTATGCTTATTTATGCTTCTTTGTAAGGCTTATAGGTTCTTAAACATTAAAGAAGAATATTAATTTGCTTTGCTATTTATTTGCGTGATTTTTGGTACAATCCTATTTTCTGTCTACCACTTTTGGTATGCTTATTTAGGCTTCTTTGTAAGGCTTATAGGTTCTTACACATTAACGAAGAATATTAATTGACTTTTCTATTTGTTAGTGTTATTTTTGGTACAATCCTGTTTTGTGTCTACCATATGTTACATACTTTCTTTGCTTAATTAGTCTTTTTTATGAAGCTTTAATGTTTTTGTACAGTGCAAATGACTGTTTTTTTCTATTTTTGATATTCTGGCTATATTTTTAGCATTATCCTATTTTGTGTTCACCACTTTTTGGTTGCTGCATTTGTTATATTGCTGGCCATTAAACATATATAGTTCCTTTATTTTTTGTACTTTACCTTGATTGAAGTGTTGAATGACAGAGGGTCCCCTCCTGCCAATCTTAATCTGCGGTCTTCTTGTAGTGTCTGTTTGAAAAAGAAAGTGAAATGGTTAATTGTATATTTCTTCTTTTTGATTTAGCAAATCATGGTCTTTTTCAGCATTTAATGTATTTTTCTATCTTACCTCTTCTTCTTTGTTTGTGTTCATTAAAAGGGATTGTGGTTCACAATGCACGGTGCAACTTCTTGAGTGACGCTGTTGAGGCAGAGTCTGTTTGAATATAAAAAAAAGGAGAAAGATTGAGCTTTAGGTTATATATTAAATTACAATAAATTAATGTCATTTAAATATACTTGTTTAATGAGTTTGAATTAACATTAGTTTGTTTTCGGGCCTACACACATAAATGTGCGTGTGACATGTCACTGTACATGATGCACATATCACATGTGCGTGTCACACATCACTATACATGAATCATATTTTAATAGTTACATTTTTTTTTTTATGTCATTTAAATATACTTGCTTAATTAGTTTGGGTTAAGATTAGTTTGTTGTAGATGCTATACACATAAATGTGTGTGCCACATGTCACTATACATGAATGAGATTTTCATAGTTATTTTTTTTTTTTTGTCCTGTCTTTATAATAAAATGTAATATATTATAGCTTACCTCTCAGTTCTAATTTGCACAATGTAAAGTAGGAAATTAGGAAGCAATTCTCTTCTCAAGTAACAGCAGCAGTTAACTATCCAGTCACTCCGTTCATCACCTGAGTAGAAATGTAGAATTTTCTGGAAAGTAGGCAGTTTTTATAAACTTTCAAGTGCCTCAGACCGTTAGAACGCAATACGCATGCGCTATTTGCATTCCATCCGCCAATTTTTGCGTAGTAGTTTTCAAAATGGTGGTTAATATCAGTGTGGTACTTTCCGCATAGTATGTGTTTCAGTTTTGCCTCGTTTTCGTTTTGTTCGGGGGCCATTTTTTCTCTCGCTTAGGTCATTTTCGGCAGTTTAAAGTGTTTTTTTTTTACTTAAATGGACGTGTAAATTAACTTTTTGAGGTGCCGGAAGCCCCCCCTTGCTGTAAGTAAGCTTTTTATGTGTTCGTTGTGTTTATTTCTTGTGTTTATGATGTGTTTATGCGCGCCATTTTCGGGCTGTTTTGCGTGTTGGGAATGGGTCGTTTCACGGACGTATTTTTTTGCGATGCGGCCGTAATTTTTTACGAGGGACGCAGTTGGTGTTTACGTGTACGACGCAGTGTATTTTTTTCTAAGTCGTGCGTATGTGTGTTAACCGCCTGTGAGGCACCTTTGAGGTTTGTTTGATTTTTAAGTCGTTCGTGTGTGTGTGTGTTAACACAGCCGACGTTTGGAGATGTTGGAGCATCCCAACGTCTCCGTAAATGCGGGTCCTCGCTTTGCGAGGGTCCGCTTTTGTGGACAAACACAGTCGTCGTGGGCTGCTCCACCACCGCAAATGCGGACCCTCGCATCGCGAGGACCCGCATTTACGGAGACGTTGGGATGCTCCACCACCGCAAATGCGGGTCCTCGCTTCGCGTGTGACGCAGTTCTTGGGGCTCGCTGTGCGATCCCGCAAGCATTAGCAACAACGCGTATGCTCACAACTATATATGTGATATGTGTTTCTGCAATGATTTATGATAATCTTTGTATCGACTATTGGTTACACCTATCATCTCAATGCCTATTATGAACAAAACAATCAGTACAACGGGAAGTTGGCTAAAATCTGTGCCACATCCCTCACCTGGCCACAAGCATTATCCTTAGCCCTAATGCACATGAGAAACTCGGTAACTAGAGTACCACACCTAACTCCTCATTAGATGGTTATGGGTAGGCCCATGAAAACTCCATTCATTAGATCTAATTATCCACAGGGCTTGGATGCTTTATCTGATGAATTGTACAATGATGTCAAAGACCTGGTAACTTCCCCCTATGAGCTGGAAGACAAGGTGTACATCAAGGTCTTTAAGCATAAGTGGAAAGAGCCCAGATGACACCATCACCCTTGCCATTCCAACCGCTGTGAAAATAGAGGGAAAACTTACCATGACAAGGCAAAGACCCCAAGGTGGCTGCCCAAAGAAGTACAGTGCCTTCCAGACATGGCAAGAGCTTGGATGGCTATGCATCAGACTATGTATTATGATTACCATTGGACTCATCGCTTATGCTACTGACTTACGATACCAGGAACCAACCACTTTTCTTCCACATTGTAACCTGCACCCACGAAAAAACACAGATCCATAGACTGCTAACCTTTTTGTACAACTTACAGACTCATACACACACTTGTTAAATCTTACTAATTGTTATCATAATCATACTTCTTTTGTGTTGTGTTGTGTATCATTGTTTCCTGTTGTAAGGGACTGGCCAACAGGTTGGTTTCATAGCTTGTATTTGTGCAATAGACTCCATGGCTGTGCTAGAGCACATACTTCTGTTATGGGAACCTCACAATTTTGCAGTGTGATACTTTAGCAGTGTCAAAGGGGGGAATGAAGTAGTTTTTATCACATAATATAATTGTCAAACTGCGATTCATCGTCACACTTTGCGACAAATTGCAGTTTGACAATGAACCAATCGCAAAGCTGATCTGGGTATGCACATGCGCAATGCGCAATGCGCACCATTAGCCGCACATGCACAAGGCTCGGCATAAGGGGAGGGGGGAAGAGACGCATGGGAGGGAGAGGGGGTGAAGAGACACAGGGGAAGGGAGAGAGGGGAAAGAGTCACAGGGGGAAAGAGACACAGGGGAGGGAGAGGTGGGGAAGAGGCACAGGAGGGAAAGAGACACAGGGGAGGGAGAGGAGGGGGGAAGAGACACAGGGGAGTGAGAGGAGGGGGAAGAGACACAGGGGAGTGAGAGGAGGGGGAAGAAACAGGAGAGTGAGAGGAGGGGGAACAGACACAGGGGAGGAGAGAACAAACACGGGGGGGGGGAAGAGACACGGGGGGGGGGGGAAGAGACACAGGGGAGGGGGAAAGAGATGAATGGGAGGGAGAGGGGGAAAGAGACACAGGAGGGAAAGAGACAAAGGGAGGGGGTTAGAGATACGCGAGGGAGAGGAAAAACACACGGGGGGAGACACAAGAGAGGGAGAGGAGGGGGAAAGGAGATACAAGGGTGGAAGTAGACAGGGGGAGAGACTCGCAATGAGTGCCAAAGGCGCTTATTGCGAGTCCCATGATGAGCACTAAAGGCACTCATCACGAGGCCAGTAAAGTAGATGATGGGAGAGGTGGGGGGGGGAGGCTCGCAATGAGCACCGAAGGTGCTCCTTGCAAGGCCCGTGATGAGCACCAAAGGCACTCATCAAGAGGCCAGTTAAGTAGAGGGGGAGAGGCTCCCATTGTGTGGCAAATAGCATTGCCAGGCTTCACTTTTTATTGCCATCATTTTTGACGGGCAAGTCGCTTGTTATGATATATTATACAAACAGCACTGCAGGGGCTAATACATTCCTGTTAGACAAACAGCAAAAACAAGCTGTGAGGCCTCTGTGCTCAGAACTAAAGACCAAATGCTACAATAGATAAGCAAAGACAGAAAATGCAGTGACTAGAAAAAAAGTTGCTGGATCATGAGGTACGCCCCAAAAAGTAGCTGATAACCTTAGGAAATGCTTGCCTCAAAGTACTAAGTTATGGGACACGCCCCAAAGTACCCAATAACCTTAGAAATAGGCAAACTGTAGAAAATGTGTTGTACAAGGTAAAATGGTGTTGACGTAATAAGACTGCTATATAATGTCTTTTCTTCAACAATATGTTTATTGGCGTATGTTTCTATTCACTTTATAAAAACCTATAAACATGAAGATGACACGAATAAAAGGAAAGTGTGTTCACTCCTAATTGATCGCAGTTTTTTCCTTGTGACTACAGGATTTTATGAAGAAGCTGGTACACAGACGAAGCGCGTAGGATGTAACTAAATAATCCCGTAACAGCCAGTTAGTACTTTAAAGCTATGCAAAAAAAAAATGTTTTAATATTAGCACACTGTAAAACAGTCTATAGGGTTTTAAGCACAGTAATCATAGCACATATAGTAACATGTCTGAATTCAAATCTCCAATAAATGTGTTTATCCACAAAAAAATTATTGATTTCAAAGAATCGCTACCTTCTTATAATAATCTCCCTCCAAAATGTTGTTCTGTTTATTCAAACTGAAATAACCCCATGAGCTGATTACATTAAATAGAGCAGAGTTGCACTTGCCATAATGATTACAAATTAAGCTCTAATTGTTCTTCCTATAAGACTTGGAGAAGCTTTTTTTTTTTTTACATAGAACTCTATTGCTGACCTCAATATTGTTGTTGTTGTTTAGTCATCATTCATATCCAACTCTCCATGACCCTATGGATGGCAGCAAGCCAGGTACATCGGTCAGTTGCTGCCCCTCTGAGCTCCCTCAACATCATGTTCATTGCTTAAATTACCTCATCTATCAATCTCCACTTCTGCCATCCTCTTCTTCTTGTGCCTTCCATCTTTCCCAGTCTTCTCTAGGAAATCTTGTCTTCTCATGATATGAACAAAATATTTGAGTTTCAGTCTTATGATCAAACCTTCCAGTGAATAGTTTGGCTTCATTTCCCGTTGTATTGACTGATTGGATCTTCTTGCAGTCCAAGGGACTCTAAGCCGTGGTCTCCAATGGTACAATTCAAAGGTGTCATTTCTACAGAACTGCAATGAAAATGGGCTGCCCTAGACCCGGGCCTCATGGGCCTAGGCAGAAACACACAACTGAAATAAAACTATTTATAACCATATAAATAAACAGTGTTTTTAAATACATTTATATCTATAACACAGTATCTTATTATATCAAATTTAATTGTAAAAGTACATAAGGTGTGGGTAACATGATCACATAGACCAGTAATCTCTCTCTGGTGTTATAGACATGTTCTTTAGCAATATATATATATATTTTATTATTATATTATTATAAACAACATATAAATAAATACAAGTTGAATTAAACAGATCAAAATTGCAACTCCTATTTAAATATGTTGGGGCAAATAGCACATACAAACATGTGGAACAAATTCACTGTTGATTTACATTAATATAAGTTTTAAACATACTATACTGATCTTTTCTTCATTAACAAAAGGGAATAGGGATTGTTAGTTGTGCTCATCCATACATTTATCTTGGCAAAGACACTGGATTGGGTGGCCAGTTCCTTCTCCAGTGGATATAAATGTATCTGACCTCTCTGCTAGGACATGCTCATCTTGGGTGACCTTAGAGGTGACCTTAGATGGTACAGCTCCCAGCTTTATTGATGTCACTGCATATATATATTTCTGTACAAAGATATTCAAACTACTGTCCTGCTCTGCTGAATGTATTAAAGTGTTTCATAGTCAGGATAATCAACAAAAGACAAAGATAAGAATCAATGTGCCTGTCTAGGGATGACCAGAGATAATTTATTGCTTATGAGATTGAAGGGAAGATATTATTTCTAACCAAACGTTAGCATTTTATCGCTCTGAATAAGATGGGAGCAGCACAGCTCAGATAATCACTGCTACTGACATGGGAATTGTGTTTACAAATGTTATTATTATTCATTAAAAAAAGATTTATTATACAGAGACAGATTGTTTTCTTCACATTACCATGTAACTAGAATGTATACTTTCCAATGTTACAATGTTACTAGAGAGCAATAACACATGCAACATTGTATTATTATGGAGTGTAACAACATCTGGAGACACCTGCGTGTTTACAAATCTGGCCACTGACTCCATAATAGGATACAAAAGAAACACATTTCAATAATATATTTAACTAGCGACTTGCCCGTCAAAAAATGACGTGCGCGAGACGAAACCGTTAGCGTAGTTGTGTAGTTCCGCATTAGCGTAAAATGGCGGGTAATGTGTGGTATGCGTCTTAGCGGATTATCCGTGGGTCGTTTAATGGCGGGTAATGTGTGGTATGCCTGTTCTCGGATTATCCGTAATTGTTTTCCGTGGTTATAGTGCTGTAGCCTCGTTTTCGTTTTGTTCGGCCGCCATTTTTTCTCTCGCTTAGAGAATTTTGTAGTGTCTAAACTCTTTTATTTTTAGTTAAGTGAAGCTGTAAGTATTTTTTTTTGTTTGAGATGCTGGATGCTTTGTGTTGCTGTAGGTAAGCTTTTTATGTATGTGTTGTGTGTATTTATTGTGTGTTTGCTTTTTTCCTGTCCGCGGCTTGCGTCCGATTTTTGCGATGTCGTAATGTGTGGTATGCATCTTAGCGGATTATCCATAAGTGTTTTTTGTGCTTAGAGTGCTGTAGCCTTGTTTTCGTTTTGTTCGTCCGCCATTTTTTCTCTCGCTTTTACAATTTTTTAGTGTGTAAACTCTTTTATTTTGAGGTAAATGAAGCTGTAAGTTGTTTTTTTGAGGTCGTGGATGCACCCTCTTGCTGTCGGTAAGCTTTTTATGTATGTGGTGTGTGTATTTATTGTGTTTTTTTTTTTTTTCATGTTCGCGAGTTGCGGCCGTATTTTTTGGCTACGGTTTAACGGTTTTATCTATCTTCCAATCTATATTTTGCTTGTCTCCATTCTATGACTCCTTAATTTAACATATGAGTAAATTGAATTTTTTTTGTAAATATCACTGAAGTATCCTCAGTAAATGCTAGACTAACCCATAGAGATTGGCAGGGATATCCGATAAGTCACAAGACCATTGAGTGTACCCTCATTTGAAAAGCTCTATATACAAGCTCTGAAGCATTTAATAGTGAAACGTAGAGATGTCACGAATAGTTCGCCGGCGGATTGTTCCCGGCGAACATAGCAAGTTCGCGTTCGCGGCGAACAGCGAACATATGCGAGATTCGACCCGCCCCCAATACTTTATCATTGAGCAAACTTTGACCCTGCATGTCAAAGTCAGCAGACACATTCCAGCCAATCAGCAGCATACACTCTCTTCCAGACCCTTCTACCTCATGGACAGCAGCCATTTTGGAATCATAACTAACTTGCAGTCTTAAGAGAGGAGGGAGAGTGTAGGTGATGCTGATTGAATAGGGAAATCAATAGTTTATTCGTGTCCAGTGCAGTGCTGAAGGACTCATCAGATCTCTGCTGTAAACACAGCACCCCAAAAAGCCCTTTTTAGAGCTATAACATCATTTTTTTTCTTTGTTTTTTTTCTGTGTAATCTAATTTCATTTGCCTGTCTCCCTGCTAGCCCCTGCTTGCAAGTGTGTGTGTCAGGCTCACAGCTTATACTGTGTGTGCACAACGCATACAATATAATATTGTTTACTAGTTGTCTACTTTAAAAAAAAAAAAAAACTTTTATTTTCTTAAATCTAAGTACATTTGCCTGACCGTCAATCAAAGTTCATTTCCTTGACCGCTACCCATAGTGTGTGTCTTGCTTACAAGTACTGTGCCAAGTTCAACCAATCCAATCTAGTTGGGGTACCAACAGTCCACATTTAAAAAAAACAAACTTTTATTTTCTTAAATCTAAGTGCATTTGGCTGACCGTCAATCAAAGTTAATTTGCTTGACCGCTACCCATAGTGTGTGTGTCTTGCTTACAAGTACTGTGCCAAGAGGTTGTGTGTGAGCTTGAGCTCTAAACAAAGGGCTTTTTAGGGTCTTAGTCCCTCAAATACAAGTTTTATTTTAACACCTTTCTGTTTATAAGCACTTTGTGCACGGTGTTGTTAATTTTTGGGAGTTTTTGTGGTATTTTTCTTAGTTTAATTTAAGTTTTAGTTTTCTGGGAGCCAGGCTCAGCCCTCTATCCCAGGAGAGTGAGCTGTCTCCTGGATACTTTGCCACACCCCTCCCTTAGCACTACACCTTCACTCCTGGAGCTTTGTTACTTTGACTTTTTTTCTTTTAAAAAGTTTATTAGGTTTTGTTGAAGTTTTGTTTGTTTGGTGTTGGGTTTTATGTTTTGGGGGAGAGAAGACAAGTAACATCTTTGTAGGCAGTGGGGGGGAAAACAATTAGAATTTTTGTTGAAAAGGCTTTTTTTTTTAACATCTGACACTGAGACACAGAGGGGTTAAAAAGCCTCTGTGTTCTCCGTGTTGTTGCAATTAGAAACCTTGCAACAGGCCATTAACCCTTCCACTGCCAAGCATCACCTCTCTCTCTCCCTTAGTTTTGTCTCCCTTAGTTTTGTCTTTTTGTTTCTTTTTCCCACTTTTATATTTAAAAAAAAAAAGCAAACAGTAAAAAATCATAAAACACAAAATAAAAATAAATAAAACAAATAAACTAAAAAAAAAAAGGGTCTAAACATGAGGGATAAGACCACTAAGAAGCCTCAGGGGTCAAAAGGGGGAATAATGGCCCCTGAAAATCCTAGCTGCAGCACTGCACAGCATAGGCCCCAGGCAGATAAGGCAGCCCCAGCTCCTGGTGGTTCTGCCAGCAGACCTACCCCTGTGGCTAATACCTGGACACAGGTGGTTTCTGCTGGCCCCAGTAATACCACCGCTGGGGCTGAGGGGCAGATCACTAGGAAGCATGGGGTTAAATGTCAGATGTCTGGGGTCTACAGCATTGATATCTATCTGCGTGCTGCAGCTAACGTCATCAGCCCCTCTGTTATAGTAGCTGCTCACATTCTTGTACAGAGAGGCATCACAGTGGGGGGATTATATGTGCCAATAGAACCCCTGGAAGGATTGGGCACAAAAGTAACACTCTCTAATGTGCCCCCCTTCCTACCAGACTCCCTCCTGCGCCCCCACCTGCTAACCCTAGGGGAAGTAAAAACACCATTTATTAAAATTCCCCTGGGGTGCAGAGAGAGAGCACTTCGTCATGTGCTCTCTTTCAAGAGGCAGGTACAAATGTGCCTGCCTCAGGGCGCAGAAAACATAGAGGGGTCTTTTGGGGTGACATTTGAGGGGGTGCTGTACAGGATTTTTTACAGCACTACGGAGGTGCAGTGCTATCATTGCAAGGGGTTGGGGCATACACGTAGGAATTGTCCTAATGTAAAGCATCATGCCCCAGCCCCAACAAATGGCACCTCCGTCAGTATGGCACCCATCCCCGCTGAGCCCATAACAGCGGGGACCTCAAGGGTCATAGCCCCCCCACAGAGCTCAGGCAAGGAGGCCGTTCCTCAAGCCACCACCACGGCCTCCAAACCCCCTTCTTCCCCAAAAAAGTCATCTGTGTCTGTGGTCTCCAGCAAGACTGCAGACACGGGGAAAAAGGGGAAGAATGTCACCGGTCCTCCCAGTGTCACAGCTGCATCTCCCAAGTCCCAATCTGCCCCCATCATAATTACATCAGTTAGTGTGGGGGCACAGTGTAAGCAGAGGGATAATAAGCCCTCTGCAGGGGAGGCAGCTAGTGGCAGCTCCTCTTCCAGGAGTGACGTCCCCAGGAAGAGGAAGCATAAAACCAACAGGGAGGTTGCTGATAAGTGGGAAGTGCTCTATAGTGGAGCACCTCCCTCTAAAAGCAAGAAGAGGAACAAAACATCTCCTCCTCATCCGGTGACATTGTCTGGCCTGGTTATTAAGCTCAGCCAGCCGGTGCCAGACCACACATCTCTCTCTCCAGACCCTATAGGGGTTAATGTGGAAAAGGGTCTGGAGGAAAAGCAGGGGCAAGAGGGTCTCCCAAGTGAGGCAGGGGTAGACAAGAAAGATCAGGTTCTGCCTCTGGCCTTTGAGGGGGGTCCCAACAAAGCCCCTGCTGAATGGGTAGTCAGTGTCCCTGAGGTGCTGAGCTTCAAGGGCACCAGTCAGTCTCCTCCTCCAGTGTCACTCTCTAGTGACGTACCTCGGGCTTTGTTAGAGCCCCAGGCCGAGTCACTACTGGAGGGGGGGAATATAGGCATGACCCCCATTCAGGACCCCATGGATTTGTCTGTCAGGGGGGATGTGGCACAAGGGGAAGTGGAAATGGGGGAGGGTGATAAAACAGGTTTTCCTGTTAACATCATGGGAGAGCCTGTCTACCCTCCTCAGCCGTCCACTGACCCTAACATCGGTGCCATCCAAGCTGAGCAAGCAGCGGTGGATCTGGCAGAGGAGGCATATAAAGCCTCCAAGGCTTCCATTAAGGAAGCCATGCCAGCCACTGCTGTCCAGCCAGCTACCCCTGAATGCACTCCTGCAGCTACAGGGGTGCAGCAGCAATCCAAGGGTCCATTATTTACCTTGAAGGGTGCTAAAGGGACTCCTTCTGTATCATCTAAGAGGGGGTCCCTGAGAATAAAGCTGAGGAAACTGACTCCAGCCGGGGAGGATGGAGTAAAAGCCCTCAGCCAAGAGGAGCCCAGGGGTGACCCACTAGAAGGAACATCAGATTCTGGGTGGGTTATCCCTGTCAAGGAAATAGATCTATTCCTTGAGAGCACCCTTCATGGACAAAAGAAAAGGAAGGTGCGGCTGGCCTTGGAGAGGTGGAAGAATATGTCGTTTATTCTCCACTCTCTCCAGCAATATCTAGTGGTCAGCACTAGGGCCAAGAATTCTGGGACTGCGGAGCATCTCCGCGTCCGGAAATTCTATAAAATGTGCGTGTCCTATCAGCAGTCTCAAGGGTCTGAGGAACGCACAATTCCTGACACGCAGTAATGGCTTTGCACATCAGCACGCTAAATACCAATGGCTGTCAAGACAGTTTCCGCAGGTTCCAGGTACTCTCCTATTTATATCAGGGAGGGTACTCTGTGAGCTTCCTGCAGGAAACTCACACCACTCCAGAGGCTGAGGCCTCGTGGCAACTGGAATGGAGAGGCAGGGTCTTCTTCAGCCACTTCACATCGGCGTCATGTGGAGTGGTGACCCTGTTCTCAGAGTCTTTTCAGCCAGAGCTGCTGCTTGTGAAAGCTGTTATCCCAGGCCGTCTAATCCACCTCCGGGTCCGAGAGCAGGGTAGCATTATTAACCTAGTTAATATATATGCCCCTGCTGGAGGGCCCGAGAGAGCGAGGTTCCTCGCCAGACTGTCCCAGTTTTTGGAGACGGTTGACGCAGATGAGTGTTTGGTACTCGGGGGTGATTTCAATTGCACCCTCGACGCTCTGGACCGGAATAGTCCAGAGCCGTACCCGCCTTCTGCGTCAGCGCTGCGGGAGATCATCGCCCGCTTCTCCCTGGAGGACATCTGGCGAGAGCAGAACCCAGGGGCATCAGACGGTTTCACCTACGTCAGGGTGAGAGCCGGTCTGGTGTCCCACTCCCGGATCGACAGACTATATATATCTAGTCACTATATGTCACGAGTCGGTTCTTGTGCCATTAGGCTGGCTCCGTTCACAGACCACAACTGTGTGTCTGTGACGGTGGCGCTAACGCCAACAGCGCCACGAGCCGCCTATTGGCACTTCAACAATGCTTTGTTGAAGGACCAGGGGCTCGTGACATTGATCCGGGAGTTTTGGACGGACTGGAGGGGTTGCAAGGGGGACTTTGCCACGTTAAAACTGTGGTGGGACGTGGGCAAGGTTCATTTGCGACTTCTGTGTCAGGAATATACCAAGGGTGCGAGTGGGCAGCGCGAAGCTGAGTTGGAGTCACTCCGGGGGGAGGTACTCCATCTGGAGCAGAGGCTGTTCACTTGTAGGGACCAATCCCTGCAGAGCGAGTATGTAGAGAGGAAGGGTGTCCTCTGTGACCTGGAACGACACCAGGCCAAGGGGGCATACGTGCGCAGCCGCTTAGGTTTTCTCAAAGATCTAGACCGCGGCTCGCGCCTCTTCTACTCACTGGAGAAAAAGGGGGGTAACAGTAGGCACATCACCTGTCTTCTAGATGAAGACGGTGCCCCCCTTACAGATCCGGAGAGTATCCGGGATAGAGCCCGGAACTTTTATAAAGATCTTTACTCTCCGGATCCCATTTCTCCAGACGCCTGCAGGGTGCTATGGGAGGGGCTCTCCACAGTCAGTGAGGGTGTAAGAGAGCGGCTTGATATACCACTATCTTTTCAAGAGCTCTCTGAAGCCCTCCGTGCCATGTCCTGTGAGAAGTCTCCAGGACTGGACGGACTGACTGTAGAGTTTTTCCAATTTTTCTGGGAGACTCTGGGACCTGATTTCCATCTGGTCCTTGGGGAAGCCCTGGAGACCGGGGAGATGCCCCTGTCTTGTCGCAGGGCAGTACTTGCCCTGCTGCCAAAAAAGGGGGATCTCCGGCTTATTAAGAACTGGCGACTGGTCTCTCTGCTCAGCACAGACTTCAAGATTGTAGCTAAAGCCATCTCGCTTAGATTTGGGTCTGTGCTGGCAGAATTGGTTCACCCTGACCAGTCCTATGCGATCCCGGGCCGGACTATCTTTGATAGTATCTTTCTGGTCCGGGATCTATTGCATTATTCTCGCAGGACTGGTCTGTCACTCGCCTTTCTCTCTTTAGATCAAGAGAAGGCGTTTGACAGGGTGGACCATGGTTACCTCATAGCCACTCTGCAAGCGTACGGCTTTGGCCCACAGTTTGTGGGCTTTATAAGAACGCTGTACGCCTCTGCAGAGTGTTTACTTAAAATCAATTGGTCCCTAACAGCACCTTTGGTATTTGGACGAGGGGTGCGTCAAGGATGTCCCTTGTCTGGACAATTATATGCACTGGCCATTGAGCCTTTCCTCTGCCTACTGAGGAAAAGGCTCACAGGGCTGGTGCTAAAAGATCCAGACGTGCGGATTGTCCTTTCAGCTTATGCTGACGATGTGCTCCTCATGGCCCAGGATCCAGTTGATCTTGAGCTGGCAAAACAGTGCCAGGAGGTATATTCAGCTGCCTCCTCCGCTCAGATCAACTGGTCCAAATGCACAGGCCTTTTAGAGGGTAATTTACAGGTGGACTCTTTGCCTCCCACGTTTCGTGACATCACGTGGGAGGCAGATGTCATTAAATATCTGGGGGTCTACCTGTCCGCTGCGGACACTTCCGTCCCAGACAACTGGAGGGAGTTAGAGGGCAGTGTCCTCTCTCGTCTGGGACGATGGAGGGGTCTAGCAAAAATGCTTTCCCTTAGGGGGCGGACTCTAGTGGTGAATCAGCTGGTGGCTTCTCAGATCTGGCACCGGCTGATTTGTCTGAGTCCGACCCCCGAGTTTGTCACCAATATCCAGAGGAATTTGTTAGATTTCCTCTGGATGGGAAGGCATTGGGTCTCTGCAGGGGTGGCAAGTCTGCCTTTGGTGGAGGGTGGACAGGGAGTAGTTTGTGTGTGCTCCCAGTTGTCCACCTTCCGCCTTCAGTACCTGCAGAGATACCTATATGCAGATCCCTCTCCGCAGTGGTGCGCACTGGCATCCAGCTTTTATCGCCAGTTGCGCAACCTGGGGTATGACCGGCAATTATTTCTGATCAGGCCCGAGGGGTTTGGGAGAGACCTCTCTGTGTTGCCGGCATACTACCAGGAAACCCTCAAGGCCTGGAGCATGGTCTCCGTGACCAGGCAGGGCGTGCCTTTGGGGGATGAAATATTCACAGAGCCCCTGCTATTTAATGCAGCAGTGGGGGCTCCAATGTTACAGTCCCCCAGTATCATCCGCCGCCTTAGTCATGCACGGATGACCCGAGTCGGGGATCTCCTGGAATACGGGCGTTCTGATTGGGTGTCACCCCAGGAGCTTGCGCTCCGTTTGGGATATGTGACGCCCAAAGTCTCAGGGCGCTTGCTCCAGGAGATTAGAGATGCCATCTCCCCCGACTCGCGCACCTTCCTTCGCGGGGCTTTGCAGGCCGGAGTGCCACATGCACCTTTCAACACCCCTTCTCCGGCTGTTTGCATTGGACACAAGCCCCGTGTTTCCCCTCAGGCTCCTCCTGTCCCCAACCTCTCGAGGTTGAGGGACATACCCTCGGCATGCTTTCGCGGCATGCCGAGGAAGAGCTTATATTCTCTCGTGCTCCATACAGTGCACTTCCTTGCCCTCGTGACCCGTCCCGATACCATCTGGAGGCGGGTCCTACCAGCTGACGAGGGCAAGAGGCCCCGGTGGAGGGAACTTTATTCTGATTTAGTTCCACGACCCACCGGGGACTTGAGTTGGAGAGTGCTCCATGGTGCACTGAGCACAGGAGAGTACTTAGCTAAATTCACGGACTCTCCCTCAACTTGTCCATTCTGTGGCAAGGGAGAGTCCGTGTATCATGTATATTTTAGTTGCGCCAGACTGCAGCCCCTCTTGTCACTCTTGAGGGGCCTCCTCCTGCAGTTCTGGCTGCATTTCTCCCCTCACATTTTTATTTTTGGGCGCCCAGTGTCCCGGGGCAATAAGGCCAGGGACCTCCTCGTCAACCTGCTCCTGGCATTAGCCAAGTTGGCTATATATAAGTCCAGGAAGCTGTGTTTGATAGGGGGGGTTCCCTTGTCACCTGAGGCCATGTTCCGGGTGCTGGTGCGCTCCCGTATCCGGGCAGAGTACCACCTGGCTTTGTCTACTGGGGGAATGGATGAGTTTGTCTCCCAGTGGGCTGTAGATGGTGTGCTCTGCTCGGTATCCCCCCATCCGGTTTCTTTTTCTTTCAACCTCCTAATATGATTTTTATTTAGTTTACAGAAAAATTTTTCTCATAATTTTAAAATACACTGTGCCAAGTTCAACCAATCCAATCTAGTTGGGGTACCAACAGTCCACATTTAAAAAACCCAAACTTTTATATTCTTAAATCTAAGTGCATTTGTCTGACCGTCAATCAAAGTTAATTTGCTTGACCGCTACCCATAGTGTGTGTGTCCTGCTTTCAAGTACTGTTCCAGAGAGCATGTTGTGTGCATGCTTGAGCTCCAAACAAAAGGCTTTTTAGGGTCTTAGTCCCTCAAATACAAGTTTTATTTTAACACCTTTCTGTTTATAAGCACTTTGTGCACGGTGTTGTTCTTTTTTGGGAGTTTTTGTGGTATTTTTCTTAGTTTAATTTAAGTTTTAGTTTTCTGGGAGTCAGGCTCAGCTCTATCCCAGGAGAGTGAGCTGTCTCCTGGATACTTTGCCACACCCCTCCCTTAGCACCTCACCTACACTCCTGGAGCTTTTTTTTACTTTGACTTTTTTTTTTAAAACAGTTTTTCAGGTTTTGTTAAAGTTTTGTTTGTTTGGTGTTGGGTTTTATGTTTTGGGGGAGAGAAGACAAGTAACATCTTTGTAGGCAGTGGGGGGGAAAACAATTAGATTTTTTGTTGTTAAGGCTTTTTTTAACATCTGACACAGAGACACAGAGGGGTTAAAAAGCCTCTGTGTTCTCTGTGTTGTTGCATTTAGTAACACCTTGCAACAGGCCATTAACCCTTCCACTGCCAAACATCATCTCCCTCTCTCCCTTAGTTTTTGTCTCCCTTAGTTTTGTCTTTTTTTTTCTTTTTCACACTTTTATATTTTTTAAAAAAAAGAAAACAGTAAAAAAATCATAAAACAAAAAATAAAAATAAATAAAACAAATAAACTAAAAAAAAAAAAGGGTCTAAACATGAGGGATAAGACCATTAAGAAGCCTCAGGGGTCAAAAGGGGGAATAATGGCCCCTGAAAATCCTAGCTGCAGCACTGCACAGCATAGGCCCCAGGCAGATAAGGCAGCCCCAGCTCCTGGTGGTTCTGCCAGCAGACCTACCCCTGTGGCTAATACCTGGTCACAGGTGGTTTCTGCTGGCCCCAGTAATACCGCCGCTGGGGCTGAGGGGCAGATCACCAGGAAGCATGGGGTTAAATGTCAGATGTCTGGGGTCTACAGCATTGATATCTATCTGCGTGCTGCAGCTAATGTCATCAGCCCCTCTGTTATAGTAGCAGCCAGCAAAATGTACGGGAAAGCAGTTTTTTTTACCCGTACTCTGGCTGCTGCACACATTCTTATACAGAGAGGCATCACAGTGGGGGGATTATATGTCCCAATAGAACCCCTGGAAGGGTTGGGCACAAAAGTAACACTCTCTAATGTGCCCCCCTTCCTACCAGACTCCCTCCTGCGCCCCCACCTGCTAACCCTAGGGGAAGTAAAAACACCATTTATTAAAATTCCCCTGGGGTGCAGAGAGAGAGCACTTCGTCATGTGCTCTCTTTCAAGAGGCAGGTACAAATGTGCCTGCCTCAGGGCGCAGAAAACATAGAGGGGTCTTTTGGGGTTCCATTTGAGGGGGTGCTGTACAGGATTTTTTACAGCACTACGGAGGTGCAGTGCTATCATTGCAAAGGGTTGGGGCATACACGTAGGAATTGTCCTAATGTAAAGCATCATGCCCCAGCCCCAGCAAATGGCACCTCCGTCAGTACGGCACCCATCCCCGCTGAGCCCATAACAGCGGGGACCTCAAGGGTCATAGCCCCCCCACAGAGCTCAGGCAAGGAGGCCGTTCCTCAAGCCACCACCACGGCCTCCAAACCCCCTTCTTCCCCAAAAAAGCCATCTGTGTCTGTGGTCTCCAGCAAGACTGCAGACACGGGGAAAAAGGGGAAGAATGTCACCGGTCCTCCCAGTGTCACAGCTGCATCTCCCAAGTCCCAATCTGCCCCCACCATAATTACATCAGTTAGTGTGGGGGCACAGTGTAAGCAGAGGGATAATAAGCCCTCTGCAGGGGAGGCAGCTAGTGGCAGCTCCTCTTCCAGGAGTGACGTCCCCAGGAAGAGGAAGCATAAAACCAACAGGGAGGTTGCTGATAAGTGGGAAGTGCTCTATAGTGGAGCACCTCCCTCTAAAAGCAAGAAGAGGAACAAAACATCTCCTCCTCATCCGGTGACATTGTCTGGCCCAGTTATTAAGCTCAGCCAGCCGGTGCCAGACCACACATCTCTCTCTCCAGACCCTATAGGGGTTAATGTGGAAAAGGGTCTGGAGGAAAAGCAGTGGCAAGAGGGTCTCCCAAGTGAGGCAGGGGTAGACAAGAAAGATCAGGTTCTGCCTCTGGCCTTTGAGGGGGGACCCAACAAAGCCCCTGCTGAATGGGTAGTCAGTGTCCCTGAGGTGCTGAGCTTCAAGGGCACCAGTCAGTCTCCTCCTCCAGTGTCACTCTCTAGTGACGTACCTCGGGCTTTGTTAGAGCCCCAGGCCGAGTCACTACTGGAGGGGGGGAATATAGGCATGACCCCCATTCAGGACCCCATGGATTTGTCTGTCAGGGGGGATGTGGCACAAGGGGAAGTGGAAATGGGGGAGGGTGATAAAACAGGTTTTCCTGTTAACATCATGGGAGAGCCTGTCTACCCTCCTCAGCCGTCCACTGACCCTAACATCGGTGCCATCCAAGCGGAGCAAGCAGCGGTGGAACTGGCAGAGGAGGCATATAAAGCCTCCAAGGCTTCCATTAAGGAAGCCATGCCAGCCACTGCTGTCCAGCCAGCTACCCCTGAATGCACTCCTGCAGCTACAGGGGTGCAGCAGCAATCCAAGGGTCCATTATTTACCTTGAAGGGTGCTAAAGGGACTCCTTCTGTATCATCTAAGAGGGGGTCCCTGAGAATAAAGCTGAGGAAACTGACTCCAGCCGGGGAGGATGGAGTAAAAGCCCTCAGCCAAGAGGAGCCCAGGGGTGACCCACTAGAAGGAACATCAGATTCTGGGTGGGTTATCCCTGTCAAGGAAATAGATCTATTCCTTGAGAGCACCCTTCATGGACAAAAGAAAAGGAAGGTGCGGCTGGCCTTGGAGAGGTGGAAGAATATGTCGTTTATTCTCCACTCTCTCCAGCAATATCTAGTGGTCAGCACTAGGGCCAAGAATTCTGGGACTGCGGAGCATCTCCGCGTCCGGAAATTCTATAAAATGTGCGTGTCCTATCAGCAGTCTCAAGGGTCTGAGGAACGCACAATTCCTGACACGCAGTAATGGCTTTGCACATCAGCACGCTAAATACCAATGGCTGTCAAGACAGTTTCCGCAGGTTCCAGGTACTCTCCTATTTATATCAGGGAGGGTACTCTGTGAGCTTCCTGCAGGAAACTCACACCACTCCAGAGGCTGAGGCCTCGTGGCAACTGGAGTGGAGAGGCAGGGTCTTCTTCAGCCACTTCACATCGGCGTCATGTGGAGTGGTGACCCTGTTCTCAGAGTCTTTTCAGCCAGAGCTGCTGCTTGTGAAAGCTGTTATCCCAGGCCGTCTAATCCACCTCCGGGTCCGAGAGCAGGGTAGCATCATTAACCTAGTTAATATATATGCCCCTGCTGGAGGGCTCGAGAGAGTGAGGTTCCTCGCCAGACTGTCCCAGTTTTTGGAGACGGTTGACGCAGATGAGTGTTTGGTACTCGGGGGTGATTTCAACTGCACCCTCGACGCTCTGGACCGGAATAGTCCAGAGCCGTACCCGCCTTCTGCGTCAGCCCTGCGGGAGATCATCGCCCGCTTCTCCCTGGAGGACATCTGGCGAGAGCAGAACCCAGGGGCATCAGACGGTTTCACCTACGTCAGGGTGAGAGCCGGTCTGGTGTCCCACTCCCGGATCGACAGACTATATATATCTAGTCACTATATGTCACGAGTCGGTTCTTGTGCCATTAGGCTGGCTCCGTTCACAGACCACAACTGTGTGTCTGTGACAGTGGCGCTAACGCCAACAGCGCCACGAGCCGCCTATTGGCACTTCAACAATGCTTTGTTGAAGGACCAGGGGCTCGTGACATTGATCCGGGAGTTTTGGACGGACTGGAGGGGTTGCAAGGGGGACTTTGCCACGTTAAAACTGTGGTGGGACGTGGGCAAGGTTCATTTGCGACTTCTGTGTCAGGAATATACCAAGGGTGCGAGTGGGCAGCGCGAAGCTGAGTTGGAGTCACTCCGGGGGGAGGTACTCCATCTGGAGCAGAGGCTGTTCACTTGTAGGGACCAATCCCTGCAGAGCGAGTATGTAGAGAGGAAGGGTGTCCTCTGTGACCTGGAACGACACCAGGCCAAGGGGGCATACGTGCGCAGCCGCTTAGGTTTTCTCAAAGATCTAGACCGCGGCTCGCGCCTCTTCTACTCACTGGAGAAAAAGGGGGGTAACAGTAGGCACATCACCTGTCTTCTAGATGAAGACGGTGCCCCCCTTACAGATCCGGAGAGTATCCGGGATAGAGCCCGGAACTTTTATAAAGATCTTTACTCTCCGGATCCCATTTCTCCAGACGCCTGCAGGGTGCTATGGGAGGGGCTCCCCACAGTCAGTGAGGGTGTAAGAGAGCGGCTTGATATACCACTATCTTTTCAAGAGCTCTCTGAAGCCCTCCGTGCCATGTCCTGTGAAAAGTCTCCAGGACTGGACGGACTGACTGTAGAGTTTTTCCAATTTTTCTGGGAGACTCTGGGACCTGATTTCCATCTGGTCCTTGGGGAAGCCCTGGAGACCGGGGAGATGCCCCTGTCTTGTCGCAGGGCAGTACTTGCCCTGCTGCCCAAAAATTGGGATCTCCGGCTTATTAAGAACTGGCGACCGGTCTCTCTGCTCAGCACGGACTACAAGATTGTAGCTAAAGCCATCTCGCTTAGACTTGGGTCTGTGCTGGCAGAATTGGTTCACCCTGACCGGTCCTATGCGATCCCGGGCCGGACTATCTTTGATAGTATCTTTCTGGTCCGGGATCTATTGCATTATTCTCGCAGGACTGGTCTGTCACTCGCCTTTCTCTCTTTAGATCAAGAGAAGGCGTTTGACAGGGTGGACCATGGTTACCTCATAGCCACTCTGCAAGCGTACGGCTTTGGCCCACAGTTTGTGGGCTTTATAAGAACGCTGTACGCCTCTGCAGAGTGTTTACTTAAAATCAATTGGTCCCTAACAGCACCTTTGGTATTTGGACGAGGGGTGCGTCAAGGATGTCCCTTGTCTGGACAGTTATATGCACTGGCCATTGAGCCTTTCCTCTGCCTACTGAGGAAAAGGCTCACAGGGCTGGTGCTAAAAGATCCAGACATGCGGATTGTCCTTTCAGCTTATGCTGACGATGTGCTCCTCGTGGTCCAGGATCCAGTTGATCTTGAGCTGGCAAAACAGTGCCAGGAGGTATATTCAGCTGCCTCCTCCGCTCAGATCAACTGGTCCAAATGCACAGGCCTTTTAGAGGGTAATTTACAGGTGGACTCTTTGCCTCCCACGTTTCGTGACATCACGTGGGAGGCAGATGTCATTAAATA
Source organism: Discoglossus pictus (assembly GCA_027410445.1). Classification (NCBI taxonomy): domain Eukaryota; kingdom Metazoa; phylum Chordata; class Amphibia; order Anura; family Alytidae; genus Discoglossus; species Discoglossus pictus. The sequence goes on along the minus strand of CM050172.1, from coordinate 100,920,202 downwards.
TCTGGGGGTCTACCTGTCCGCTGCGGACGCTTCCGTCCCAGACAACTGGAGGGAGTTAGAGGGCAGTGTCCTCTCTCGTCTGGGACGATGGAGGGGTCTAGCAAAAATGCTTTCCCTTAGGGGGCGGACTCTAGTGGTGAATCAGCTGGTGGCTTCTCAGATCTGGCACCGGCTGATTTGTCTGAGTCCGACCCCCGAGTTTGTCACCAATATCCAGAGGAATTTGTTAGATTTCCTCTGGATGGGAAGGCATTGGGTCTCTGCAGGGGTGGCAAGTCTGCCTTTGGTGGAGGGTGGACAGGGAGTAGTTTGTGTGTGCTCCCAGTTGTCCACCTTCCGCCTTCAGTACCTGCAGAGATACCTATATGCAGATCCCTCTCCGCAGTGGTGCGCACTGGCATCCAGCTTTTATCGCCAGTTGCGCAACCTGGGGTATGACCGGCAATTATTTCTGATCAGGCCCGAGGGGTTTGGGAGAGACCTCTCTGTGTTGCCGGCATACTACCAGGAAACCCTCAAGGCCTGGAGCATGGTCTCCGTGACCAGGCAGGGCGTGCCTTTGGGGGATGAAATATTCACAGAGCCCCTGCTATTTAATGCAGCAGTGGGGGCTCCAATGTTACAGTCCCCCAGTATCATCCGCCGCCTTAGTCATGCACGGATGACCCGAGTCGGGGATCTCCTGGAATACGGGCGTTCTGATTGGGTGTCACCCCAGGAGCTTGCGCTCCGTTTGGGATATGTGACGCCCAAAGTCTCAGGGCGCTTGCTCCAGGAGATTAGAGATGCCATCTCCCCCGACTCGCGCACCTTCCTTCGCGGGGCTTTGCAGGCCGGAGTGCCACATGCACCTTTCAACACCCCTTCTCCGGCTGTTTGCATTGGACACAAGCCCCGTGTTTCCCCTCAGGCTCCTCCTGTCCCCAACCTCTCGAGGTTGAGGGACATACCCTCGGCATGCTTTCGCGGCATGCCGAGGAAGAGCTTATATTCTCTCGTGCTCCATACAGTGCACTTCCTTGCCCTCGTGACCCGTCCCGATACCATCTGGAGGCGGGTCCTACCAGCTGACGAGGGCAAGAGGCCCCGGTGGAGGGAACTTTATTCTGATTTAGTTCCACGACCCACCGGGGACTTGAGTTGGAGAGTGCTCCATGGTGCACTGAGCACGGGAGAGTACTTAGCTAAATTCACGGACTCTCCCTCCACTTGTCCATTCTGTGGCAAGGGAGAGTCCGTGTATCATGTTTATTTTAGTTGCGCCAGACTGCAGCCCCTCTTGTCACTCTTGAGGGGCCTCCTCCTGCAGTTCTGGCTGCATTTCTCCCCTCACATTTTTATTTTTGGGCGCCCAGTGTCCCGGGGCAATAAGGCCAGGGACCTCCTCGTCAACCTGCTCCTGGCATTAGCCAAGTTGGCTATATATAAGTCCAGGAAGCAGTGTTTGATAGGGGGGGTTCCCTTGTCACCTGAGGCCATGTTCCGGGTGCTGGTGCGCTCCCGTATCCGGGCATAGTACCACCTGGCTTTGTCCACTGGGGGAATGGATGAGTTTGTCTCCCATTGGGCATTAGATGGTGTGCTCTGCTCGGTATCCCCCCATCCAGTTTCTTTATCTCTCAACCTCCTAAAATGATTTTTCTTTATTTTACAGAACAGTTTTTCTCATAATTTTAAAATACACTGTGCCAAGTTCAACCAATCCAATCTATTTGGAGTACCAACAGTCCACATTTTTAAAAAAATGACAGGCAGAGGCAGGACACCCTGCAGAGGCCGTCGTGGTCGTGGTGCTGTGATTCCCTTTGGCCCTACAATAATGCCCAGTGTTCAGAGGCCAGTTACCCTGAACTTGAAAAGTTCAGAGGACGTAGTTGACTGGCTATCACAGGACACCCAATCTTCTACAGCTTCCGCTTGGAACATTGACGCACCATCCTCCTCCAGCTTAGCTTCGGGCACCTCTCAAGTTACCACTCACCTGCCTGCCGCCACCACCAACACTAGTACCACAGCCAATTCAATTGATCAGTCAGAAGAGTTATTTACACATCAGTTTGAAGAAATGAGTGATGCGCAACCATTATTGCCAGAGAATGTAGATAACAGGGATATGTCTCAGTCAGGCAGCATTACACACATGTACGTACGATGTGATGATGATGATGATGATGTACCCGCTGCTGCTTCCTTTGTTCAGTTGTCATATACAAGTGAGGCTGGTGATGATGATGACGATGCGTCCGTGGATGTCACGTGGGTGCCCGCTAGAAGAGAAGAAGAAAAGGGGGAAAGTTCAGATGGGGAGACAGAGAGGAGGAGGAGAAGTAGAAGTAGAGGGAGGTCATCACAACGAGCTAGTGGCACAGTCAGACAGCATGCATCAGCACCCGGGGTCAGCCAGACAGCACGCCTATCAACGCATGCTGTTGCCAACACCAGAATGCCGTCACCGCCAAGCTCAGCAGTGTGGCATTTTTTGTGTGTGTCTGCCTCTGACAACAGCGATACCATTTGCAACCTGTGCCAAAAGAAACGGAGTCGTGGGAAGTCCAACACCCACCTAGGTACAACTGCTTTCCGAAGGCACATGATGTCACATCACAAACGCCAATGGGATCAACGCATGAGTACAAGCAGCACACAAAGTCAAAGCCGCCATCCTCCTCCTGGTCCAGCATCTTCATCCACATCAACCACTGCTGTCCGCCTTGCCCCCTCTCAACTATCCCCCACTCAGTCTCTCGCCTCTTGCTGTTCCTGCTCATCTCCCCACAGTCAGGTGTCTGTCAAGGGCATGTTTGAGCGTAAGAAGCCAATGCCACAAAGTCACCCCCTTGCCCGGTGTCTGACAGCTGGCTTGTCTGAACTCTTGGCCCGCCAGCTTTTACCATACAAGCTGGTGGAGTCTGAGGCGTTCAAAAAGTTTTTAGCGATTGGGATACCGCACTGGAAGGTACCCGGCCGAAACTTATTTGCCCAAAAGGCAATACCCAACCTGTACTCAATTGAGCAAAAGGAAGTAATGGCATCTCTGGCACACAGTGTTGGGGCAAGGGTCCATCTGACCACTGATACCTGGTCTGCAAAGCATGGTCAGGGCAGGTATATCACCTACACTGCGCATTGGGCAAACCTGCTGACGCCTGCCAAGCATGGAATGCGTGGCTCTGCAGAGGAGTTGGTGACACCGCCACGACTTGCAGGCAGGCCTGCTGCCACCTCCTCTACTCCTCCTACTCCATCCTCTTCCATAACCTCCTCAGCTGAGTCCTCTTCTGCTGCTGCGTCTTGCTCCACATCAACGGCACCCCCCAGCTCCCCAGATACTATTCCACATCCCAGATACGGCAGTGTCAAGCCGTCTTGGGGTTGACTTGCCTCAAAGCAGAGAGTCACACCGGGCCAGCACTCCTGTCCGCCCTGAACGCACAGGTGGATCAATGGCTGACTCCGCACCAACTAGAGATTGGCAAAGTGGTTTGTGACAACGGAAGAAATTTGTTGGCGGCATTGAATTTGGGCAAGTTGACGCATGTGCCGTGCATGGCACATGTGTGTAATCTGATCGTACAACTCTTTGTCCATAAGTATCCAGGCTTACAGGACGTCCTGAAGCAGGCCAGAAAGGTGTGTGGCCATTTCAGGCGTTCCTACATGGCCATGGCGCACTTTTCAGATATCCAGCGGCGAAACAACATGCCAGTGAGGCGCTTGATTTGTAACAGCCCCACACGTTGGAATTCAACACTCCTAATGTTCGACCGCCTGCTCCAACAAGAAAAAGCCATTAATGAGTATTTGTATGACCGGGGTGCTAGGACAGCCTCTGCGGAGCTGGGGATTTTTTTGCCACGTTACTGGACGCTCATGCGCAATGCCTGTAGGCTCATGCGTCCTTTTGAGGAGGTGACAAACCTGGTCAGTCGAACCGAAGGCACCATCAGCGACATCATACCATTTGTTTTATTCCTGGAGCGTGCCCTGTGAAGAGTGCTGGATCAGGCCATAGATGAGCGTGACGAGGAAGAGGAAAAGTTGTGGTCACCATAACCACCAGAAACAGCCTTATCAGCATCGCTTGCTGGACCTGCGGCAATGCTGGAAGAGGATTGTGAGGAAGAGGAGTCAGAGGAGGAATGTGGCTGTGAGGGGGAGGAGGAAGACCAATCACAACAGGCATCCCAGGGTGCTCGTTGTCACCTATCTGGTACCCGTGGTGTTGTACGTGGCTAGGGGGAAGAACATATCTTCAGCGAGATCACTGAGGATGAGGAACGGGACATGACTAGCTCGGCATCCAACCTTGTGCAAATGGGGTCTTTCATGCTGTCGTGCCTGTCGCAGGACCCTCGTATAAAAAGGCTGAAGGGGAACGACCTGTACTGGGTGTGCATGCTACTAGCCCCCCGGTATAAGCAGAAAGTGCCTGATTTGTTACCAAATTAACGCAAGTCAGAAAGGATGCAGCAGGTCCAAAACAAATTAACAAGTATGCTTTACACAGCATATAAGGGTGATGTCACAGTACAAGGGCAATATAACAGGGGAAGAGGTGAAAGTAATCCACCTCCCATGACCATACTGGAAATGGGCCAAGAAACACACAGGTTTGTTCCCTGGATCCACCAAATGACCCCAATTCTTGACCACCCTCAGGCCCCGAAACACATGAGCACAACATCACAAAACCGGTGGAGGTCAAGGAAACTAGATAGACTGGGAGACTGGTTAGTAAAGGGCCAGATGCTCACTTATGAGGAACTGAGGGACAAGCATGAGCATTACAATTACTGTAGGCTGAGGCATTTCACACACTCCCTGACCCAGAAACAGGGGACACCGGTCTTAAATTGGTTCTCAAAAATTTGTAAAGATAAACATCTATCAAGGGGGATCATTGGGTTGCTTTACAAATATAAAACATTTGTTACTGGTTGAAGCGACACTGGGGGAAGGACCGGAGTGGGGGAGCCCTGGACACCTTTCAGAAGCAACCGGCGGCAAAATCATCCCAGGAAAGGAGAAGTCGCTTACTGAAGCCTGCCCTAGGGTAACCCAAGGGTGATTGCCCATGTTAGATATTGTAAATAATAAGCTAATACTGCTGGAGGGATGATAGCTAATAGGACTTTGGTGTTTCCTGTAGATATACTCTTTACTATTGTCTGTTTTACCATGTTTTAGGTATCTCTTAAATTGCAATCACAGTAAAAAATAAGAAAAATTATTAACCTAAAAAGTAAAAATAAGAAGGACTAGCCAGCTAACTTATACAAAATGTCTTTATTGTACAACTATTATGCAAGACTGTTCAAAAATGCTTTATTTTTAATTACATGCTGTACGCCTTCTGACAATAAAAGAATTTAAATGCAAAAATTAGGTATTGTTGCAGCGACCAGAAAAATTGATGTTAGTTTGCCAGGCAGAAAGGGCCCTAAAACATTGCGTCTTGAACCCTAGTTGGTGGCGGATAAGTCACGCAAGTCATCCGGCATTCAGGGATAAAATACAGCAGCGTGTGGACCATTATTAGCTCAAGGCAGCTCATCTATCAGGCTTTATTTAATCGAATGTATCGCCCACTGTCAATCCCTCATTCATCTTAATAAAGGTGCGGTAATCTAGACTTTTTTGACCTAGGCTGTCATGAATCACCCAGGGGCCATATTGGATTTGGTGTGAACTATGCTGGGGCCATTTTGTGACTGGCAGCAGTGGCCATTTTGGGCTGGATTATCTTACACATGCTGGTGCCATGTGGAAGAACAAAAGATTTGGGCACAAAGTTACTGCTTGTAAATGGTATGAATAGGGGGTTCCACTGTCACCATTAAATAAAGTCAGCATTACTGCATAAAATGGATTGACGTGGAAAACTTGCCCCACCCTGATACCATGTGGGAATGGGGAAATATGGTTATAGGTTATTAATATGTTAGTATTATATTGTATATTGTATTGTGGAGTGATAGCTATGTTTTAATTAGTCAACCCTCCCCCATTGTATAAACTCTCAGTCAGGAGTTGGCCATATGGTCTTTAGAGTAAACACTTGAAGTGATAGCAAGGCCAGAACAAAGAGATTTGCCAGACTGCCAGGCACCGTAGGACAATGGGATAGTACAGGGTCTTCCAGCCTCAATACTAGGGCCATAGGCCAGGGCAGAGATGTTACTCTCTCCACAGACAGGGAGAGAATGAGCTGGTAGCCACACCTAGTGGGAAGGCCCTGGGGGAGGAGACTAATAAGTTCCCACAAATTACTTCTGTGAGAATGGCCAGAGGGGAATGAGGGTTTGACTAAGAGTAGCCACTCCCTGTACTGGTTTTGTGAGTTGTTTAAATACTTGTGTAAAAATAAAGAAGTTGTTCATAATTTTCATCAAGACGTGGCGTGTAGATGTATTATTTACCAGGGGACATATGCTTGCAGTAAGATTCATCAGACTTACTGTCAATATTGCTCAGTCTAAACCAAGGGCTGAGACATGATGTTCCTGTAATCCAAAAGTCCAGAGTCACCCAAATCCGATCAACAGACCCCAGCCAGAGAGTGGGTCTTGATATAGGCGACTTTTCTTCTCAGTGACAAAACCTCCTGCTGCACTGAAGGTCCTTTCTGACAGGACACTTGAAGCGGGGCAGGACAGAAGTTCTATGGCAAAATGGGATAGCTCAGGCCACAGGGCAAGCGTGCACACCCAGTAGTCAAGGGGTTCATCGCTCCTCTTAGTGTCGATATCTGCAGTTAAGGCGAGGTAGTCTGTTACCTGACGGTCGAGTCGTTCTCTGAGGGTGGACCCCGAAGGGCTGTGGCGATGCATAGGACTTAAAAAGCTCTGCATGTCCTCCATCAACAACACGTCTGTAAAGCGTCCTCTACTAGCCGGCGTGGTTGTGGGAGGAGGAGGATTATGTTCCCTCTTCCGCTGTTAGATTGCCGTTATGCTGTGACATCACCCTTAAACGCTGTGTAAAGCATACTTTTTAATTTATTTTGGAAGTGCTGCATCCTTTCCAACTTGTAGTAATTCGGTAACATTTCAGGCACTTTCTGCTTATACCGGGGGTCTAGTAGCGTGGACACCCAGTACAGGTCGTTCTCCTTCATCCTTTTTATACGAGAGTCCCTAAACAGGCACAACAGCATGAAAGACCCCATTTGCACAAGGTTGGATGCCGAGCTAGTCATGTCCCGATCCACGTCCTCAGTGATCTCACTGAAGGTATGCTCTTCCCCCCAGCGTACAACACCACGGGTACCAGATAGGTGACAACGAGCACACTGGGATGCTCATTGTGGTTGGTCTTCCTCCTCCTCCTCAAAGCCACATTCCTCCTCTGACTCCTCTTCCTCACAATCCTCTTCCAGCGTTGCCGCAGGTCCAGCAAGTGATGCTGACAAGGCTGTTTCTGGTGGTGATGGTGACCACAACTCTACCTCTTCCTCTTCACTCTCATCTACGGCCTGATCCAGCACTCTTCGCAGGGCACGCTCCAGGAAGAAAACAAATGGTATGATGTCGCTGACGGTGCCCTCGGTGCGACTGACCAGGTTTGTCACCTCCTCAAAAGGAAGCATAAGCCTACAGGCATTGCGCATGAGCGTCCAGTAATGTGGCAAAAAAAATCCCCAGCTCCACAGAGGGCTGTCCTAGCACCCCGGTCATACAAATACTCGTTAACGGCCTTTTCTTGTTGGAGCAGGTGGTCGACCATTATGAGTGTTGAATTCCAACGTGACGGGCTGTCGAAAATCAAGCGCCTCGCTGGCATGTTGTTTCGCCGCTGGATATCTGTTAAGTGCGCCATGGCCGTGTAGGAACGCCTGAAATGGCCACACACCTTCCTGGCCTGCTTCAGGACGTCCTGTAAGCCTGGGTGCTTATGCACACAGCGTTGTACAATCAGATTACACACATGTGCCATGCACGGCACATGTGTCAACTAGCCCAAATTCAATGCCGCCAACAAATTTCTTCCGTTGTCACAAACCACTTTGCAGATCTCCAGTTGGTGCGGAGTCAGCTATTGATACACCTGTGCATTCAGGGCGGACAGGAGTGCTGGTCTGGTGTGACTCTCTGCTTTCAGGGAAGTCAACCTCAAGACGGCGTGACACTGACGTATCCGGGATGTGGAATAGTACCTGTGGAGCTGGGGGGGTGCCGTTGATGTGGAGCAAGACATAGCAGCAGCAGAAGAGGACTCAGCCGAGGAGGTTATGGAAGAGGATGGAGTAGGAGGAGTAGAGGAGGTGGCAGCAGGCCTTGTCTGCAAGTCGTGGCGGTGTCACCAACTCCTCTGCAGAGCCACGTATTCCATGCTTGGCAGCCGTCAGCAGGTTTACCCAATGCGCAGTGTAGGTGATATACCTGCCCTGACCATGCTTTGCAGACCAGGTATCAGTGGTCAGGTGGACCCTTGTCCCAACACTGTGTGCCAGAGATGCCATTACTTCCTTTTGCACAATCGAGTACAGGTTGGGGATTGCCTTTTGTGCAAATAAATTTTGGCCGGGTACCTTCCACTGCGGTTTCCCAATAGCTACAAATTTTTTGAACGCCTCAGACTCCACCAGCTTGTATGGTAAAATCTGGCGGGCTAAGAGTTCAGACAAGCCAGCTGTCAGTTGCCGGGCAAGGGGGTGACTTTGTGACATTGTCTTCTTACGCTTAAACATGTCCTTGACAGACACCTGACTGTGGGCAGATGAGCAGGGACTGCTTAGGGCGAGACACGGAGTGGCGGATGGTTGAGAGGGGGCAAGCAGGGCAATAGTGGTTGACGTGGATGAAGATGCTGGACCAGGAGGAGGATGGCGGCTTTGACTTTGTGTGCTGCTTGTACTCATGTGTTGATCCCATAGGCGTTTGTGATGTGACATCATGTGCCTTCGCAAAGAAAGTGTACCTACGACTCAGTTTCTTTTCGCACAGGTTGCAAATCACAGCACCACGACCACGACGGCCCCTAAGGGGTGGCCTGCCTCTGCCTGTCATTTTTTTTTCGATTAGTGGTACTATGCGTGCAAGCTCACCAGATATGAGTGGCACTGTGCACTGGCAAAAGTTGGCACAGTAGACGCAATAGGCCTCACACACACGCCTGTAGGCAGGCAACTGATATTCAATCGATTACAGTAAAAAAAGGATTCTTTTATTTCACTGTACACTAGGTTGCACCAGATATGAGTGTCACTGTGCACTGGCAAAAGTTGGCAGAGTAGGCGCTGTAGGCCTCACACACACGCCTGTAGGCAGGCAACTGATATTCAATCGATTATAGTCAAACAAGTGGTGTTTTATGTCACTGTACACTACGGTTGCACCAGATATGACGTATCAATGTGCACTGGCAAAAGTTGGCAGAGTAGATACAATAGGCTTCACACACACGCCTGTAGACAGGCAATTGCTATTCAATCTATTACAGTCAACAAAGTTTTGTTTTATTTCACTGAGCACAATATAAGCTGTCACAGGCAGGCAACTGAAATTAGATTAAAGGAAAAAAGGGTTGTTGTTTTTCAATGTATGGTACACCAACTATGACTGGTGAAACAGAGCAGAATATTAGCTGTGAGCCTGACACAGGCAGGCAACTGAAATTAGATTAAAGGAAAAAAGGGTTGTTTTTTTCAATGTATGGTACACCAACTATGACTGGTGAAACATAGCAGAATATTAGCTGTGAGCCTGACACAGGCAGGCAACTGAAATTAGATTACAGGAAAAAAATGGTTGTTTTCAATGTATGGTACACCACCAGGTATGAGTAGTGAAAATAAGCACAATATAAGCTGTTAGGTGTTAGCCTGTGACACACACTAGCTGGCAGGCAGGCATATGCAATTAGATTACATAGAAAAAAATAATAAAATAAAATAAATGATGTTCTAGCCCTAAAAAGGGCTTTTGGGGTTGCTGTCCTTGCAGCAGATATCAGATGAGTCCTTCAGGTCTGTAGTGGAAGCTAAATATACAGACTGGCCATCTATTTCCCTATTAAATCTCCAGCAGCTACACTGTCTGTCCTCTCACAACAAATGCAGCTTCAGAATGATTCTAAAATGGATGCTGTCCTTCAGATGGAAGGCTCTGGAATGGAGTGTATGCTGCTGATTGGCTGGAATGTGTCTGCTGACTGTGAGGTGCAGGGTCAAAGATTCCTCAATGATAAAAAATAGGGGGCGGACCAAAAAGCGCATGTGTCCGCCGTCCGCTGCAAGCGCGAAAGAGCCAAAATCGATGCGAATAGTCCACGGGCGAACTGTCCGGGACATCTCTACGTATCACATCTAGGGAGCAGCTATATGGGATAAAAAGCACTTCCCCTCCTTCACAATCTCCATAGGGTCAGTTGTCAAGGAAGGGTTGGGGAAAAACAGAGCAGGCTTCAGGATTAAGGTATCTGGATGGATACCCTTTCCTGGCTGAGGCACCCCTGGGGTAGCAGATTTCCTTGTGTCGGTATCTCCTTAGGGTGAGTATTCTCAAGGGCTGATAAGGTTGGGATCACCTCTGTAGCTAGCTTTGTCTGGTCCTCTGGTACTGTGGGCCACTTGCCCATACCCTTAAACTCTGGGGCAGTCCAGAATGAAGCAATCCCCGTCAGCCCTGCTGGCAACTCTGCAGGGCTTGGGAGTGAAGCCTCAACTTGCTCCTTCCTCATGTTCTCAGGCCCAGTGCCCTCATCTGAACTATCACACTTATCTAGATCCACCTGATCCATGCTGGGGAAGAGCTTCAGGGTCTCAGGGGATGCCACCTCTCCTCGTGCCCCGATCTGGCATCACACTCTCCATGAAACTTTACTCAGAAGAATAAACATAAATAGTGTAATAAAGGTTTTATATATGGTGGCTTGCATGATTAATATGATCACAAAAGTCAGAAGAACATGTGGTTTGTATATAATTATATCCAAGAAGTGTTTCTTCCTAGATGACTTAAAAAACAGTTAGGTATTTATATGCATTTCTTTTGAATGTATTTTCAAGCAATATATGCAAGCATATAATTTACTTTTAAAATAAAACAGATACAATAATACTCTCAAGGTTGCTGTCATTTTATATTGCACTGAGCATGGTATAACTCGAAATGCTTGCAGTTTCTCTAACGGTAGCACTTCCTGTACCACGCTTTGAGCACCAGAATAATCTCTAAAAGAACACCCACAAACCCCTAACATTTTTGATCTACTCAATAAATTTTCAGCCTTTACAAGTTTTCTTTTTGAGATAAAAGTTAGTGCTTGATCACCGTTGACAAAGCTTTGCACATAGAGACTTTATTCTCGTTAACATTAAACACCGGCCCTCACATGTGCATTCTGGCAATCAAAAAAATTTACTCCAGGAGAAGTATGTGTGGAAGAGGGCATGACCTAAGCAAGGAGGAGAAGGTAGTGACGTTGAGATGTAAGTTGATATAAGGCCCTATGCCAGCTCCTTCTTTTCACTTCCATTCAGAGGTTGCTCCCTTCCCCAGCTAGAAGAACCAACTATGGTTAATAGAGGTAAAATTCCTACCTTCCCACCCTCTTAGTAAACTGTATTGTATTATAATTCATTATGGTACTATCATTATGTTATTATTACTGTCACAGCTTTTGCAGTGGGCATTTTTGCTGCCAGTAGCCTAAGTGGGGAGAAACCACAGACCTTGGTTACACATTGGCTCAAGAGCCACCCCTATGGGACTGAACCTGATCCAGTTAAGGTTATTAGGAGAAAGGATGCCTATTGTCTGGTCAATCCATGAGTGCCCTACCTGGCAGCAAAAGCTCTGGCTCCTGACCCTTGAGGTTGGTCATGTAACCAGTTATGTGTCTGTCATGTTGACAGTTATTAAATAAAAGTGACTGTGGTACAATTTACACTAAAGGGGGTGTCTTTATTGTGTGAGGGAATAGGTAAAGGGGAGAAGTAGGTGGATGACTCCAGTGGCCTCTCTATAATGCTAAGTCAAGCCACACTAAAGGAATGTACTCATAGTAGACCATAAAAACAAAGTAATGAATCAAAACACATCAAAATATACTTGCTACCCTGAACAAACTATACATAAATTTCACACTGGCCCCAGCTAATACACACAAAACCTGTGCTAAAATGATCCCCCTACATACAACATACAAATGAAATCACTGGTAGTCAAATCACATGGCTACAAGGTCTATTGAAATACAGTTGTTCTCAAAAGTTTGCATACCCTGGCAAAAATTGTGAAATGTTGGTATTTATTTTAAAAATATGACTGATCATGCAAAAAATGTGTTTTATTGAAGTACAGTGATCATATGAAGCCATTTATTATCCCATAGTTGTTTGGCTCCTTTTTAAATAATAATGATAACAGAAATCACCCAAATGGCCCTGATCAAAAGTTTACATACCCTCGCATTTTTGGCCTTGTTACATACACACAAGGTGACAAACACAGGTTAAAATGGCAATTAAAGGTTAGTTTCCCACACCTGTGGCTTTTTAAATTGCAATAAGTGTCTGTACATAAATAGTCAATGTTTGTTAGCTCTCACCTGGATGCACTGTGCAGGCTAAATACTAAGCCATGGGGAGCAGAAAAAAACTGTCAAAAGAACTGCGTAACAAGGTAATGAAACTTCATCAAGATGGGAAAGGATATAAAAAGATATACAAAGCCTTGAAAATGCCAGTCAGTACTGTTCAATCACTTATTAAGAAGTGGAAAATGTTGGAATCTCTTGATACAAAGCCAAGGTCAGGTAGACCAAGGAAGATTTCAGCCACAACTGCCAGAAGAATTGTTCAGAACACAAAGGAAAATCCACAGGTAACCTCACGGAGAAATACAGGCTGCTCTGGAAAAAGATGGTGTGGTTGTTTCAAGAAGCATAATACGATAATACGTGAACAAAAATGAGATGCATGGTCGAGTTGCCAGAAAGAAGCCTTTACTGCGCCAATGCCACAAAAAGACTGCATGCAGTCATTGATGCTAAAGGGGGCAATACACAGTATTAAGAACTAAGGGTATGCAAACTTTTGAACAGGGTAATTTCATTGTTTTCTTTGCTGCTGTGTTTTGTTTTATGATTGTGCCATTCTGTTATAACCTACAGTTGAATATGAAAGGACACCAGTATTCACCTTTCCTGCCATACGTACAACAGGGAAGGGTTAAAAAAAACTGTGGGATTTTAGATCTCCTTGTTAACCCATCCACCCGCTTAGATCCCCATATGGGCTGTTTTCAACCAATCAGAGCAATTATAAAAGCACTTACATGCGGTTAAGGACTTACATGGGGTTAAATTCTCATTGCGCTCACACTGATTTTTTGCATTTTATAGAATGTTGTCTTTTTGGATGAGACTTTTCGTTGACCCTAAAATGAGTAGCAGGTCTTTCAACCAAGAAAAAAGAGGCCATTTTATGGAGACCAGAAGATAAGACCAATGGCTTCAATCAAGAATTAATTGCATTGGATGTACCCTCTTACTAGGGCAGACATCTACGGACTGGGCCATTGCATGGTTACACTGGAGTGATATGGGTAATGTAGTTCCTAACAAAAAATATTGTTTTTACATGCTTACAGCCTTATTAAATTGTGATTCGGCCAATTGAATAGGGCTCTATATAAGCACACAGCATATGTTTTTACAGAAGTTTTTAGTTACTGAACTTCTATCCAAAAGCAAGGTCTTCACTAACTAAAAACTTCTGTAAAAAAATATTCTCTGTGCTTATATAGAGCCCTATTCAATTGGCCGAATCGCAATTTAATAAGGCTGAAAATATGTATATATTTAATAATGATTATTTTTATTTTATTGTAATATCTTTTTTGTTTTAATATAAATATTTATGTACTTACTTTTTATGTGCTTTTATTAATTTAATGTAGTGTGTTCCTTTTTTGTGATTTTAGATTTGGTTTGAGGGGTCTTTGGTACTATGGAGTTCAATATGGACTCAGAAGGGCAGAATAGGGCCATGGGGTCTATAGCGATCGCTATGGTAGGGGATTACATTTAGTTACAATCAGGACCCCATGAGGTAGGTTGAGAGCCTATTGTACATTTTATTGCGAGTGCCATGTAATGCACTTCATGTAAAAATGCTCACTAAGCAAAGGCAGCCTAGAGAGCATTTTATCATGGGAAATGTTATGGAGCCCCATGTCTGTTGTGTTGACATATACAGGACAAACTTTAGTTTTGGATAAGAGTGGACATAAAAACAATATCTGTCTGGAAATTAGATTTAGAAGTATGTTTGGCTTCACAAATGTGGGTCTAAGGCATGTGAGATTTTGTTACTTATATTATTGTATATTAAATCTCTGTATACAGCCAGTACCTCTTAATAACCCAATACAAGTCCGGCTAGAGCATACAGAGCAGTCACCCCAACCCCCTACTGGACCCTTCACTTTGCAAGAATGGTAGGTAGCTAAGTTAATGACCCATAGTATTGTCAGAGCCTGAGGAACTACTGTAGCATATATTAATTAATTATTCACATTACTTCCAATAATGAAATCTGTAAATGAAAACAGGCTATTTATCAAAGTTGCATGATAAATTATATTAACTCATACAGCTAAAATAGTACTCATGGATATTGTGCTTGTGTTTTATTCAGTACATGCACCTGTATATGGCCTATTATGTCTCCCGGCTGATTTATTTGGCAGTGCAGTGTCTATTGATTTGGTTTCAGGGCCTTGAATACAATCCTGATAAATAGCGCAAAGACTATAAGTTGCCATAAGTGGCTATAGCCGTGGACTCTTCTCTACCTCTTTGCTTCAGAGAGAACAGTATTGTTTAGTGACTTTGTAACTAGAGGGGCAAGGACAGTATTAGGAGAAAAAGGATTAAACAGAACAAGACACACGGATTTGGACCAGAAAATACTTTACAAAAGCCTGAGAGATCCCAATATCCAAATATCTCTCCATCTTGAAACAAAACTCCAGAAAGTAACACAGGTATTGCATGAGGTTCAGCTCCAGGTAATAACACAGGTATTGCATGGTTTTCAGCCACAGGGAGTAACACAGATATTGCATGAGGTTCAGCCCCAGGGGGTAACACAGGTATTGCATGAGGTTCAGCTCCAGGGAGTAACACAGGTATTGCATGAGGTTCAGCTCCAGGGAGTAACACAGGTATTGCATGAGGTTCAGCCCCAGGGAGTAACACAGGTATTGCATGAGGTTCAGCCCCAGGGAGTAACACAGGTATTGCATGAGGTTCAGCCCCAGGGAGTAACACAGGTATTGCATGAGGTTCAGCTCCAGGGAGTAACACAGGTATTGCATGAGGTTCAGCCCCAGGGAGTAACACAGGTATGGCATGAGGATCAGCTCCAGGGAATAACACAGGTATTGCATGATGTTCAGCCCCAGGGAATAACACAGGTATTGCATGATGTTCAACTCCAGGGAGTAACACAGGTATTGCATGATGTTCAGCTCCAGGGAATAACACAGGTATTGCACGAGGTTCAGCTCCAGGGAGTAACACAGGTATGGCATGAGGATCAGCTCCAGGGAATAACACAGGTATTGCATGATGTTCAGCCCCAGGGAATAACACAGGTATTGCATGATGTTCAGCCCCAGGGAGTAACACAGGTATTGCATGATGTTCAGCTCCAGGGAATAACACAGGTATTGCACGAGGTTCAGCTCCAGGGAGTAACACAGGTATTGCATGATGTTCAGCTCCAGAGAGTAACACAGGTATTGCATGAGGTTCAGCCCCAGGGAGTAACACAGGTATTGCATGAGGTTCAGCTCCAGAGAGTAACACAGGTATCGCATGAGGTTCAGCTCCAGGGAGTAACACAGGTATTGCATGAGGTTCAGCTCCAGGTAATAACACAGGTATTGCATGAGGTTCAGCCCCAGGGAGTAACACAGGTATTGCATGAGGTTCGACTCCAGGGAGTAACACAGGTATTGCATGAGGTTCAGCTCCAGGGAGTAACACAGGTATTGCATGAGGTTCAGCTCCAGGGAGTAACACAGGTATTGCATGAGGTTCGACTCCAGGGAGTAACACAGGTATTGCATGAGGTTCAGCTCCAGGGAGTAACACAGGTAGTGCATGAGGTTCAGCCCCAGGGAATAACACAGGTATTGCATGAGGTTCAGCTCCAGGGAGTAACACAGGTATTGCATGAGGTTCAGCTCCAGGGAGTAACACAGGTATTGCATGAGGTTCGACTCCAGGGAGTAACACAGGTATTGCACGAGGTTCAGCCCCAGGGAGTAACACAGGTATTGCATGAGGTTCAGCCCCAGGGAGTAACACAGGTATTGCATGAGGTTCAGCCCCAGGGAGTAACACAGGTATTGCATGAGGTTCAGCCCCAGGGAGTAACACAGGTATTGCATGAGGTTCAGCCCCAGGGAGTAACACAGGTATTGCATGAGGTTCAGCCCCAGGGAGTAACACAGGTATTGCATGAGGTTCAGCCCCAGGGAGTAACACAGGTATTGCACGAGGTTCAGCCCCAGGGAGTAACACAGGTATTGCATGAGGTTCAGCCCCAGGGAGTAACACAGGTATTGCATGATGTTCAGCCCCAGGGGGTAACACAGGTATTGCATGAGGTTCAGCCCCAGGGAGTAACACAGGTATTGCATGAGGTTCAACTCCAACACGTAGAACTATGAAAATATTGGAGAAGGAGCATATTTATGACGAGTGAATGGAAAGTTTCAAGGTTTGATTTCTCATTAAAAATCTTTTTTTTTTAAATAAAGTGAGTGTAAACGTTGCCTGTATTGATATTTATTAGTGAACAGCGCACATTGTTGGATAGTTGCACTGGCCCTTTAACACTATTAAACATAGTTATGGTGTTTAGTAATAGCGTTAAAAGTAAGCTCCTCTTATATGACAAAGGATTAGGAGAAGTGCAAAGATCAGCCCTTCCACTGCCTTAAGAAATCTAAGTATTAGAAGAGACTTATTGGAAAAAAGGTAAAACTAAATACCATTTATTTGGATTCACAGATGTAATCTGGTTGGATATAAACGATGCCTGACATTTTCCCATGTTGCAGCATATGGAAAGCAATGCATGTAATGCAGAAAAATATAAAATCATTAATAAGTAGCAGTTTAATCACATAAGATTTCCAGTACATGTCTTAAGCACTTCTGTTGCTGCCGTGGCAACAGATCCTACCCACCAGCAGCATCTTACTATGTGGTATTACTACAAGCTAAATTAAACTATTTTGCAGAATCTGAAAATATAAAAAAATAATGAAGATAACATAACTAATACTATATTTAAGTCTACAATTGTGACAAGATAGAGACATCAGGCATGCCTAGACAGTGCGTGAGCCAAGATAGAGACATCAGGCACACCTCAGACAGTGCAGGAGCCATGATAGAGACATCAAGCACACCTAGACAGTGCAGGAGCCAAGGTAGAGACATCAGGCACACCTAGACAGTGCAGGAGCCAAGGTAGAGACATCAGGCACACCTAGACAGTGCAGGAGCCATGATAGAGACATCAAGCACATCTCAGACAGTGCATGAGCCACAATAGAGACATCAGGCACACCTAGACAGTGCAAGAGCCAAGGTAGAGACATCAGGCACACCTAGACAGTGCGGGAGCCATGATAGAGACATCAGGCACACCTAGACAGTGCGGGAGCCATGATAGAGACATCAGGCATATCTCAGACAGTACAGGAGCCAAGATAGAGACATCAGGCACACCTCAGACAGTGCGGGAGCCAAGATAGAGACATCAGGCACACCTAGACATTGCAAGAGCCAAGGTAGAGACATCAGGCACATCTCAGACAGCGCAGGAGCCATGATAGAGACATTAGGCACATCTCAGACAGTGCAGGAGCCAAGATAGAAACATCAGGCACATCTCAGACAGTGCAGGAGCCATCATAGCGACATCAGGCACAGGTCAGACAGTGCAGGAGCCATGTTAGAGTCATCAGGCACACCTAGACAGTTCCGGAGCCAAGATAGAGACATCAGGCACACCCAGACAGTGCGGGAGCCATGATAGAGACAGTAGGCACATCTCAGACAGTGCAGGAGCCAAGATAGAGACATCAGGCACGCCTAGACAGTGCAGGAGCCATGTTAGAGTCATCAGGCACACCTAGACAGTTCCGGAGCCAGGATAGAGACATCAGGCACACCCAGACAGTGCGGGAGCCATGATAGAGACAGTAGGCACATCTCAGACAGTGCATGAGCCATATTAGAGACATCAGGCACACCTAGACAGTTCAGGAGCCAAGATATTGACATCAGGCACACCTAGACAGTGTGGGAGCCATGATAGAGACAGTAGGCACATCTCAGACAGTGCAGGAGCCAAGATAGAGACATCAGTCACATCTAAGACAGTGCAGGAGCCAAGATAGAGACATCAGGCACGCCTAGACAGTGCAGGAGCCAAAATAGAGACATCAGTCACATCTCAGACAGTGCAGGAGCCATGATAGAGACATCAGGCACATCTCAGACAGTGCACTAGCCAAGATAGAGACATCAGGCACGCCTAGACAGTGCAGGAGCCAAGATAGAGACATCAGGCACGCGTAGACATTGCGGGAGCCAAGATAGAGACATCAGGCATATCTGAGACAGTGCAGGAGCCATGATAGAGACAGTAGGCACATCTCAGACAGTGCAGGAGCCATGACAGAGACATCAGACACACCTCAGAGAGTGCAGGAGCCAAGATAGAGACATCAGGCATAGCTCAGACAGTGCAGGAGCCACGATAGAGACATCAGGCACACCTAGACAGTGCGGGAGCCAAGATAGAGACATCAGGCACACCTCAGACAGTGCAGGAGCCTAGATCGAGACATCAGACACATCTCAGACAGTGCAGGAGCAAATATAGAGACATCAGGCACATCTCAGACAGTGCAGGAGCCAAGATAGAGACATCAGGCACGCCTAGACAGTGCAGGAGCCAAGATAGAGACATCAGGCACATCTCAGACAGTGCAGAAGCCAATATAGAGACATCAGGCACATCTCAGACAGTGCAGGAGCCACGATAGAGACATTAGGCACACATAGACAGTGCGGGAGCCAAGATAGAGACATCAGGCACACCTCAGACAGTGCAGGAGCCAAGACAGAGACATCAGACACACCTCAGAGAGTGCAGGAGCCAAGATAGAGACATCAGGCATAGCTCAGACAGTGCAGGAGCCACGATAGAGACATCAGGCACACCTAGACAGTGCGGGAGCCAAGATAGAGACATCAGGCACACCTCAGACAGTGCAGGAGCCAAGACAGAGACATCAGTCACATCTCAGACAGTGCAGGAGCAAATATAGAGACATCAGGCATATCTCAGACAGTGCAGGAGCCAATATAGAGACATCAGGTGCATCTCAGACAGTGCAGAAGCCATGATAGAGACATCAGGCACATATCAGACAGTGCAGGAGCCACGATAGAGACATCAGGCACATCTCAGACAGTGCAGGAGCCACGATAGAGACATTAGGCACACATAGACAGTGCGGGAGCCAAGATAGAGACATCAGGCACACCTCAGACAGTGCAGGAGCCAAGATCGAGACATCAGGCACATCTCAGACAGCACAGGAGCCAAGATAGAGACATCAGGCACATCTCAGACAGCGCAGGAGCCAAGATCGAGACTTAAGGCACGCCTAGACAGTGCGGGAACCACGATAGAGACATCAGACACACCTAGACAGTGCAGGAGCCATGATAGAGACATCCGGCACATCTCAGACAGTGCAGGAGCCAATATAGAGACATCAGGCACATCTCAGACAGTGTTGGAGCCAAGATCGAGACTAAAGGCACACCTAGACAGTGCGGGAGCCATGATAGAGACATCAGGCGCATCTCAGACAGTGCAGGAGCCATGATAGAGACATCAGGCACATATTAGACAGTGAGGGAGCCAAGATAGAGACATCAGGCACACCTCAGACAGTACAGGAGCAAAGATAGAGACATCAGGCACATCTAGACAGTGCGTGAGCCAAGATAGAGACTTAAGCACACCTATACAGTGCAAGAGCCAAGATAGAGACATCAGGCACAGCTCAGACAGTGCAGGAGACATGATAGAGACATCAGACACACCTAGGAAGTGCGAGATCCATGATAGAGAGACCAAACACACCTAGACAGTACAGTAGCCATGATAAAGTGACCAGACACACCTAGACAGCGCAGGAGCCATGATAAAGAAACTAGCCACACCTAGACAGTGCAGGAGACATGATAGAGAGACCAGACACACCTAGACAGTACAGAAGCCATGATAAAGAGTCTAGACACACCTAGACAGTGCAGAAGCCATGATAAAGAGTCTAGACACACCTAGACAGTGCAGGAGCCTAGATCGAGACATCAGACACATCTCAGACAGTGCAGGAGCAAATATAGAGACATCAGGCACATCTCAGACAGTGCAGGAGCCAAGATAGAGACATCAGGCACGCCTAGACAGTGCAGGAGCCAAGATAGAGACATCAGGCACATCTCAGACAGTGCAGAAGCCAATATAGAGACATCAGGCACATCTCAGACAGTGCAGGAGCCACGATAGAGACATTAGGCACACATAGACAGTGCGGGAGCCAAGATAGAGACATCAGGCACACCTCAGACAGTGCAGGAGCCAAGACAGAGACATCAGACACACCTCAGAGAGTGCAGGAGCCAAGATAGAGACATCAGGCATAGCTCAGACAGTGCAGGAGCCACGATAGAGACATCAGGCACACCTAGACAGTGCGGGAGCCAAGATAGAGACATCAGGCACACCTCAGACAGTGCAGGAGCCAAGACAGAGACATCAGTCACATCTCAGACAGTGCAGGAGCAAATATAGAGACATCAGGCATATCTCAGACAGTGCAGGAGCCAATATAGAGACATCAGGTGCATCTCAGACAGTGCAGAAGCCATGATAGAGACATCAGGCACATATCAGACAGTGCAGGAGCCACGATAGAGACATCAGGCACATCTCAGACAGTGCAGGAGCCACGATAGAGACATTAGGCACACATAGACAGTGCGGGAGCCAAGATAGAGACATCAGGCACACCTCAGACAGTGCAGGAGCCAAGATCGAGACATCAGGCACATCTCAGACAGCACAGGAGCCAAGATAGAGACATCAGGCACATCTCAGACAGCGCAGGAGCCAAGATCGAGACTTAAGGCACGCCTAGACAGTGCGGGAACCACGATAGAGACATCAGACACACCTAGACAGTGCAGGAGCCATGATAGAGACATCCGGCACATCTCAGACAGTGCAGGAGCCAATATAGAGACATCAGGCACATCTCAGACAGTGTTGGAGCCAAGATCGAGACTAAAGGCACACCTAGACAGTGCGGGAGCCATGATAGAGACATCAGGCGCATCTCAGACAGTGCAGGAGCCATGATAGAGACATCAGGCACATATTAGACAGTGAGGGAGCCAAGATAGAGACATCAGGCACACCTCAGACAGTACAGGAGCAAAGATAGAGACATCAGGCACATCTAGACAGTGCGTGAGCCAAGATAGAGACTTAAGCACACCTATACAGTGCAAGAGCCAAGATAGAGACATCAGGCACAGCTCAGACAGTGCAGGAGACATGATAGAGACATCAGACACACCTAGGAAGTGCGAGATCCATGATAGAGAGACCAAACACACCTAGACAGTACAGTAGCCATGATAAAGTGACCAGACACACCTAGACAGCGCAGGAGCCATGATAAAGAAACTAGCCACACCTAGACAGTGCAGGAGACATGATAGAGAGACCAGACACACCTAGACAGTACAGAAGCCATGATAAAGAGTCTAGACACACCTAGACAGTGCAGAAGCCATGATAAAGAGTCTAGACACACCTAGACAGTGCAGGAGACATGATAGAGAGACCAGACACACCTAGACAGCGCAGGAGACATGATAGAGAGACCAGACACACCTAGACAGTGCAGGAGACATGATAGAGAGAACAGACACACCTAGACAGTGCAGGAGACATGATAAAGAGACCAGACACACCTAGGAAGTGCGAGATCCATGATAGAGAGACCAGACACACCTAGACAGTGCAGGAGACATGATAGAGAGAACAGACACACCTAGACAGTGCAGGAGACATGATAGAGACATCAGGCACAGCTCAGACAATATAGGAACCGTGATAGAGACTCCTGGCACATACAGAGACTTGGTAACTGTCTGATAAGAGATCTCAGATGGATAATGAGAAATAAATCCCTATTAATATGAGCTGTGCTCGCTTACCCCGGGAATGTCGCATCGCTCCTCTCTCATCTACTTATAATCTGATATTAATTCTTTGTTTCCGTGAGTGTTATAGGTGTTCAATTATCACTCTAATAATTATTTAAATGATTGGTAGATGTTATAGATCATATATAATGTATCCAGTGTCAGTACATTCTGCAGCGCAGTATAAAGGTTGGCAGTGGATAAGAGGGTATTTTAACTTCATTTTAGGCACCAAAAATAAAATGGTAAGCTCTGAAGCTCAGGAATGTATTGTGGTTAAAAATGTGTGTGTAGTGCTGCTTACTTATAGAGCTATACAGGATCACATATATATATAGGTAGGTAATGTATATATCATTACAACAACACCAAAGGGTAGTATTATCCCCATAACTGTTCCATACAGCACAACATCACATACAGCACAATCACATACAGCACAATCACATACAGCACATCATCACATACAGCACAATCACATACAGCACAATCACATACAGCACACAATCACATACAGCACAATCACATACAGCACACAATCACATACAGCACAATCACATACAGCACATCATCACATACATCACACAATCACATACAGCACAATCACATACATCACACAATCACATACAGCACAATCACATACAGCACAATCATCACATACAGCACATCATCACATACATCACACAATCACATACAGCACAATCACATACAGCACACAATCACATACAGCACAATCACATACAGCACATCATCACATACATCACACAATCACATACAGCACAATCACATACATCACACAATCACATACAGCACAATCACATACAGCACATCATCACATACATCACACAATCACATACAGCACAATCACATACAGCACACAATCACATACAGCACAATCACATACAGCACATCATCACATACATCACACAATCACATACAGCACAATCACATACATCACACAATCACATACAGCACAATCACATACAGCACATCATCACATACATCACACAATCACATACAGCACAATCACATACAGCACAATCACATACAGCACACAATCACATACAGCACAATCACATACAGCACACAATCACATACAGCACAATCACATACAGCACATCATCACATACATCACACAATCACATACAGCACAATCACATACATCACACAATCACATACAGCACAATCACATACAGCACATCATCACATACATCACACAATCACATACAGCACAATCACATACATCACACAATCACATACAGCACAATCACATACAGCACACAATCACATACAGCACAATCACATACAGCACACAATCACATACAGCACACAATCACATACAGCACACAATCACATACAGCACAATCACATACAGCACACAATCACATACAGCACAATCACATACAGCACAATCACATACAGCACAATCATCACATACAGCACATCATCACATACATCACACAATCACATACAGCACAATCACATACATCACACAATCACATACAGCACAATCACATACAGCACACAATCACATACAGCACAATCACATACAGCACACAATCACATACAGCACAATCACATACAGCACAATCACATACAGCACAATCATCACATACAGCACATCATCACATACATCACACAATCACATACAGCACAATCACATACAGCACACAATCACATACAGCACACAATCACATACAGCACAATCACATACAGCACATCATCACATACAGCACATCATCACATACAGCACACAATCACATACAGCACACAATCACATACAGCACAATCACATACAGCACATCATCACATACAGCACATCATCACATACAGCACAATCACATACAGCACACAATCACATACAGCACACAATCACATACAGCACAATCACATCCAGCACAACATCACATCCAGCACAACATCACATACAGAAGAATCACATACAGCACAATCACATTCAGCACACAATCACATACAGCACATCATCACATATAGCACAATCACATACAGCACACAATCACATACAGCACATCATCACATATAGCACAATCACATACAGCACATCATCACATACAGCACAATCTCATACAGCACATCATGATATACAGCACAATCACATACAGCACATCATCACATACAGCACAGCATCACCTACAGCACATCACATACAGAAGAATCACATACAGCACATCATCACATACAGTACAATCACATACAGCACATCATCACATACAGCACATCATCACCTACAGCACATCATCACATACAGTACAATCACATACAGCACATCACATACAGAAGAATCACATACAGCACAGCATCACCTACAGCACATCACATACAGAAGAATCACATAAAGCACATCATCACATACAGTACAACATCACATACAGCACATCATCACATACAGCACAACATCATATACAGCACATCATCACATACAGCACAACATCATATACAGCACATCATCACATACAGAAGAATCACATACAGCAGAACAACATATACAGAAGAATCACATACAGCAGAACATCACATACAGCACAATCACATACAGCACAACATCACATACTCAGAAATCACATACAGCACATCATCACATACAGCACAAAATCACATACAGCACATCATCAGATACAGCACAATCTCATACAGCACATCATCACATACAGCACAATCACATACAGCACACACTGCTTCATATAGATCACAATCAGAGACAGCTCAGCTTCTGTAGCCCATTGACCAGAGATGCTCATTGTACAGATTTGCCTATTGCCCACAGATTTGCCCATTGCCCACAGATGCTCATTGTACATATTTGCCCATTGCCTCGAGATGCTCATTGTACAGATTTGCCCATTGCCTAGAGATAGATGCCCATTGCCCAGAGATGCTCATTGTACAGGTTTGCCCATTGCCCACAGATGCTCCTTGTACAGATTTGCCTATTGTGCAGAGGATGCTCATTGTACAGATTTGCCCATTGCCTAGAGATAGATGCCCATTGCCCAGAGATGCTCATTGTACAGATTTTCCCATTGCCTAGAGATAGATGCCCATTGCCCAGAGATGCTCATTGTACAGGTTTGCCCATTGCCCACAGATGCTCATTGTACAGATTTGCCTATTGTACAGAGGATGCTCATTGTACAGATTTGCCTATTGTACAGAGGATGCTCATTGTACAGATTTGCCCATTACCCACAGATAGTCATTGCCAGACATGCTCACTCATCCCCATTTCATAATATAAATCGGTCCTCCTAAAGACAGCTCAGCCCTTTCTCCAGAGTGTGCAGCAGCAGCAAGCAGGGACTGGCTGGCAGGGCTGCACTCTCTCCTATTTATTACACTCAGCAGCAAGCAGGGACTGGCTGGCAGGGCTGCACTCTCTCCTATTTATTACACTCAGCAGCAAGCAGTGACTGGCTGGCAGGGCTGCACTCTCTCCTAATTATTACACTCAGCAGCAGGTGGGGGCAGTCCTGGGATGCAGGGATGCTCTGAAGGACACAGATGCTGCTGGATACACATCTCTCTTAGCATCCTTCTTTCTTTGCATCTTTCACTCATGCTTTGAGGAAACTGATTTAAGCAGCAGAGAACCAGCCAGTAAATGGAGCACAATCACATCTATAACACATCATTGCTGGCTCACAAGGATGGCTGTGGATTGGGATATGTACCAATTATATACTACAGCACTCTGCTGTGCTTGGGATTACCAGGTAAGGAGGGTTTTATTACCTCTTTATTTGCCATTGTATACATGGATACAGTACACACATGTATCAGATATATGGCAATAGAATAACTTCAGGAATTTTCTAATGAACTGTTTTTTGTGTTTTTTATTTGAAAAAAATAATAAGTATTTAGAATTTTGCATAAATATATATATATATATATATATATATATATATATATATATATATATTTGTAAGGTGAGGGGTTGCAAAGTGGACTAAGCACTGGAGATATTTAATATGATGCCAATGAACAAAACTGCAATATCTTTGGCTCTGATACCAAAAAATGTTTATTTTAATGATACATTTAGTTATATACTGATTCATATACATTCATTCAGGTAATTAGATAGTTTGCACACATTTCTAAGCATAGTTTTATGGTTAAAAATAAAGTTTATTATTTTTAAAAATTAATATGCTGGATTTCCCCCAGAAATTGTTAAAGGATGCTGAATGTGAATCAATGCAAACAATATCTTGGTAGGTTTTAGCAAACATATGAATTTAAATGAGGGTATAAATGGATTTTTTTGGAGTGATGGAATAAACGCTGTCTTTATTAGTAACTATTAATAATATTTTTGTTAATATTTCAGTTCAATCCCTTTAATCAAACACCAGAACGAGATTAAAATTGGAGACACACTCACTTTACTCTGTTCAATTTTCTGCCTCCTTGCTCCTTAAGAGATTATGTAGATCAAGAAAATCCAATCTTAGGGCCTTATTCAATTGCGATTTGGCCAATTGAATAGGGCTCGATATAAGCACACAGCATATTTTTTTACAGAAGTTTTTAGTTAGTGAAGACCTTGCTTTTGGATAGAAGTTCTGTAAAAAATATGCTGTGTGCTTATATAGGGCCCTATTCAATTGGCCGAATCGCATTTGAATGAGGCCCTTAGTGTGTTATAAAGAAATATAATATATATGCAATGTGCCAGTGGGCTCCTAGGGCCTCATTCAATTGTGATTTGGCCAATTGAATAGGGCTCTATATAAGCACAGAGCATATTTTTTTACAGAAGTTTTTAGTTGGTGAACTTATATCCAAAAGTGAGGTCTTCACTAACTAAAAACTTCTGTAAAAAAATATGCTCTGTGCTTATATAGAGCCCTATTAAATTGGCCAAATCTCAATTGAATGAGGCCCCTATAGAGCAGAGTATTGGTCACTTTACACATTGTAGTGAAGTTCAGACGCTTGAATAAATCAGGTTATTACTGATTAGTTACAAGATTCAAGAAAAGAGACATTCTGTGAATATTAATAACATCTGGGGCCTCATTCTTATGCGATTTGGCCAATTGAATAGGGCTCTATATAAGCACAGAGCATGTTTTTTTTAAAGAAGTTTTTAGTTAGCAAGCATCTATCCAAAAGCAAGGTTTTCACTAACTAAAAACTTATTTAAAGAAAATATGTTTTGTGCTTATTTAGACCCCTATTCAATTGGCCAAATTGCAATTGAATGAGGCCCTTTGTATATTAATATGATAACAATATGCAAGATTGCCAAATGAATGAAACAGAAAGCAAACTGTACTGAGGGTTTTCTGCAAATGTTTAAGACATCTCTTAGCAACAGTGAAACAATATGAGCCATGTTCACTAACTTAAGAATGTTCTCATTAGTAAGGGAAGACATCTCCAAGTCCAATTTATTTTATTGTTCTGTAGAGTTAAGTTTAAAAGATGTGGATGAAGTTGGGGTGTCACAATCCAATAGAAAGCTCTCATATTAAAGAGTATTGAACTGAGGGGTGTTGTTTAGTCGTTCAGTCGTGTTTGTCTCTCTGTGACCCTGTGGACTGCAGCACACCAGGCACTTCTATCATTATGTCTCTGGTTGTGCTGATACATAAGGTTTTCATGGCAATGGAGTGGGTTGTCAGTTCCTTTTTCCAGCTTAACTTCTCTCGTATGACCGGTCCATCTTGGGTGACCCTATATGGTATAGTTGAAAGCTTCATTGACGTACACAAGCCCCTTCACCACGACTAGGTCATGATCCAAAAGGGGACTGAGGGGTACTGAGACTTATCTGGCACTAGGTCCACATAATGGCAACTAATACTAAATTATATGACTTAACTGTAGGGGATCTGAGTGTTGGTGAACATGTTAAGACCGTGTTTCCATGATGTCCCAACTGTATCCTTTAGAAAAGATCTTGTAGTTGAGACCCCCACCCTCAGGAAATATTTGTCCCCCAGATGGGAATTGTGTGTGTAAAATGTCCAAGTATATAATGTAAACCTTCTGCCATCTTGGGGGCGGAGCCGGCTGCTCCTCTTCCCTCGCTTCCCTATAATAACCAGCTGATCGGTCACCAATCCACCCCAGTCCCCAAATAGATCTGTGCGCTTCACTTTGTTACCCCAGACCTCAGTTTAGAGTGAGAGAGAAGTGTAAGGCCAGAGTGAGAGAGAAGTGAGAAACCGAAATAAGAGAGAAGTGAGGGGCCAGAGTGAGAGAGAAGTGAGAAACCGAAATAAGAGAGAAGTGAGGGGTCAGAGTGAGAGAGAAGTGAGAGACCAGAGTGAGAGAGAAGTGGAAGGCTAGAGTGAGAGAGATGTGAGGGGCCAGAATGAGAGAGAAGTGAGAGACCAGAGTGAGAGAGAAGTGGAAGGCTAGAGTGAGAGAGAAGTGAGAGGCCAGAATGAGAGAGAAGTGGAAGGCTAGAGTGAGAGAGAAGTGAAGGGCCAGAATGACAGATAGGTGAGAGGCCAGAGTGAGAGAGAAGTGAGGGGCGAGAGAGAGAGAGAAGTGAGGGGCCAGAATGAGAGAGAAGAGAGAGGCCAGAGTGAGAGAGAACTGGAAGGCTAGAGTGAGAGAGAAGTGAAGGGCCAGAATGACAGATAGGTGAGAGGCCAGAGTGAGAGAGAAGTGAGGGGCGAGAGAGAGAGAGAAGTGAGGGGCCAGAATGAGAGAGAAGAGAGAGGCCAGAGTGAGAGAGAACTGGAAGGCTAGAGTGAGAGAGAAGTGAGGGGCCAGAATGAGAGATAAGTTAAAGGCCAGAGTGAGAGAGAAGTGAGGGGCGAGAGTGAGAGAGAAGTGAGGGGCCAGAATGAGAGAGAAGTGAGAGGCCAGAGTGAGAGAGAACTGGAAGGCTAGAGTGAGAGAGAAGTGAGGGGCCAGAATGAGAGAGAAGTGAGAGGCCAGAGTGAGAGAGAAGTGAGGGGCCAGAATGAGAGAGAAGTGAGAGGCCAGAGTGAGAGAGAAGTGAGGGGCCAGAATGAGAGAGAAGTGAGAGGCCAGAGTGAGAGAGAAGTGAGGGACCAGAGTGAGAGAGAAGAGAGAGTCTGAAGTGAGAGAGAAGTGTGAGAGAGAAGTGAGAGGCCAGAGTGAGAGAGAAGTGAGAGGCCAGAGTGAGAGAGAAGTGGAAGGCTAGAGTTAGAGAGAAGTGAGGGGCCAGAATGAGAGAGAAGTGAGAGGCCAGAGTGAGAGAGAAGTGGAAGGCTAGAGTGAGAGAGAAGTGAGGGGCCAGAGTGAGAGAGAAGTGAGGGGCCAGAATGAGAGAGAAGTGAGAGGCTAGAGTGAGAGGGAAGTGGAAGGCTAGAGTGAGAGAGAAGTGAGGGGCCAGAATGAGAGTGAAGTGAGAGGCTAGAGTGAGAGGGAAGTGGAAGGCTAGAGTGAGAGAGAAGTGAGAGGCCAGAATGAGAGAGAAGTGGAAGGCTAGAGTGAGAGAGAAGTGAAGGGCCAGAATGAGAGATAAGTGAGAGGCCAGAGTGAGAGAGAAGTGAGAGGCCAGAATGAGAGAGAAGTGGAAGGCTAGAGTGAGAGAGAAGTGAGGGGCCAGAATGAGAGAGAAGTGAGAGGCCAGAGTGAGAAAGAAGTGAGGGGCCAGAATGAGAGAGAAGTGAGAGGCCAGAATGAGAGAGAAGTGAGAGGCTAGAGTGAGAGAGAAGTGGAAGGCTAGAGTGAGAGAGAAGTGAAGGGCCAGAATGAGAGATAAGTGAGAGGCCAGAGTGAGAGAGAAGTGAGGGGCAAGAGAGAGAGAGAAGTGAGGGGCCAGAATGAGAGAGAAGTGAGAGGCCAGAGTGAGAGAGAACTGGAAGGCTAGAGTGAGAGAGAAGTGAGGGGCCAGAATGAGAGAGAAGTGAGAGGCCAGAGTGCGAGAGAAGTGAGGGGACAGAATGAGAGAGAAGTGAGAGGCCAGAATGAGAGAGAAGTGAGAGGCTAGAGTGAGAGAGAAGTGTAAGGCCAGAGTGAGAGAGACGTGAGAAACCGAAATAAGAGAGAAGTGAGGGGTCAGAGTGAGAGAGAAGTGAGAGGCTAGAGTGAGAGAGAAGTGAGGGGCCAGAATGAGAGAGAAGTGAGAGGCCAGAGTGAGAGAGAAGTGGAAGGCTAGAGTGAGAGACAAGTGAGAGGCCAGAATGAGAGAGACGTGAGAGGCCAGAGTGAGAGAGAAGTGAGGGGCCAGAATGAGAGAGAAGTGAGAGGCTAGAGTGAGAGAGAAGTGTAAGGCCAGAGTGAGAGAGACGTGAGAAACCGAAATAAGAGAGAAGTGAGGGGTCAGAGTGAGAGAAGTGAGAGACCAGAGTGAGAGAGAAGTGGAAGGCTAGAGTGAGAGAGAAGTGAGGGGCCAGAATGAGAGAGAAGTGGGAGACCAGAGTGAGAGAGAAGTGGAAGGCTAGAGTGAGAGAGAAGTGAGGGGCCAGAATGACAGAGAAGTGAGAGGCCAGAGTGAGAGAGAAGTGAGAGGCCATAGTAAGAGAGAAGTGAGGGTCCAGAATGAGAGAGAAGTGGAATGCTAGAGTGAGAGAGAAGTGAGAGTCTGAAGTGAGAGAGAAGTGAGAGGCCAGAATGAGAGAGAAGTGGAAGGCCAGAGTGAGAGAGAAGTGAAGGGCCAGAATGAGAGATAAGTGAGAGGCCGGAGTGAGAGAGAAGTGAGGGGCGAGAGTGAGAGAGAAGTGAGGGGACAGAATGAGAGAGAAATGAGAGGCCAGAGTGAGAGAGAAGTGTAAGGCTAGAGTGAGAGAGAAGTGAGAGTGGCCAGAATGAGAGAGAAGTGAGAGGCCAGAGTGAGAGAGAAGTGAGAGGCCAGAGTAAGAGAGAACTGGAAGGCTAGAATGAGAGAGAAGTGAGGGGCCAGAATGAGAGAGAAGTGAGAGGCCAGAGTGAGAGAGAAGTGAGGGGCCAGAATGAGAGAGAAGTGAGAGGCAAGAGTGAGAGAGAAGTGAGGGGCCAGAGTGAGAGAGAAGTGAGAGTCTGAAGTGAGAGAGAAGTGAGAGGCCAGAGTGAGAGAGAAGTGGAAGGCTAGAGTGAGAGAGAAGTGAGAGTCTGAAGTGAGAGAGAAGTGAGAGTCTGAAGTGAGAGAGAAGTGAGAGGCCAGAGTGAGAGAGAAGTGGAAGGCTAGAGTGAGAGAGAAGTGAGAGTCTGAAGTGAGAGAGAAGTGAGAGTCTGAAGTGAGAGATAAAGTAAGAGGCCAGAGTGAGAGAGAAGTGAGAGTCTGAATTGAGAGAGAAGTGAGAGTCTGAAGTGAGAGAGAAGTGAGAGGCCAGAGTGAGAGAGAAGTGAGAGGCCATAGTAAGAGAGAAGTGAGGGTCCAGAATGAGAGAGAAGTGGAATGCTAGAGTGAGAGTCTGAAGTGAGAGAGAAGTGAGAGGCCAGAATGAGAGAGAAGTGCGGGGCCAGAGTGAGAGAGAAGTAAGAGGTAAGAGTGAGAGAGAAGTGAGACGCCATAGTAAGAGAGAAGTGAGGGGCCAGAATGAAAGAGAAGTGGAATGCTAGAGTGAGAGAGAAGTGAGAGTCTGAAGTGAGAGAGAAGTGAGAGGCCAGAGTGAGAGAGAAGTGAGAGGCCAGAATGAGAGAGAAGTGAGAGGCCAGAGTGAGAGAGAAGTGGAAGTCTAGAGTGAGAGAGAAGTGAGAGTCTGAAGTGAGAGAGAAGTGGGAGGCCGGTATGAGAGCAATCCTGTTGGCAGGTGTGAGAAATAATACAAAGACAGGGGTGAGATGAAACTGGCAGGCAGGTGGGCAGTGAGACAGACGGCAAGTGTAAAAGAGAAGTTTGAGGCAGCATGAGAGAGGTTGCCAGGAATGAAAGAGAGGTGTGAGGCTGGTGTGGGGGGAAACTAGAAGTCATTAGTGTGGAAGAGAAGTGGGTGGCAGGTGTTGCAGAGCAGTGGGAGGAAGATGTGGGAGAGAAGTGGGAGGCAGGCGCGGAATATAATGCAGAGACAGATGTGAGAGAAGACTGGGAGTGGGTGTGGTAATTAAGGAGAGGGCAGCTGTGAGAGAGAAGTGGGAAGCCGGAGTGAGAGAGAAGTGAGGCCATTTGGGACTGAGCTGTCAGACATTAGGAGCAATGAGCATATTCATGGCGGTATGATACACCTAAATACCTCAGTATTCTAAGAAAACGTTCACAATATCGGACAATAAACCAAGATTATAATATCAACTTATCTTAAATTCTATACCCAGTGGTCCCTTCCTAGTATTTCCGACCTGGAATGTTCTTCGGTGATAGTATTAAATAACTGCAATTTTTAAATGTATTATTGGTACTTTATTGTAATTATATCTCAAAGGGAAAACTGTAGGATTTCATTTGAGGTTCATGGTAATCCCAGTAATCAAGGAGTTAATACATATCACGGAACCCGGATGGACTAGAATAGTGGCTTTAATGATTTTTATGGATTTCTACATTTCTGGATTGCAAATCGGACTTCTAAACTTTGTAATTTAGACGCCATGTTTTACTGATGCCATGATGACGGTCTCATTGACTATTGTCCCTTTCTAACTTGTAACTTACGAGCTTGCTTAATTGATCATGATCTTGCCCTGAAATGCTGCTTACGGGTTCATGGTTTGCGTGTTGGGGCTGTGAGCCTGTAATTATGGGTTAGTGACAATTGAATATGTTTAAATGTTTAAAAAAAATGTGACCCACAGCCAAAAGTTCAGTTTGGAGGTAATTATGGGCTTGCAATAAAATACGTTAGATCGTTATGTTGGATAATACAGAGTGTGGGATAATTTGTTCCTTTTCTAGTCTTTTTCATCTGGATGGACTTTTGAATGACATTGTTTATTGGAGGACCTGGTGAGACAACATATTGTATGGCATTCACAGTTGTCTCAAGTTGTACTAGACGCAAACTCCAAAATACCCAAGTAATTACTTGATATAGTGTTCCAGACTTTTAGAATAATATATTACTATGAATTGATTTTCATGTTGGCAGCTCATATTTATCCCAATACTAGAATATTGCCCTTCAAAAAATGACGGCAATGAAATTGTAAGTAAATGGTGTTTGGTGTATTTAATGTGGCTGATGTAGCGTCGTTCGTTTTCTATGTCCTGCGTGTTTTTTCGGTATATCCGTAGCTGATCGGTGGTGTTTTGCGTGTTTCTGGTAGTGTTTTGCGTGTTTAGGGATCTTTAGCCTCGTTTTCGTTTTGTTCGGCGGCCATTTTTTCTCTTGCTTAGGTGATTTTCTGGTCTCTAAACTCCGAAATTTGGACTTAAATGGAGGTGTAACGTCACGTGCAGAGGTCCTGGGTGCCCCCCCTTGCTGTGACTAACCTTTTTCTGTGTTTGTTGTTTGTATTTATTGTGTTTGTAATGTTTTTGGGGTTACGCGGGTTGTGTCCTTGTTTTCTAATCTCGTAGTTGTTTTTCGGCAAGTACGTAGGTGTTTGGTGGTGTTTTGCGTCTTTAGACTTTTCGTTATTTTTCGGCTGCCATTTTTTCTCTCGCTTAGAGAATTGTTTTGTGTCTAAACTCTTTTAATTTGACTTAAATTGAGGTGTAACTTTAGTTTTCGAGGTCCTGGATGCTCCCTCTTCCTGTAAGTAAGCTTTTTATGTATTTGTCGTGTGTATTTATTGTATTTTTCATGTTTTGATGTGCGCGTGTTGCGGCCGATTTTTGCAAGGTCGTAATGGGTTGTAACGTGTCTTGTATTTTCTTTGCGTGACGACGTAAATTTTGCGAGGGTTGCAGTTGCTGGCAAGGTGCGCCTTCGGCGCTCCTTGCCAGCAACTGCGACCCTCGCTTCGCCGCAAGCATCGACTCGTATGGTCACAACTATATATGTGATAAGTCAAACATCATTAAAATAATCCCCTGAATGCACTATTTGAGAAGATCATCTATCATGTATCTTTTCCTCTTTCCCATTCTGTCTAAAAGTCGGACTTGTGTTGGATAAAATAAATAAAAAGTCATGACATATAACATGGTGCTGGCGAATGTTGTCTCTTTAGCCATTGGTGGTCTATGGTTATTCCTTAGAGATGTGCTCATTTTAGATATTACTTCCAGTAGACTTACAGAAAATGAATTCAGTAAAGTATCGCCGTAGATCTGCTGTGAAGGGGTTTCCAAGGTAATAAATATGGAAGACATTCAGTATAAAAATGTCCAAGTAATTTAGTGTAATGATGACATTCTGGATACAGATTCTCATTAGGTGCTTTCTGTAGCAACATTTGCTTTTAATGAAACAGATGCACAGAGCACATGCCATTGCTGTATTCATCAATAAGAAGGAGAAGTTTAGTGGCCAAGGAACGGAATGTGCCGTCTCTCCCAAGACAGAGGGGACGAGATGTGTTGTAGATGAAAGAGGGGAATTAGAACCCATTGAGAATGTTATTTTATGACATATTTAAAGCAAGATCTTCCATAGTTTATTGACAGTGCTTTATATAAGTAAGTAAATCATTTCAGTCCTTAAATGACAAAAGATTAAAAAAAAAAAAAAAAGGAAATTAAAAAATGTTTGGGAAAATATATTGACATCCTCGAGATTAGTTAATCCTGCGATTTTTAGACACACTGGAGAGTGGGCAGGCTAGATTATATTAGTAATTAAAGTCTATGGGCTCCATTCCAATCTTTAAAGTTGCTTATTTAATAGTCGTTGACTCATAAATCAGTACCTAATTATTACAAACCAGAGAAAAAATGTCCAGAAGGACATGCAAAATGGGTTACAAAGAACAAAACACAAATCCACATGTAGAGGTCCCATTGAAACTTCCCCCAAACAGGTTCTATTTGAAAATCCTAGTGAGACACTTTATGGTCTGAGTGCATGTAAGTCATCAGGTGGTACAAACATCCTACGTGTATTGTGACCCAGCCATAGTGGCACAAAAATGCCTCTGAGAAGCAAACAAGCTTAAAATCATTATAAAAAAGAACTTTTGTAACTGAGCTCCTCGGAGGAGTAGCTCATGTGCTGCAAATGACTTTTGCTGGGTTTTACTTCCTTAAATATTACGTTTTGCTGCTTCTGATTACCTGAAATATGTGCCAATCATAATTGGCCAATCAGAATCGTATAGTAGCTGTTCCTCTGCTAATGTTAAATGCCATGGGGATCCTTACAGAAACTCCATGACAAGTGGGTTAATTTTAAGAGCCACAGGGTCCCCCATTGTGTCTCATTTTTGCATGCATTGCTGGGTGTTTACTTTTAGTTGCCATGGGGTTCTATAGAGACCCCCATGGCTATAGTTAGATGGTGGGTTGGGGATTGGGGATTATCAAACACTTGAGAGGAGGGAATCGCTGAAGTTTCTCATTTAAAGTTGATTTAGTAAAGGAATACCAGGGATCACTGTGCTCATAGGGAGTAGGGGGTCATGACAGAGGGTTCATAAATCCCCTACATTCATTTTTTTTATTATTTAACCTCTTCCCTAACAGAAATTGGAAGCAATCTCATATTCTAATAATTACATTACTTAGAAATGTTAGATTTGACAAATTATATCTGATGGTACATATTTTCTGCCCATTGTATCTGTCTACATGTTTGGTTGTTTTACACTTCAGAAAGTCCTTATGACTATTCCAGGCATGCTTGAATGGATTTACATGAGATGAATGTGAATTTTATCAACCGTTGCTGTCTCCCTTCCTTTCCCACAGTCTCTCTCACTTCTCTTCCCATTCTTTTCCTTCTATCCCCACTCTCTCTCCTTGCCCCCATGTCTCTCTGCTTTCCATCTTCACTGTCTCTCTCCCTTCCATCTCCATTGACTATTACCCTTCAACTCCCACCTGCTTCTGACTTATTTTTCACTTTCTCACTCTCTCCCTTCCATACTTACTGTCGCTCTCCTTTCCATCCCTGCTGACTCTCTCCCTTCCATCCTTACTGTGTCTTTCACTTCTCTTCCCAATGTATACTTTTCATCGCCACTCTCTCTCTGTCCATGACCCATGTCTCTCTCCTTTCCATCCTCACTGTCTCTCTCCTTTCTATCCATACTGTCTCTCTACTTTCCATAACTTCTGTCTCTCTCCTTTTCCATCCATACTGACTCTCTTCTTTCCATCCCTACCGACTCTCTCCTTTCCATCCCTTCTGACTCTCTCCTTTCTATTCCTATTGTGTATGTCCCTCTGTCTCTCTGTCTCTCTCTTCTTTCTTGTACTCCTCACACTATCTTTTCATTTACAGTCTACAGACAAAAATCCTCCACCTCCATGTGAGCCATCAAAGACCATGGCATCCAGTCCCTATAAAATAGATACAGTGCCTTGCAAAAGTATTCACCCCCTTGACTTTTTACCTTTTTTGTTACATTACAGCCTTAAGTTCAATGTTTTGTTAATCTGAATTTTATGTCTAAGTTGGTGAAGTGAAATGAGAAAAAAATATACATAAAACTATTTAAAAAAAATAGAAAACAGAAAATTGGCATGTGCGTATGTATTCACCCCCTTTTTTATGAAGCCCATAGAAAGCTCTTGTGCAACCAATTTATTGAAAGGCCCCAGAGGCTGCAACACCTCAGCAAGAGGCACCACTAACCAAACACTGCCATGAAGACAAAGGAACTATCCAAACAAGTAAGGGACAATGTTGTTGAGAAGTTCAAGTCAGGGTTAGGTTATAGAAAAAAGTATTTAATGATCCCCAGGAGCACCATCAAATCTATCATAACCAAATGGAAAGAACATGGCACAACAGCAAACCTGCCAAGAGACGGACCGGGCAAGGAGGGCATTAATCAGAGAGGCAGCACAGAGATCTAAGGTAACCCTGGAGGAGCTGCAGAGATCCACAGCAGAGACTGGAGTATCTGTACATAGGACGACAATAAGCCGTACGCTCCATAGAGTTGGGCTTTATGGCAGAGTGGCCAGAAGAAAGCCATTACTTTCAGCAAAAAACAAAATGGCACGTGTTGATTTTGCGAAAAGGCTTGTGGGAGACTCCTAAAATGTATGGAGGAAGGTGCTCTGGTCTGATGAGACTAGAATTAAACTTTTCGGCCATCGAATAATAATAATAAAAAAAACATCTTCAAAGTTGTGGCATGTTCTGTAAATTAAATGATGCAAATCCTCAAACAATCCATGTTAATTCCAGGTTGTGAGGCAACAAAACATGAAAAATGCCAAGGGGGTGAATACTTTTGCAAGGCACTGTATTACATTAATTTTCTTTTTAACTTCAAGAAACACTGAACAAATATGCAAGGTCTGTTCTTAAATTGGTTTAAAGGCATATGGAACGCACATTTTTTACGCATTTAAAAGAGCAGGTTTTAAACATTATAAAACAGTTTTCAGGAAGAAAAATATTTAGTAAAACTTGTTTAAACTTATTGAAAACCAAGAGGAAATACCGTATTGGTCCGAATATAAGCCGCACCTTTTTTCTGATTTTTGAGCTTGCGAGATACGGGTGCGGCTTATATTCGCGACCGTAAAAAAAATCTTTGCCGATTTGCGAACTTTGCTTGTTACAGGTGCGGCTTCTATTCGCAAACGCAAATTTACTGCCGACTTGCGCGATTGCAAGTTAAGGGTGCCGATTTTCGTGCTTGAGACTGCGGTATTGAATAGCGATTTACGGTTTTAGTGATTCTAAAATCCTGTATGGCCAGTAACCTGCAAAAAAAGCTACAGTGCTTATTAGAAAGCCTGTTTCTTGCAATGGCTGATCACTTTGAGAGTCCTTTTCTCTCCAGATTTACGGGTGTGGCTTATATGTGAGTACTATCTTTTTTCAATATTTTCCCCTTGAACTTTACGGGTGCGGCTTATATTCGGACCAATACGGTACCTCTGTGTGTATGCACAATGCGGGATCTCATTGGTTGACATTTATGACTGATATATTGCTGCTCATTGGCTGACAGGGACAAACAAACCCCCAAAGACAGTTATACTTTGAAAGCAGTTTATTCTGCTCCAGGAACTTTATTTAAAACAAATAAAACAAATGCAACAATGAAACCTAATCCTTCTCTGGCCCTTTATACAATATTGTTGAATAGAACATTTTTTGGTTCTAGTTCTAGTTGCTGGTCTCTTTGAAGTGCTAGCTCTTCTTTACATGGACATCCTTACCATAGTTTAATATTAAATTACAATATTAAAGGCCATGTTGAAATTGAAACTGTATCTAGATTATATCTTAAAAATAAAATGTATGGACTCAGTCTCCAGAGTAATCCCATAGAAAATGTTCTCTGTTTCCTGGAAAGTGCGAGATACACACGAGCTTATCTCTCAGTGAGAACGTGTTACAAACCCCTGTAGATTGTGATTATATCTGAGAGAAAAAAGTAACACACAAGAGAGAGCAGAATCAACACGGCGCCGAGAAGTCTCCTCTCGGTCTCCGGCCTGCTGTGTTTATTTATTTAATTCCAAGGTGTCGGTTCTGGTTACTGGACAGAAAAAAATTACACTGCAACCACTGACCTGGACACAGCAAACTGACCATGAGATAAGGTACTATCCATAGATATGAAGCATATTTTACTATAACATTATCCTATTATATAGGTGTTCACATACTTATTTCAATATGCTGTTGGTTGTTTAGTCGTTGAGACATATCCGACTCTCCCTGACCCTATTGACCAAAGCATGCCGGGCACATCTGTCAGCCAGTGGCCCTCTGAGCTCCTTAAGCTCATGTTCATTGCTTCAAACATATCATCTATCCATCTCAGCCACTGTCGTCCTCTTCTATGTGTGTCTTCAATCTTTCCCAGGGAATCCTGCCTTCTCATGATGTGGCCAAAATATTTGCACTTCAGCCTCATGATCAAACCTTCCAGTGAATAGTTTGGCTTCATTTCCTGTAGTATTGATTGATTGGATATTCTTGCAGTGCAAGGGACTCTAAGCAGTTTTCTCCAACTCTACACTTCAAGCTCAGACTTCTTTATGGTCCAGATCTCACCACCATATGTTACTACTAGGGATATCAAAGGTCTAACAATGCGGACCGTTGTTAGTAATGTAATATCTTTTTATAAATGCTTGTACAGACTTGACATAGCTTTCCTCCTGCTTAAGTGTAGCTAATGATGAGACATACTGTATATGTGTATATATGTTTTCTATAATATGTTGTGTTGATTCCCCCTATATGCATTTACCTGATGATGTCAGATGCTACCTCCACTCTCTCTGCGTCGCTGTTTAAGTTTAAACTGAGGGTTTCATCTCATATTAGTGTTTTTGGGCTCTTTTGCCTTATCCGTTTATCTTATTTCAACTACCTTTCCTCAGTATAGATGTATACTTTTGGTGGTGGGAGTGTCATGGTCTGGGCCTGCATGAGTGCTGCCAGCACTGGGGAGCTACAGTTCATTGAGGGAACCATGAATGCCAACATGTACTGTGACATACTGAAGCAGAGCATGATCCCCTCCCTCCTTAGACTGGGCTGCGGGGCAGTATTCCAACATGATAACGACCCCAAACACACCTCCAAGATGACCACTGCATTGCTAAAGAAGCTGAAGGTAAAGGTGATGGACTGGCCAAGCATGTCTCCAGACCTAAACCCTATTGAGAATCTGTGGGGCATCCTCAAACGTAAGGTGGGGGAGTGCCAGGTCTCTAACATCCACCAGCTCCATGATGTTATCATGGAGGAGTGGAAGAGGACTCCAGTGGCAACCTGTGAAGCTCTTGTGCCCATGAAGGTTAAGGCAGTGCTGGAAAATAATGGTGGCCATACAAAATATTGACACTTTGGGCCCAATTTGGACATGTCCACTTAGGGGTGTACTCGCTTTTGTTGCCAATGGTTTAGACATTAATGGCGGTGTGTTGAGTTATTTTGAGGGGACAGCACATTTACACTGTTATACAGGCCGTACACTTACTACTTCACATTGTAGCAGAGTGTTGTCACATGAAAAGATATAATAACATATTTACAAAAATGTGAGGGGTGTACAGACTTTTGTGAGATACTGTACTTCTGGTGCAGCAGGTGCCAAGCACTGTGTCCCAAAACATGGCACAAACCAACTAAAACTGGAAGTAAATAATACATCTTAATTTATTAGATGACGATTGCAGGTAATTACATTGTTGAAATGTGATCTGATCATCATAGGCGTGATCTGATTATACACATATCATTTTGCCTTTTTTATTGACCGCAAGGGGTAGAAAGAGAATTTGCAAGGAGGCACCCATATTATTTTGCACTGGGACCCTCCATCCACTAGATCCACTGCTGATGACTCTAAAGTTATAATGGTAACCCTAGGAGCTACAGTTCATTGAGGGAACCATGAATGCCAACATGTACTGTGACATACTGAAGCAGAGCATGATCCCCTCCCTCCTTAGACTGGGCTGCGGGGCAGTATTCCAACATGATAACGACCCCAAACACACCTCCAAGATGACCACTGCATTGCTAAAGAAGCTGAAGGTAAAGGTGATGGACTGGCCAAGCATGTCTCCAGACCTAAACCCTATTGAGAATCTGTGGGGCATCCTCAAACGTAAGGTGGGGGAGTGCCAGGTCTCTAACATCCACCAGCTCCATGATGTTATCATGGAGGAGTGGAAGAGGACTCCAGTGGCAACTTGTGAAGCTCTTGTGCCCATGAAGGTTAAGGCAGTGCTGGAAAATAATGGTGGCCATACAAAATATTGACACTTTGGGCCCAATTTGGACATGTCCACATAGGGGTGTACTCGCTTTTGTTGCCAATGGTTTAGACATTAATGGCAGTGTGTTGAGTTATTTTGAGGGGACAGCACATTTACACTGTTATACAGGCCGTACACTTACTACTTCACATTGTAGCAGAGTGTTGTCACATGAAAAGATATAATAACATATTTACAAAAATGTGAGGGGTTTACAGACTTTTGTGAGATACTGTACTTCTGGTGCAGCAGGTGCCAAGCACTGTGTCCCAAAATATGGCACAAACCATCTAAAACTGGAAGTAAATAATACATCTTAATTTATTAGATGACGATTGCAGGTAATTACATTGTTGAAATGTGATCTGATCATCATAGGCGTGATCTGATTATACACATATCATTTTGCCTTTTTTATTGACCGCAAGGGGTAGAAAGAGAATTTGCAAGGAGGCACCCATATTATTTTGCACTGGGACCCTCCATCCACTAGATCCACTGCTGATGACTCTAAAGTTATAATGGTAACCCTAGGTGCAAGTCAATTATGCATCCAATATTTTGGAAATTAATTACATAAAAAGTGGCAATTTGCATTACTGAACTGTAAGTGAATTTAAAATAAAACTTTGTGCGCTGCATATATTGTTCTGGTAAATATCACAACATTTATTGGACCTCTAACATAGCCATCTACACAAATGCATTTACAGGTCTATCCTTTACCTCTCAGCTTAGTAAATCCAGACCATGGACAGATTTCTGGGTCTGACACATGACAGAAATAGAAATAGGATTCAGGTTAATGTCCAAACACTGATATAAAAAGTTTATAATCTTCATCCCATTGTGAATGCAAAATATACGTCAGGAATTTGCTCCTACAGTAAATCCAACACATAGGAGGACGCTGGGTGATATTTCTCTGCGGTGCAAATTGTCCAATCACATTGCTGTAAGTTACAACCAAGATGAATTTGTGTAATCGGTTCCTGGACGTAGAAGCAATGATGCAACGAACATATAAAAAAGCCTCTGGGGATCTGATGTAGTAACAATTCAACACATAAAATAGTTCCCTGGTAGAAATAATCTAATTAATTATATGATACGTTACCAGACCAGGATCTGCTATGTGAACAATTCAATACTGAGGGGCAGAATTTCACATAAAATAGTTCACTAGTAGAAATAATCCGATTATATGATATGTTATCAGATCATCCGTAAAATACAATCTCAGATATTCATTTTTATCACATTAATCAAAATGGACTTTAGTTGGTAGAACCTGAACAAAAAAGTAAATTATCTGCTACACTAGACAGCCAGACTTGAAAGATCTGTATGTTCAATATAATATTTGTATCAGAATCCATAGGGAGCAAAGGAGGCAAGATATGAAAATATATTATATTAGAACAATAATTTATAATATAATATAATATTACTAAGAACATTGTTATTATTTTACAGAAAAACAAAGCAAAAATACAATAAAAATGTAATGCACAAAAACATATTAATATATATATATATATATATATATATATATATATATATATATATATATATATGTTATAACCATATAAGAGAGTTTATATGTTATAATCGTATAAGAGAGTGAGTTGTGTTTGCCTTTCAGTTCTAAGTGAGTTACCATCTGGAGGAGAAATTGTGTCCTGTGTTTGCTTTGCTGTGAGTATGCACTAATGAGTGTGCAGGTGAGTAGGTGCAATATGTTGTAACAACGGAAGGCGTGAACTTGGGAGCTTGCGAACAGTTCTTGGCTAAGTGCAGTCCTTGTGTAAGCACAGTCCTAGTATAAGTGCAGTTCTAGTGTAAGTGTGGGAGTTTCAAAAAGGTGTTAGTGTGTATAGAGTAAAGTATTGTAATTTTTGTAGATTCATTTAGAGAAAAACTCTTTATACACATAGATTGATTTGTTTTCTTACTGTGTTTTTTGCAATTAGTAATCATGAGTCAGTCCTAGAGCACATCCTGCCATATGTATGCACTGCTGGAACAGCTGATCCAGGGTCCATACTTCTGTGGCAGGTGTGAGCATGTTACCTCTCTTGGAACTCATTGCTCATTGATAGTGCTCCACTGGAAAAGGAAAAGGAATTAGTGCTCACTGAGCACAGTTTAGCTGGGCCTAACATGGAGGGTGGAGCTGGGTTTAGTGAGAAGGTCCAGGGAGGTAGCTGGGTTACAGTTGCAAGGGGAAGCAGGGGGAACAGGAGGAGGCAGGCCAGTTCTGTGATGCCACATTGAGTGAAACTGTTGGGGATGTCCATTCAGGAATGGCAATGCCAGATAGAGCTGTTCCCTCTAACAGCCAGAAGAACAGCTCTTCTGGAGAAGAGGGACAGCAGATTATGGAGATAAACCAGCATGATTTAGTGGTAGGGGACTCTATTATTAGAAAGGTAGACAGGGTGATTTGTCACCCAGATCATGTGACATAAAGTGAATCCTTTACCATAAATAATTAAAACCTGTTTTAGAAAAAATGAGGCAAATGGTGCTGAAATTTTTGGCTTGTATTTTACATTTTTCGCTTTTGTTGATCTTGCACATGCTTCATTAGAAATAATTTGCATCATATTCTTATATTGTCTAACAATAATGTTAACAAGTTGTAGTGCACAATAACAGTCTGCATTTTGACAATAAAATCAAGTTTGGATATTTGATTTTTCTAGCAACAACCAAGTAAAATGGCAATACAGTCATATATAAACCCAGGACTTCTCATGGTATGTGAGAGAAACGTGCATCGGGTTT
This sequence comes from Discoglossus pictus, assembly GCA_027410445.1. Classification (NCBI taxonomy): domain Eukaryota; kingdom Metazoa; phylum Chordata; class Amphibia; order Anura; family Alytidae; genus Discoglossus; species Discoglossus pictus. Next base: position 100,876,428 of record CM050172.1, on the reverse strand, counting down.
CTTAGTAGATTATGTCACTAGTACCCGTCTCATCTTACTGATCAACAAGCATCCGTAGAACTCTACATCAAATAGCGTCTACAAGACATATTATACTAAACTACAACATGATTTAATAGAGATTAATATGTCCTAGAGCTGTGCAACATTATACAGTAGGTATCTGTCCTTTCTTCGGCCACTGTCCTTCTCCCTCCCATCGCCACTGTCGCTTCCATCGCCACTGTCCGTCTCCCTCCCATCGCCACTGTCCCTCTCCCTTTCATCGCTACTGTCCCTCTCCCTTCCATCGCCACTGTCCCTCTCCCTCCCATTGCCACTGTCCCTCTCCCTTCCATCGTCACTGTCCCTCTCCCTTCAATCGCCACTGTCCCTCTCCCTTCCATCGCCACTGTCTCTCTACTTTCCATCCCCAACATCTGTCTCCTTCCATCACCACTGTCTCTCTACTTTCCATCACCACTGTCTCTCTACTTTTCATCACCACTGTTTCTCTCCCTTCTTGACAAACTTTATATATGAGATGAATACAAATAAGGTTTCAGTGTTGTAGGAGAATATAGGTAGTATTAGGATTTAACACATAAGAGAGTGTGGGTAACATGCCGTGTTCGTAGATATACTGGTAACAGTTTAAGTGTTTTTTATAATCCAATTCAATAACCCCTGTATTTAAGTAGTGGTAATCTTGTTTTCCTACTTCTTGATCGCTACCTTATTGAGGTGCTTGTGTGCTTCAATGAAGCTGTGAACTAAACCATTTAGGGTCACCCTAGATGAGCAGGTAATAGCAGAGAGGTCAAGCTAATCGTGGTCCACTGGAGAAGGAGCTGGCAACCCATTCCAGTATCGTTGCCAAGAAAACCCTATGGATACACAGAACAAGATACATACAGTATATGTAGTCCATAGGGTTCTGGAGAGTTGGACACAACTGCATGACTTAACAACAATCCTACATACACTAGTGTCCATCTGTTGTGCACTCATAACATAGTATCTGAGGGGAGAAGATCAATATAAGTATACACAGAAACTCTATTTAAGCCCAATGTTCCTGAAGTTGGAGACTAAATAAAGAAACTCTAAAATAAATGGTTAAGGAAGGAAGCTTACCTAAATGAACAATATCCCTCTGGGTTAGCCTGGCGAGGGGCGCCCATAAAGCTTGCACCTAATCAATGTCTACTCTATTATAACTAGCTACCATGGTCAATTCAAATTAGCTAGCGGACTACTCTACGGCATGGAATCCATAAATTGCCATATCAATGTAATTCCCGTGAATTCTGAACTAATACCATTGCTTAGATAAAGATACCAAGGGCCCGATTCAATTGCCCAATTCGTAAATTTATACACACTTAAAATCACTCTTAATATTGCTACATATTCAGTAAATATTACTTATTGGCACTAATGAATTCTTAAGTCAATAGAATGCATATCAACATTTCTAAAAAGGACACCCAAAGCCAAATCTATGAGTTCAAGGCATTTCAAGTAGCTAATTGCAAGTATCTTTAAGAATTAGTGAAACCCAATACTGCAATTGATATTCTAGTATGAGAAACCTGCAGTGTTAGTAATTAAATGTATATACCTGCAGTTTAAGTAATATATGAACATATTTATATAAATACCAAATGTGTCAATGGAGTGCATGCCAACTGATGAGTGGCAAACTGGCACGAAACCTAACATAATTGGCTCCTATTTACTATACATCAATTAATGTGTGAGTTTGCTATTGCTCACCTGATGAGGCCAGCACCCTATGGGTGTATTTGTATTGCCCAGCAGTGCTCAGTTGATTTCCTCTGTGCTGCATGGATGTGTTTATCTGTTCAGATTGCTGTAACTGTTGTAACCCGAGAAAAAAATGTGCGTCGGAGGGTGCATGATTACTATAGATTTTTGTAAAAGTCACCACTTGATAAGTATGGACAGAATGGGCAGTCAGATTGTTGAACTCACTACCAAAGGAGGTTGTGACAGCAGATTCAGTAAATATGTTTAAAATGGATATATTTTTGAAAAAACATACAAGATTATTTTTCCTTTTGGTGATGTTTCAGTGAATTTTTGTTTGTCCTTCTCTCTATCAGTTAACAATTTATGTGTGTATGTCGAAAACAATAATAATAATAATGGAGCTTGAATCTATTACACTGATGTGTCTATTTTACTACATTGTACTGTCTTTGTATTACCTTTGTGTTTACATTTGTGTTTATTGCGCCCATGTAAACAGCGCAGTAGCAAATATAAATGTTGAAGTATGGAAATTAAGTAAACATAGTTAACTCCTTTATATACAAATATGGACTATACGTCCACTTAATGTCGCCTGGATGTCAATGTTGAGTCCACAGAGGAGCATTTCACTGTTTTCATGGCGTATTGTATAGAAATACCCGGAGATCCCCAGCTTAGTTTATGGGAGTTTTCAAGTCATATTTTGAGACGTCTTAGTATTATTTTCCGAGAGTTACAAGAATAAGATGCTGCATATTCAATTGTTCAATTGATATTTATAATCCTTGACTTTTGTTGCTTTGACAACAGATAATTTCGGTAATATATCAGCAGATAGAGACCTTCAGAAGCAAGAACAATATAAGCAAGGAATCTTGTGGTTAGGAAGGGGGTGGTAGATAGAAAATAGTTCATGCATTTATTAGCTTTTCAACAATAAGCATTATGTTCTAGCAATACTTTATGATTATATTAATCACCTGATCTTACTGTTCTTTCAAAGTGAATAAGAAACAGTTCCTCATAATCTAATCAAAATTCAGAGAAAACAGGCTCTAAAAATTGGGTTGTGGGCATTATATCACAGAGCATTGAAGACTCCATGCAGAGAGAATGTGCATTTACATGGACGTATTTTTTTAATTAAACTTTTAAAATATCTTAGATAATTGTGTCATTCCAACATATAACTAAGTAAATAAAATAAACAAACTATAATGGTACACTCATTGGGACAGGGTCTGAGTCAATTATTGATTTTCCTCAGGTGAAATACACGTATACCTTCTCGAAGAATGACTTTACACAGTGGCGGAGCTAGAGAGTTGGGGGTTCCCCAGTTCAGGCACATCCCTCACCACTGGTAGCTTCTCCCTTGACTTTACAGAAGGAGATAGATAAGTCAAACAGTACATATCAAGTGAGGGATTTCCAACATGCCTTTCATTTGAATAAGACCATCCATAGGATTGCTTTATCCAATTTTTTAGGCAGATACAGTAAACTACTTAGGTCAGTTGGTTCTGATCGACCTGATAGAGCTCCTCCATCTGATAGAGCTCCTCCATGTTTGTCTACAATGTGTATAGTCAATCTGATTTCTATATTGTCCATGTCGGGATGTCCATGTGTAGAGTCGTCTCGGAGGCTGTTGGAAGAGGGTGTTTACTATGACCAGATAATTATTTTGACAGAATTCTACTTATCTCTCCATTTTGTACGCCAAGACCAAACTTGTCTATTATTCCAGGTATCATTCGGTTCCCTACTTTAGCATTTCAATATTCTATGATAAGAGTAACATCTTTTCTTGGTGGTATATCTAGGAGGTGTTGAATTTCCTCGTAGAACTGGACACCTTCAGCCTCTTCAGCACCCATGATTGGAGCATAGACTTGGATGACTGTGATATTAAATGACAAAGCAATAGGACAAAGATAGAGAGGGGTTTTATCGCCCCTTTCAGTCTGTTTTTGCAAGAACAAGACGTCATGATCTGAAATGTATCTGCATATGCTGCAGTGGGCTGGCCCATACAAGCACTTTTAGTGTAAACAGTAAAAACAGAGCATTTAAATGCTCCTTAATAAGACAAAGAACATAAAAATAAACAGTTATATAGAAATATTATATAGCTAGTAAAATCTAGAACCCTTCCATATCACTTCAAGCCAATATTATAGGTAAATGGATTGAGGCGACTAGGTGGGTCTTTTTATTCTTAGGTTACATAGAAAGAAAGCATTAGCGCCGCTTGAAAGAGAGATGAAGTCCTACACCTCAACCCCTGTTTTCAGAGCAAGGAAAGTGGGATTAGGAATGACCACCATAAAAAAGAGCATCTTCCAGAGTAGGATCAGAGGCAGTGAGAGTAGGAAGGTCCACCATAAGAAAGAGCAGCTTCCAGAGCAGGATCAGATGAAGTGAGAGTAGGAAGGTCCACCATAAAAAAGAGCAGCTTCCAGAGCAGGATCAGAGGAAGTGAGAGTAGGAAGGTCCATCATATGAAAGAGCAGGTTCCAGAGCAGGATCAGATGAAGTGAGAGTAGGAAGGTCCACCATAAAAAAGTGCAGCTTCCTGAGCAGGATCAGAGGAAGTGAGAGTAGGAAGGTCCACCATAAAAAAGAGCAGGTTCCAGAGTAGGATCAGAGGCAGTGACAGTAGGAAGGTCCACTATAAGAAAGAGTAGCTTTCAGAGTAGGATCAGAGGAAGTGAGAGTAGGAAGGTCCACCATAAGAAAGAGCAGCTTCCAGAGTATGATCAGAGGAAGTGAGAGTAGGAAGGTCCATCATATGAAAGAGCAGCTTCCACAGAAGGATCAGATGAAGTGAGAGTAGGAAGGTCCACCATAAGAAAGAGCAGCTTCCAGAGCAGGATCAGAGGAAGTGAGATTAGGAAGGTCCACCATAAGAAAGAGCAGCTTCCAGAGTACAATGGGGGAAAAAGTATTTGATCCCCTGCTGATATTGAACGTTTGTCCACTGACAAAGAAATGACCAGTCTATAATTTTAATGGTCGGTGTACTTTAACAGTGAGAGACAGAATAACAGAAAAAAAAACAAAGAAAAGCGCATGTCAAAAAAGTTAGAAATTGATTTGCAGGTCAGTGAGGGAAATAAATATTTGATCCCCTATCAGCAAGATTTCTGGCTCCCAGGTGTCTTTTATACAGGTAACGGGCTGAGATTAGGAGCACTGTCTTAAAGGGAGTGCTCCTAATATCAGCTCGTTACCTGTATAAAAGACACCTGTCCATAAAAGCAATTAATCAGATTCCAAACTCTCCACCACGGCCAAGACCAAAGAGCTGCCCAAGGATGTCAGGGATAAGATTACAGACCTACACAAGGCAGTAATGGGCTACAAGACCATCGTCAAGCAGCTTGGTGAGAAGGTGACAACAGTTGGTTGGATTATTCGCAAATGGAAGAAACACAAAATAACTGCCGGTCTTCCTCGGTCTGATGCTCCCTGCAAGATCTCACCTCGTGGAGTTTCAATGATCATGAGAACGGTGAAGAATCAGCTCAGAACTACGCGGGGGGATCTTGTTAATGATCTCAAGGCAGCTGGGACCATAGTCACCAAGAACAATTGGTAACACACTATGCCGTGAAGTATTGAAATCCTGCAGCGCCCGCAAGGTCCCCATGCTCAAGAAAGCACATGTCTGAAGTTTGCCAATGAACATCTGAATGATTCAGAGGAGAACTGGGTGAAAGTGTTGTGGTTAGATGAGACCAAAATCAAGCTCTTTGGCATCAACTCAACTTGCCATGTTTGAAGGAGGAATTTTGCCTATAACCCCAAAAACACCATCCCCACCGTCAAACATGGAGGTGGAAACATTATGCTTTGGGGGTGCTTTTCTGCTAAGGGGACAGGACAACTGCACCGCATCAAAGGGACGATGGACATGGCCATGTACTGTCAAATCTTGGGTCAGAACCTCCTTCCCTCAGCCAAAGCAGATTCAGAGGAAGTGAGACAAATTTCAATAGTAGTTAAATGTGCAGAGAAAGGTTCAAGAAGACATCATGGACTGAGAAATGTTTGCTACAGAATGAGAGGCTTCAATAGTACACAAGAAAAAGGAAGAACAATGCGAGGCAGGCAGGGGTTAAATTAAAGTTGGAGTGATTGACCTGACCTGGTGGGTGGATTGCGAGATACCAAGTATTTATTGAGTTACAAAATATTTAAACCTCCAGCAAATTACAATAAAATATACTAAGAAATAATAAAAACTAAATTAAATCCCACTACTGTAGTGTGACCATGACCTTCTGACTTTCTCCAAATATTCTCTTGTTGTATTTAATTAAAACGTATCAAACTGAATTTCTTTTTACACCCACTGTTAACTGGTGTGGATATAACAGAAGAAAGAAAATTGCACTTGATATATTTTCCTGCGCTTATTATATCCTCATTTCATATGAATGTTGTGAGGAAAATTCCTGTAAATACCAAATAATGTCACAAACTACAGGATTCACAACAGCCTCGTAGTTAGCGAAGTATTAATTATATGACGAGGTGCGTGTTCAATGCCTCTGCATCACGTGTCTTTATTATGATGAAAAACACATGAAAGGGAATATTTAAAGGTAAGATCATATTCTAAGGGTACAGAGATGAAGGCCGTTACAGGGGCCAAAGGTCAGGGGTATTTATTGTCACCGACCAAAAGAAGAAACAGTTTTTCAAACCTTTTATCTTGAAAATAACATTTTCTAATTAATGTGAATGATCAGTAAATGTTATTTATTCCCAACATATATCAAAACATCACAGATTTGGCATTCACTTGAATTATAGAGAAGGAGTTGTAGGGAAATAGTATGAAAAACTATATTATCCACAAATACCATGAAATGATTCTCCTTTTTGTTCATAGATTTTAAAGGGCAGGTTTTAAGAATTTTACATTTGTATTGTTCATGAAAAATATTGACATGTTAAACTTGTTATCTTATAAGAAAGGCATTGTTTGCTATGTCGGACTCTCACAATGGTGTATATCTAATAAGAAAGGTTTTAAAATGGTGAAATATTTGACATTAAAGGGATTCACCTACAAATCAAGTTTGTTCAAGAGTAAATTGAAAGAACATAAATAATTCCTGAGATAATGCCCATTGTTTATGCATTATTATTATGCACATGAGTGCCTTCTGGCCAATAAATAGCTAACATGAGGTGCTATTTAGTAACACAGTCTACTTGATTTTTTTTTTTTTTTTTTTATGGTGGCAAAAACTATTTAACCAAATTCTAAACCACATTATTCAATCAGTGCGGCTGGAAAATTGTATGTCTATGTTTACCTTGCAGCGCTGATAGGGGCAATGGTTACATACAGGTACCTAGAGGAAGGTACTGTGATGAATGGTAGAAGGGGACATGGGGAGGGGTAGAGACCAAAGTTGAGGAAGATCATGACTGTCTGGTGGAGGAGTCAGTCAGGAAGGTCAAGACTGTCTGGGGGAGGAGGTAGTTGCGAAGGCCATGACAGTCTGGTGGAGGAGTCAGTTGGAAAGGTCAAGACTGTCTGTGGTGGAGTCTGTTCAGAAGGTCATGAATGTCTGGTGGAGGAATCATTTGGAAAGGCCATGAGTTGGGGAAGGTCTTGGCTGTCTGGTGGAGGGGTTAGTTGGGGTAGGTCATGACAGTCTGGTGGAGGAATAATTTTGAAAGGCCATGACTGTCTGGTAAAGGAGTCAGTTGGGGAAGGCCATGACTGTCTGGTGGAGGAGTTAGTTGGGAAGGTCATGACTGTCTGATAGAGGAGTCAGTTGGGAAAGGTCTTGGCTGTCTGGTGGAGGGGTTAGTTGGGGTAGGTCATGACAGTCTGGCCATGACTGTCTGGTAGAGGAGTCAGTTGGGGCAGGTCTTGGCTGTCTGGTGGAGGGGTTAGTTGGGGTAGGTCATGACAGTCTGGTGGTCTTCAATGGATTCAAGACTGGGTTTTGAATAACTATGTTCAATGTATTTAAAGGATATTGCATATTTTTCTATATGCTGAAATGTGACAGGTAATAAATGCTGTACATAAATGAATTTCCATTTCATCAGTTTGATAATCATCTTTGACCTACAATGTTCTGCTATTTATCTGAATTGCTTTCTCTCGCTAACCTGTTTAAACCATAAACTTTCAGAACAAACTAAATTCATTAGATTGATCTAAGAAGTTACATAGTACATAGTTACACAGTAATTGAGGTTGAGAAAAGAATTTCAGTCCATCAAGTTCAACCTTTTAAGATCTCCTCTGATCTGCAATATGCGGATCAGTTATTAATTAATTAGTTGTTAATTAATTATTAATAGTATAGTATTTGAGGATGAATAAAGAGTTAGTCCATCAAGTTCAACCTTTTTAGATTTCTTCTGATCATTTTAATATGTGGACTATTTGTTATTAATTGTTAATTGATCCAGAGGAAGGCAAACAGAAAAACTTGAAAAAAAAAAAAAAGATAAATTCAGAATTCGGAGAAATACAGTTAAACATGGCTTCCTTTAAGCTTATGCCCACTGCATTATACAGCTTTTATGCAAATCCAAGGTTGTATTATACACAAGCTGGGTATCCTACCCACAGACAGCCGTTTAAAGGTTACCTACCCACAGACAGCCGTTTAAAGTGGGGAAGAGACACAGCGGAGGGGGGAAAGACACAGGGGAGGGAAATGGGGGGTCAGAGACACGAGGGAAGTGGAGTAAAAGACATGGGGGGGACAAGGGGGAAAAAGACACATGGGAGGGGGGAGAGTCACAGAGGTGGGATAGGGGGAAAAGAGACCCGGGGGGGGAAGCGACTCTGGGGAGGTGGAAAGAGACACAGGGGAGGGTGAAAGAGACAGGCGCTCATCAGAGAACTAACTAACCTTAATAGGTTAGTTCTATGGACATGATAACTAACTCAGAGAGCAGCCTCTTTTAGCCACTTGTGCCCTTTACAGGGAGAAATATCCTAAAGTATATCAGTCTGGTCCCACTCAAAAGAATGACCCAGCCCTGAAATACCAAGCAATTCTACCATGAACAGGAGAAACAGCAAACCCCAGATGCGTTTCAGCCTTTATGGGACTCGTCAGTGAGGTGCAGTTGAACTCCCTAAGGCACAGTGAGCAAGGGGTCCACGTCTGGAGTCCCCTATTACCCTTAGGGAGACTAAACCCCGAGCGCCTCTGACTTTTTTTGCTACCAAACAGAATTCCCAGACTTCACTTTTTATTGCCATCAGTTTTGACTGGCAAGTCGCTAGTTATATATAAATTATAAGTCCACAACGCTGGTCATCAAGGTAGATAAAAATGAATTAAGACACTGGTGTCCTTCCTAACTGCTAAAATGTCATCAATGTAGCACAATAATAGCCCCAGGTTTGCCTCCCAGTGCAGGTCTGGATAGATGTAATGATACTCCCACTAGCCGATGAAGAGACAAGCGAAGCTGGGAGCAAACCTCGGGCAAAACTGGAGCCCATTACTGTTCCACAAATATATATATATATATATATATATATATATATATAAATACTGACAGTGCTACTTATGTAAATGTAATGAAGCACTTGTGACGGGCATTTGGGGGTATCTCGGTATAAGGAAGTAATCACTCATGTATTTTCATTTCTTATTAAAAAAATTATATTTATTTTATTTTATTTCTTTCTTTTTCTTTCTTTCTTTTTCTTTCTTTCTTTCTTTCTTTTTCTTTCTTTCTTTCTTTCTCTCTCTCTTTCTTTCTTTCTTTCTTATATTCTTTTCTTCTTTTCTTCTTTCTTTCTTTCTTTCTTTCTTTTTCCTTCTTTCTTTCTTTTTTTCTTTCTTTGTTTTATTTCTTTCTTTCTTTCTTTCTCTCTCAGAAGTTCACAATATATATATATTTTAAAACACAATATAAAAGAATCAAAAGCAAAGCTATTACATTAAATATGATAAATATAATTCCAATATTCCTTATCAGCCAGGCAACCTATCAAAGTCATGCTGAGTTCCTTCTGTTATCTGCGATATGTTCAGTCACCTCCATCTGTAGCAACAGATAACAGGAATGTGCTGAGAAATGACATTATGTATACATTTCATAAGTTTAATAAGTAAAAGTGACAGTGATGGCCCAGTGTGTAAAACTTGTGTTACCAACATTGGGCGAGACTCCAAATAACCACCACCAATTATTGTCTATGAGGTTTTGTATTGTTTTATTGGCAATACTTGTTTAGGTGGTACTAGCAAATAACTCCTTATAATGAGTCCAGGGGGTTAATCAGAAATTGCTGAGCCCTAAAAAGAAACGCATTCCTGGAAATAAAGTAAAGATAATTGTTTAAGTAGGAGAGTCAAGTTGTGGAACTTTCTGCCAAATTTAAGGTAGTTTTAGGGAACGCTAGATATTAAGGGACATTTATAGTTACCATAAAACTATGAGCTTTATTCATTACTCAGAACTCTTTATTTAAAATACATGAATTCTATCAGATTTGCACTATTTGTCCATTAGTATGGTCCGTTCAGAGGATTACAGCCTTCCCTTTAATATCTTGATATAAAATATAGGAATTCTATTGGATTTATACCATTTGTCCATTAGTATGGTCCGTTCAGAGGATTACAGCCTTCCCTTTAATATCTTGATATAAAATACAGGAATTCTACCAGATTTGCACCATGTGTCCATTAGTATGGTCAGTTCAGAGGACTACAGCCTTACCTTTAATATCTTGATATAAAATACAGGAATTCTATTGGATTTATACCATTTGTCCATTAGAATGGTCCGTTCAGAGGATTACAGCCTTCCCTTTAATATCTTGATATAAAATAGAGGAATTCTATTGGATTTATACCATTTGTCCATTAGTATGGTCCGTTCAGAGGATTACAGCCTCCCCTTTAATATATTGATATAAAATAGAGGAATTCTATTGGATTTATACCATTTGTCCATTAGTATGGTCCGTTCAGAGGATTACAGCTTTCCCTTTAATATCTTGATATAAAATACAGGAATTCTATTGGATTTATACCATTTGTCCATTAGAATGGTCGGTTCAGAGGATTACAGCTTTCCCTTTAATATCTTGATATTAAAACATCCGACATGAAAAAGTGTTTTCCTTTATATTTGTTTTGGGCAGAAATGCTTTTAGTCTTTGCAGAAACAATATTTCAGCTTCCTTGGAATACAACTGAGGAATGTGTTGAGCTCAGACAGCAGTGTAAACAACATCTAGCGAGTAATGAGCTTATTTTATTTGGTGCTTTCACATTATGAATCACAAACTTCACTATTTTACTGTTCCAAGGTTCTGGGAGAAGCTTAACTCCAAAACACATCTATCTCCCCTATCAGATTCAACATGTATTTACTGTTCACTTTAGTACATAAGTCCTAGATTACACACCAGTTATTAATGTGGGAAATGTATCAGTATCAGACAACTCTTATGTATTTAACAACAAGGTTAAAACACAGCCTTTCAAATTAATAGCCCAATTTGAGATTAACAAGGCAATAACACAAATACATACAGGTACCTGTCTGTAGAGGCACTATTACTCAGAAAGATAGCGTTTTCAGCGCTTTCGCAGGACTTTTCTGCAAATCTCGCGAGAATACGCGATCGCGGGAACGCGATGACGTCACAACGTGAACGTGAACGCGGTGACGTCATCGCGTCACGCAAATCGCGGGATTCCTTTAAAAACCCGCGTTTCATAGGCATCACATATCCCCTGATGAATCCGTAATAATAACAACGGGGAAACGTACGTTGGGACCTTAGCAGCAGGCTATAGGGGACAGTCTATCCCCATTGGTATGTACAAATGCTGATGTCTGCACCATTACAAGGTAATGAGATAAATTTCTTGTTTTCTGTTTTGTAGTAATTTTTGGTGCAGTAAATTAATTGTGAAACCCACCTAACCCATAACTGACATTGAGGGTCTCTCTTGATTACAGCATTGTGCTGTGTTATCAGGATCATTATACTATTTTTTGATAGTGGATATTATCTATGTTGTCTCAAAAAAAAATTTGAACTTACTTCAGCTTATGGGATGGTGAGTGCTTTGTCGCTCTTTTCTCCCATGGGAAACATAGAGATCCACTTATTTTAGTAACTAGAGCAACTGTTGGCCGCCATCTGTCCTCTCAAATAGACAGGTGCTGACCTTATAACTCAATTACCATATGTGAGTACTCATATTATTACTTTGGGGTTTACTCATTAGACTGTACCCCCCTTCCCTTTTTCATAAGCCTTCTGTTTGATATACTTCAGTATATCTTTTATTACACACATTGTATATATATCTTATTCACATTTTTTCTCTAATAAAGTTTATTTTGTTTTTTTCTAGTAACTAGTTGCTACATATTTTAAAATAGAGTCTTAAGTGTTTTTTTAGTACACTGGACATAGACTCATAGGATCCAAAGTTACTGGGAACACACATTTGATATCATTATTTACTCTATTCCACTTAGAGATTTGTCCTTATTTTTTTCTTAAGTAACTCTTATGTGGGTCTCCATTCCATAGCTCCCAAAAAATTGAACCGAGTGAAGTTCACTCGTAAATCACCGTCAAGCTACCACATCACACAAACCTCCGGAATAAAAGCTGTGCATTTTGATTGGTACTACTTTTAATATGGTGCTGGAGTAATTATAATACTTGATTCTGATTGGCTTCAATATGATTGACACATATTTCAGCCAATCAGAATGCTCAAAAATAGTATATGAAGTGAAGGCGAGCTCAAAAAACTGTGACCACCAGATCTCCTTGGAGGATTAGCTCCATTAGGTGCATATTTATTTTATAGAGCAGCAGGGTTTTATGCAAAGGCCCCTATCCACAGGCTGAAGATGAGGAACAATGGCTTCAAATACGAAAGTAGAGGACAGATTTTTCAATCAACATAGAACTGCCCACTTATCCATAGCATTTTTTTTATTTTGATTTATTTAGTGTTAGGGACTATTGTGTTCTTTAAGGACCCCATGAGGTGTTCAACAAGGGAGCCAAATGGTAGTAGGAAGGGTGCCATAGGGGTCCTTGAGGACCCCTATTGCATTGGGAATAACTCTAGGTGCCATGGGGGTCCATGAGGACATAGCTTAGTATGCCATATGGATCTGTTGAGATCCCCATGATATAGGGGTTAATGTTAGGTACCACAGGGGGGCCCCCATGGTTTAGGAATTAAATCTGTTACAAGGGAAAGTAGAAGGAACACGAGTAGGAGGCAGGCCAATCCTGAGCTGACACAAACCAACAGATTTGAAAAATTTACTGAAACTATTAGAGATGTCCATTTAGATATGGTAATACCAGATATTTCCTTTCCCTCTAACAACTAAGGAAAAAAAGTTCTACTAGAGCAGAGCAAGGGCAAATTATGCAGAGCAACAGATAGGGTTTGGTGGTAGGGGATTCTGCTATTTAGGAGGTGGACATGGTCATTTATCACCCAGATCCCAGCAACTGAACAACTTGCAGGTTTAACATTTTGTGGATTGCCTCAATAAATTGGGAGTGGTTGGAAATATCCCAGTCTTGGTACATATTAGTACTAATGATAAAGTCAGTGGGAATGGAGATCTAAAAAATATTTTATGAATTTAGGAAAAAGGTTTAGGGCAAGGACCTCCAAGAGATACCACCAGTGCTATTTGATTTCCCAATAAGACAGAAGGTGCTTATGGATATTAATGTGTGGCTAGAAAATTGTCGTAGGACCAAGAAATTCAGGTTTTAGAGCACTGGGCTGACTTCAGTGTTGGTACAGTCTCTTTAGAAGTGATGAATTGCATGTTGGGGGAGAGGATGGTAAAAATACCTGAGGACTTTTTAAACTAGAAGATGGGTTTGGGTCTAGATCAGTGGTTGTCAGACTTTTAATACCTGCCAATCCCTTTTGATGGTAAAAAAGTTTTACCGTCAACCGGTGCGGCACTAACTCACTTTACCCTTTCTCATTTCTGGTTACATAAATCATATGACCCTAGCTATGTATCACCCTGTACTTACTAGATAGTGACCCGGTCCTGACCGCTGTCCCTAGGCTCTCTCACCAGCTCTCCAACCAGCCAAGCGTGGCACCGCGGGTCTCTGGCGTGTGACGTCACTCGTCAGCGACAGAACCTATCGTTTTACTTGCCTCCCACCATGAAAGCTTGAATCTCCCACTAGTGGGCGGTAGGGACCAGGTTGACTACCAATGGTCTGGATAGGCCAAATGGGTAGAAAATGTAGAAAAGGATGAAATAACTACTATTGTTGGTGGAGAAAGTGTGGGACTAGTGTAGTCAATAGGAAGGTCATATTAACTAACTCAAATAGAGTAGCAAGTACTACAAGCCTGCAGAGATATATCAGCATTATAAGTGTATGCTTGCTAATGCAAGAAGCTTGGAGAAATAGGATACGTGGTGGGATGTTTCACATGACAAGTTTGGAGGGTTATAGCTATTTAGGGTAGATATGGGAAATATTAAAAGAGGAGGATGGGTTTATATTGATGTTAAACCTGATTTAAATCCTAGTTAGAAAACGTATCTATGGTGGAACGTGATAACGTGGGTTGAAATAAACAGTCTGAAGTGCACATTTCCCCCAAAATATTGAGAGTGAGGTAACGCCATTACTACTCAATAAATTAACAATGCACATGATAGAAGGATAAAAGGTGGTTGGAAAATGTTGGAATCTTACTAGTTACTATGTAACTGTTTTACTTTGTAATATCGAATACACTCTCATGTTCGTATACGGTATTTTGAAGCGAGATATAATATTTTACACATAACTGATCAAGCATTAAACCTTTGCAGTGTGTGTTTCATTCATAGCTCAGTGACTACAATCTCTATAACAGTATCTCAAGCCCTTTCTATCTATTACTGCCTCGCGGGGTCACCTTCCACTGTCCTCCTTATTCCACTATCCTTGCATATTTCGGCACTCACAGGATGCATTAACCACAGTTCCTGAAAATAATTGACACAAAATAATTCTGCCATGCCCAATAATGGCAAAAAGGGCTGACTGATGAACAAAACTATCGACTTTGAGTATAAAAGCTTGTAAACAACATTTAGTATTATGTATGATGGTCCCTATTATAATATCTATTGATTTGAATATCTGTTTCATTAATATTAAAACATTTTATCAATAACTCTATGAGTGTTTATAACAAATAAAAAAGGAGATGTAATTTAAAAAGAATGATGGTATAAATGTAATTAAATAACATTCCTTTGTGTCTATAAATATTGTCTCAATGTGCAGTTATGGTAGAGAGTAGATGTTAGACCTTAAGACAGGAGACACTAACTAATGTAATAAACCCTATAAAGTAACACAAATCAAAGACTTTCTATTGTGCATTTAAACAAGAAGGGTTAAAATACTGGGAAAAGGATCGTATTCCTGAAACTTTGTGATACGAAGTTTAAAAAAGAACATCACTAATATAGTTGTCATGCGTGTGTAACGCTAGAAAAATCGTGGGTTGCGCATGCGCCCCTCGCATAGCGAGGCTCGCATTGCGCGGGGAAGGGAGAGGGACTGAGAGAAGGAAGGAGGAGGGAGAGTGAGAAGGAGAGAGAGAAAGAGAGGAGAGGGTGAGAGAGAAGGAGGGAGAGAGAGAGAGGGATGGAGAGAGAGAGTATTGCGAGTTGTGCATGCGAAGCTCCACACCGTGAGGCTGACATTGCACTGACAAGCCGCGCGGCAAAGCTCGACATTGCAAGCCTTGCATTGCGTGGCGAATGGAGAGGGAGGGAGAGAGATGGAGAGGGAGGGAGAGAAGGAGAGGTTGAGAGAAGGAGGGACAGAGAGAGAAAAAAGAAGGGGGAGGGAGAATGAGGAGAGGGAGGTTAGGAGAGAGAGTGAGAAGGAGAGAGAGAAGGAGAGAGAGAGAAGGAGGGGGAGAGAGAGAGATGGATGAAGGGAAAGAGAAGGAGGCAGGGAGAGAGAAGGAGAGAAAGAGAGAGAGGGAGAAAAAGAGAGAGGGAGAGAATAAGAGAGAGAAGGAAGGAGGAAGAGAAAGAGGAAGGGAGAGAGAGGAAGGGAGAGAGAGGAAGGGAGAGAAGGAGAGAGAGAGGGCGCACAGAGAGAGGGTGCACAGAAAGAGAGACAGGGTAAACAGAGAGAGGGCACACAAAGAGACAGAGCACACAATATTTAATACAATATTATACCATCATTTTTGCCAGGCAAGTGACTAGTTAATGCAATAAAAAAGCTACTGAGGAAACACTAATCTGACTTGAGGCACAAGATTCATTAAGATGCCCAGTTTGCAGCTAAACATTAACTCACTAAAAATGAAGTCATCAGTAAGGTCCAGACTTGCCATAGCTTTTCTCCCCAGGTGTCTTACACTTTAATGGCTGCAGTCACCATCTCCAGAGATATTAGAGCCCAGGAAAATAAAATCTGTCACTGCCTCCACTTTTTCTATGTACAGTACATACTAATTTATGTTTCATTGGGGTTTTTCTGTTTGCTTCCTCTGGATCAATCAATAATTAATCTGCATATTGCAGATCAGAGGAGATCTTAAAAGGTTGAATTTGATGCACTAAAAGTCTTTTTTTCAACCTCAATTACTATGTAACTATGTAAAACCAACTATAGGTTTCTGTGTTTTTGTTCATTAGTTCAGTTGTGTCCGTGACACTATGGACCGCAACACACCAGGCACATCTTGTGTCTGGGTATGCTAATCCATAAGGTTTTCATGGCAAAAATATTCAAGTGGGTTACCAGTTCCTTCTCCAGTGGACTTCAATTTGGCTGACATTTCTGCTATGACCTGCCCATCTTGGGTGACCCTACATGGTATAGCTCACAGCTTCCTTGAAGTACACAAGGCCCTCCCCAGAAGTGGATACATTACAGTACATGCATATATATTATAAATTAGAGGTGATCAATCTGAGAACGATAATGCCTGAAGAAGGTTCTCCTATAGATCTGGTCACCTACTCAGAGAGCAACCTCTTTTAGTTCACTTGTGCCCTTCACACGGAGAAATATCCTGTAGTATATCAGTCTGGTCTCACTCAGAAGAGCGACCCAGACCCGAAATACCAGGCAATTCTCCCTAAACAAGAGAAAAAGCAAACCACGGGCCCGTTTCTTCCTCTATGGGCCTCGTCAGTGAGGTGCAGCTTTACTCCCTAAGGCACAGTGAGCAAGGAGTCCATGTCTGGTTCCCCCTATAACACTTAGGGTGAGAAAAGCCCCTAAGGGTCATTTGCATACTCAACGACATAATTAGAGGTGCTCAATCTGAGAACGGAAAATACCTGAAGAAGGTTGCCCTATAGGTCTGGTCACCTACTCAGAGAGCAACCTCTTTTAGCTCACTTGTGCCCTTCATGCGAAAAAATATCCTGTAGTATATCAGTCTGGTCCCACTCAAAAGAGCGACCCAGCCCCGAAATACCAGGCAATTGTACCCAGAACTGGAGAAACAGCAAACACCAGACGCGTTTTGGCCTCTGCAGGCCTCGTCAGTGAGGTGTAGCTTTTCTCCCTAAGACACAGTGAACAAGGAGTCCACGTCTGGTTCCCCCTATCACCCTTAGGGTGAGAAAAATCCCTAAGAGTCATTTGCATACACTTAGAGGTGCTCAATCTGAGAACGGACAACACCTGAAGTCGGTTTGTCCTATAGGTCTGGTTACCTACTCAGAGAGCACCTTCTTTTAGCCACTTGTCCTTTATATTATAAAGTAGATGTGCATGGGCACAATACATATATAATACTATAGAGGCATGCACACGTTCAGTACACACAGGGTGCATAGGATAAGACGGTCTCATTTCTTACACATTACAAGGATATTATCTCTAGACGTGTGAAGGTCATATCTTCCTTCCAACAAATGCTTCAGGTGATTTGGACAAGATTCATGTAATTGGCCTCGGGAGGATTTGCAATCACCTATTTCTCTTGGCTATAAACCACCTATTCACATCTGTGCTTTAATTGTCATCCCGCGGCCATGCAAATATAATAATGTGACATAGAAAGAGAAAGTTCTTATTAAATCCTGAGGGGAGAGACAGCAAAGTCTGACTCTGCACTTTAAATAGCAACGAGCTGCTCTATACTGGGAGCTTTCGGTCTGAACCCCATAGAGTGAACCCTAAAAATATCAATCAATGTAATAAAGAAACATGGCTGTCCCTGGAGATATTTCTGAAATAAAAAAGCGACTTGTTAAACAAAGTATATTTTTACTATTTATAAGGAGCTTAAATGTCCTGGAGAGGTTTATTATGAGTATAGAATGCAGGATAAATAAGACAATAGTTGCACATACAGGTAGGAGTTGAGGTCGCTTCTTTTGTAAGCTTGGATCTGTTTGCAGAAAAGCATGCCAAGAGAGGTAATCAAGTCTGACAAAAGACGCTCTATTTTACACCAACATATCATAGCATATCTATATCTGATTAAAATGTAATATCCATAAAAATACATATCCATCAAATCCATATATACACCTGGAGCCTCCTGTTTTTTTTTTTTTTTTAAAGGACCACAAAGACCCAATTGATAGACGATAAAAAAGCATGTGGAAAAATGTTTTACTTTTTAAAATTGATGCTGAATTCATGGAGTTATGATCAATAGAAGTCAGGCTATTTCAGTGTGTTGCCGCTGCCTGAATGAGTAATGAGCTTTGCAGAATCTAATTAATATTAATTGAAATCAGGTATAGAGGCTTTGAATCTGGCAGTGGCTAAGTTATTTGTAATTAATTGATAATATTTTATCAGCAAGTACAGCAATAGCACAGTAGGTAAAGGCTATAGTCTGTGGTGATGTAGGTACTGGGCTCAAAGTCCCACAGTGACTGATCTCTTCTTTATTGTTTAAAAAAATCTGGAATATTTTCTTTATATATATATATATATATATATATATATATATATATATATGTAAAGTCCAAATACATACATTTCAATGCAGAGTGTGTTTGTTTAGTGGAAAGTGTGTTGCTTCATAAAATGTTTGAATATAATACCTTCTTTTTTATTTTTTATTTACTAATATATTTATTAACACACATATGATTGATATATGTAAAGTTCATTCGTTGAACAAACAAACAATGTTGAAGACAGAGGAATCGATCCACTGACTTACCAGTGAAAAAAAAGCTTTAAAACAGAGCACTTACCACCACGCCCTGCTCTGAAAGACAATTTAAATCTGTAATACAATGTGTAACAGTTAACTCCGGCCTTATTATTTATGCAGAATATTGTGGGAGGAGCTTCAGGGGATAAACTAAAATTACAATATAATTTCTTGATACATTTAAAAAATTTTAACAATTTTGCCCTATGATTTTCACCCTCTAACTGAAGGTCTAAAGCACATGTGGAGACTTTTGTGGCCTTTTAAGTTTTATTTTAATTGTTTCGATATCTACAAGTCTTTTTAGAGGCTCTAATATCAAGTTACATTTTATTCAGATATAGGTCATAGATACTCTGAGATGTTGGTTTAAAACACGAGTCTTTTGGTCAAACTTGCACTACCTCTCTTGGCAGTGGGGGGTTACCTCTTCTGGGGTGGGGCTGTGCTGTGTAATTTATTTTTTATTTTGTATTTCAATTATCTATGAAGAGCAGAAAAGGGGAGCGAAGGAGATAGGGTCGGGTGATTTGTGAGGTGGGTGCTGAGAGGTGTTGGGTGCTATTAGGGATGGGTGCCTAGAGGGGTTGAGTGCTGTGTGGGGATGGGTGATGAGAGGTGTTGGGTGCTAATAGGGATGGGTGCCTAGAGGGGTTGGGTGCTGTGTGGGGATGGTTGCTGAGAGGGGTTGGGTGCTATTAGGGATGGTTGCTGAGAGGGGTTGGGTGCTATTAGGGATGGGTGCCTAGAGGGGTTGGGTGCTGTGTGTGGATGGGTGCTGAGAGGGGTTGGATGCTATTAGGGATGGGTGCCTAGAGGGGTTGGGTGCTGTGTGGGGATGGGTGCTGAGAGGGGTTGGGTCTTATTAGGGAGGGGTGCCTAGAGGGGTTGGGTGCTGTGTGGGGATGGGTGCTGAGAGGGGTTGGGTGCTATTAGGGATAGGTGCCTAGAGGTGTTGGGTGCTGTGTGGGGATGGGTGCTGAGAGGGGTTGGGTGCTATTAGGGATGGGTGCCTAGAGGTGTTGGGTGCTGTGTGGGGATGGGTGCTGAGAGGGGTTGGGTGCTATTAGGGATGGGTGCCTAGAGGGGTTGGGTGCTGTGTGGGGATGGTTGCTGAGAGGGGTTGGGTGCTGTGTGGGGATGGGTGATGAGAGGTGTTGGGTGCTAATAGGGATGGGTGCCTAGAGGGATTGGGTGCTGTGTGGGGATGGTTGCTGAGAGGGGTTGGGTGCTATTAGGGATGGTTGCTGAGAGGGGTTGGGTGCTATTAGGGATGGGTGCCTAGAGGGGTTGGGGGCTGTGTGTGGATGGGTGCTGAGAGGGGTTGGATGCTATTAGGGATGGGTGCCTAGAGGGGTTGGGTGCTGTGTGGGGATGGGTGCTGAGAGGGGTTGGGTCTTATTAGGGAGGGGTGCCTAGAGGGGTTGGGTGCTGTGTGGGGATGGGTGCTGAGAGGGGTTGGGTGCTATTAGGGATAGGTGCCTAGAGGTGTTGGGTGCTGTGTGGGGATGGGTGCTGAGAGGGGTTGGGTGCTATTAGGGATGGGTGCCTAGAGGGGTTGGGTGCTGTGTGGGGATGGGTGCTGAGATGGGTTGGGGGCTATTAGGGTTGGGTGACTAGAGGGGTTGGGTGCTGTGTGGGGATGGGTGCTGAGAGGGATTGGGTGCTATGTAGGGATGGGTGCCTAGAGGGATTGGGTGCTATGTAGGGATGGATGCTAAGAGGGGTGGGTGTAATGTGTAGATATATTTCTGTAGTCCAGTCCCCCACCCTGGCTGTGATGCAGGCAGAGGACCCAGAAGAGGATGTCACTGGAAAGGGGAGGGGTGTTGTTATGGGAAGGGGCCGTAGGGAGAGACACTGAGTGAGATTGTACCGGGGGGCTCAGAGCAAAAATATTTTTACAAAACCCCCTCTAGACGGAGGGTGGTTTGCACCAGGGCCCTCCATTCTCTCGCTCAGCCACTCTCACTTGGCATGCTTTTCCTGCAAACAGATCATACTATTTACTCTATATGACTTTTATCACAAACTTTTATCCTCTATCCATTATTGTTTTGTATGCTTACAGTCATAGGGACTTATTATACTTTATATATTGAACTACAAAAAAATGTATCAAAGTCAAATGAAGCAATAAATACATCATGGACATGACAAACAGTTTTATAATTACAGTTCTTGACCATTTTATAACATGTTAACATATTTATTTGGCTGACAAGGCTGCAGGAAATTGTTGGTGCTTTATAAAGAGTAATAACTATAAAGAAAACTTTTCAATGTAATTTTACTTATAAACATGCCAGCTTATTATTAATTTACTTTTGTTCTCTCATTATGGCACTTCTGCTAATTTTGGTGCCCCTTGTGCCCAGTTGTTCAAGCCAGCACTGATATTAGAGGTTATAAGATATTAAATGTAATGGTCCTGGACCAGAAAAATAATTTAGTTATTATCCCTCCACTTTGATTCTTCTTTTTTTGGATCATTAGATCTTCTGTTTGTAATGTTTTTTTAATATTAACTATGTAGATGTAGAGATGTTGCATTAATATGTTGTGGTCACTACAAATAACTCTTCTTTTTCAAAAAATACTTTTTATGACCTATAGTCCACACTCCAGCCCCAAATATTGCATTTGTATGGGTTCCTATGGTGCAGAGCTGTACTGCCCCTCTGTCTATGACACCATGGCTGATTATCTATGACCAACACCACGCTGACTCTTTGTGATCATCACAATGCTGACTCCCTATGACAATCATCATGGCTGATTCCCTATGACCATCCCCATGGCTGACTCCTTATGACAATCACCAAGGTCGATTCCCTATGACCATCACAATGGCTGACTCTCTATGACCAACACCACGCTGACTCTTTGTGATCATCACAATGCTGACTCCCTATGACCATCACAATGGCTGACTCTCTATGACCAACACCACGCTGACTCTTTGTGATCATCACAACGCTGACTCCCTATGACCATCACCATGGCTGACTCTCTATGACCATGGCCATGGCTGACTCTCTATGACCAACACCACGCTGACTGTGATCATCACAATGCTGACTCCCTATGACCATCACCATGGCTGACTCTCTATGACCATCACCATGGCTGACTCTCTATGACCATCGCCATGGCTGACTCTCTATGACCAACACCACGCTGACTGTTTGTGATCATCACAATGCTGACTCCCTATGACCATCACCATGGCTGACTCTCTATGACCATCGCCATGGCTGACTCTCTATGACCAACACCAAGCTGACTGTTTGTGATCATCACAATGCTGACTCCCTATGACCATCACCATGGCTGACTCTCTATGACCATCACCATGGCTGACTCTCTATGACCATCACCATGGCTGACTCTCTATGACCATCACCATGCTGACTCTTTATGATCATCACAATGCCAACTCGCTATGACGATCATCATGTCTGGCTCTCTATGACTCTGAATATTGTTCTGTTCATTTATTTTCTCTTGAGATCTTTGGTCCTTTGCACCTTAAACGCAAACTTGAACCTCACAAAATTGAGGAGACCTGACCTTTCAGTTCAATGTGGTAAAAACAGTAAAATATTTACAGAATAAATGGTCAGAATGGAAATGCCTTTATTCCAAGATCTGGAATTACGTCCATATTAAAAGTCAATATAAGATTATGGCTGCCATGGATTGAGGTCAGACCCCAAGCTACAGAGAGGTGATTTATCTTCTCTTGTGTTATGTTTACCTGCTGTTTACAGTGAGCCCTTCAACATGATAAATGGCACTGACCCGCTAGTATATATGAGCTCCATGAGCTCCATGTCCAACCACCCTCCTGGCTGAATACATTGTGTTACATGTTCCAAATATCATAAAGTCATTGAAAATTAAATTCAAACCAACAAAAATTTTAAAAGAAAAATGTGGGTTACTGTACTCTATGTTATTTATTTTGTGTGAACAAAGTTTTAATATAATTTAATTTAGAAAACAGCATTTAAGTGTGTCAAAAGGCAGTGTCATAGATCATGTGCATTGTAATTCAAACTAGAGTCAATCTTCATAAATCAGATATTAGTATAAAAATAAATGAATATCCTCTTCCTATACCACCGTGACCACCATATTCTACTTTTTATTGCGTCAAGTCTCTAATCCATGCTGAATCTACACGCCATATTTATCTGGTTTATTCATCACACCTCATCAGTTGCCATAGTCTATTAATACCAGGGGGCAGCTATGTCTACATTCATGGCTGATTATGCCTTTTATTGATTCCCTGACTACTCAGGTTGGCCATCAGTATGGGTGAGGCCTCCGAGTCTTCCTCAGATCTCTTACACATTGCAAAATGAAAATAAATATAGTTGTATTGAGCTTTTGAAAACCTATAAATACTCCTGGACTTAGCACATTGCTAAACACTTACATTGTAGGTCCCCTATTAAATTGAGGTTTAGGGCGATCTAGTAGCCCGTAAGTGAGGTCGCAAGTTAATTTGCTATTCAATTGGTGTCTTTTTGCAGGCTCCAAATGGCTTACAAGTTACGGCCTTGAAAATATGGCGATGGTCAAACCCATAACTTACAGCCTCCTGAAACCTTTGATCTTTCACTTTCGCAAGAGTTACAATGGCTAAAATCGCTAATCACTATTCAATTGCCCAATTTCTCCGAGCCCGCAAATGTTTTCACACTCGTAAATGGCAAAAGAAGGAGAAAATCCTACGAGTGCTAGAGAGGACCCTCAAGGGGGTTAAACAACTATTCGTAGCACTGTAAAAGCAAATAAATAGTCAATACTGCACTGTAAATAACATGGAAAGCGATGAAAGGCATGAGAGAGTTAATTGCACAACAGTATCAAGCCCGCAAATTGGCAGGAAGTTACATTTATTTGTATGTTACATTTCAGGGCTAAATTGATCTTGAGTAACAATGAGTTAATACATATCAGGCCACCCACATGGACTAGAACTGTATTGGCATTAATTTTCATAATTATTTATTTTGCTCGGGTTTGCGAGTCTGTTCGCATATAGAACCCCCTGATAAGAAATGTGAGGTTACGGGCTTGCTTAATTGATCATGTTCCCTCCCCGAACTGCTACGAACCAGTACATGGTTTACGGTTTTTGCTTGGGACAGTAACTTGCAGGCTTGAGCAATCGAATAGCATAGCAATCGGAGACAAACGGGAGCCCGCAACTCACCCACAGACATACGGCCTACAGCGATCGAGGGCTTGCAATTGAATGTGGCTGCAAGTTAGCAGTAAAAAACAGAAGAGTAGAGAAGTCTGTACACAAAATAAGAACCATGAAACATAATTAAGATATATCTGGGGAGAAGCGCGATTAAAGACTATAGGATATTTCTATAGCATATTGTAATTATTTGATGACCTACTTTCCAGCCATTATTCTCGTCCCTGGATATAGGACAATCTTAGTAAGATACCAAATATGGTGGAGGAGAATCCCATTATAACACCATGTTGGGGAAATGATACAACTAACTCCAGTATCATATTGTGTCATATTGTGTCAGATATGACGTCAACTTGTGTCATATTGTGTCGCGCAGTTGTTGTGCCACAATATTGTGTCGCAATGATGTTAATTAATTGCTGTCATTTGCTACAATATAACAAACCAATGGTCTGTGTCACATTGCTCAGGACATTGGGTAAGGGAACGTTTGGAGCCATCTGTGTCACACAACGTCTACTAGCTGTTATGAATCAAGGTTTTATTGTGTGTTGCCCTAACTTAGACGAGACTCGTATACAAGTATCTAAGAGACAGTGTTCATAACTGGCTGAAAGGATTGGGGCGTTTCCTCAACTCTTCCTTACACAAGTATTTCTGAGTAAGATTTTCACTGATTTTATGGGGGGGTATTTTTTTAAGTGGATTTAGACATCTACAGCCTTATTAAATTGCGATTCGGCCAATTGAATAGGGCTCTATATAAGCACAGAGCATATATTTGTACAGATGTTTTTAGTTGGTGATCCCAAAGCAAGGTCTTCACTAACTTAAAATTTCTGTAACAATATATGCCATGTGCTTATATAGAGCCCTATGCAATTGGCTGAATCACAATTTAATAAGGCTGCTGATGTCTGAGAACTGAAAAATAAATAATCATTTGAGCCTAAATCTAATCTAAATGGGGCTGAATCTAAGTAAATAAATGGTGACAAACCTCAGCCACATTCAGACTAATTCCTTTTTATTGCATTTATTTCCGTTTCTTTTCACCCAGTGTGACAGGAAACCTTATAACAGACCTCTCGACGTGTCCCAAATAACTGCTCCTTGTAGCCATCGATTTGCCACATACAGCTGGCTACTTGCACAATACAGAGGCACATTATAAGTGTCACATTAAAGTCATTATAGTGACTGCTCCTTCATACAAATCCATTTGTGCACTTAAAGACATAAACGTTACAGGCATGACACAGAATTAGTTTATTCCGCAATTATATCATTTTTCAGTCAATTGCAGTGGAAAAGTGGAGCAATAACCAGTTCAAACAAGTGGATAATATTGATGGCAGAATTCAATGCGGGTCTTGGTGTCAGCTCCTCGCTTTGGAGTTTCAGGCTGTGTTACAGTTTGCTGTGTTTAGGAGACCTCCCCCTCCCCTAACAAAGTGCCATTATAACTTGCCAATGAATTCAGAATTAGACCCAATTATCTTGGCCGGATATGGTTTTATTTTATAACCCAACTGCATGTTATGATATATTTATTTGTATTAAATTGCGATTCGGCCAATTGAATAGGGCTCTATATAAGCAAGTTGTTAGTTAGTAAAGACTTTGCTTTTGGGTAGAAGTTCACTAACTAAAATTTCTGTAAAAATATATGCTCTGTGCTTATATAGAGCCCTATTCAATTGGCGAAATCCCATTTGAATGAGGCCCTATGTTTAGTAATACCCGAGGATTAACACATTGTAATTTACTGCAGTAAAGTTGGGCACAGAAAAGGTATAAAATGCACATATAAATTCATAGGGCCTCATTCAATTGCGAATTGGCCAATTTATTAGGGCTCTGTATAAGCACAGAGCATATATTTTACAGAAGTCTTTAGTTAGTGAACTTTTACCAAAAAGCAAGGTCTTCACTAACTAAAGCTTCTGTAAAAAAAAATATGCTGTGTGCTTATATAGAGCCCTATTCAATTGGCCGGATCCCAATAGAATGAGGCCCATATATTGTAACAATGTATCACTAGTCGCAAAACGTAAATCTTATTCCAGAAATGTTACATTCAGGGGGTCTCCTCTGTGGTTTTGATTTGGAGGGGGCTTATGGGAGCCAATGACTATAAACACCATTAGACCGAAAGAAGAGACACGGGGAAGAGGGAACAGACACAGGGGAGGGAGAGGTGGGAAAGAGAAACAGGAGGGAAAGAGACACTGGGAAGGGAGAGGATGGGGGAAAGAGACAAAGGGGACAAGGAAAGAGATACATGGGAGGGAGAGGGGAAAGAGACACAGGGAAAGAGGGAACAGACACAGGGGAGGGAGAGGTGGGGAAGAGACTCAGGGGAGGGAGAGGTGGGGAAGAGACACAGGGGAGGGGGGAAAAGACACAGAGGAGGGGGGGGACAGACATAGGGGACGGGGAGGTGGGGAAGAGAAACATGAGAGAAAGAGAAACAGGGGAGGGAGAGGAGGGGGGAAGAGACACAGGGGAGTGAGAGGAGGGGGGAAGAGACAGGGAAGTGAGAGGAGGGGGGAAGAGACAGGGAAGTGAGAGGAGAGGGGAAGAGACAGGGGAGTGATAGGAGGGGGAAGAAACACAGGGGAGGGAGAGGGGGGAAGATACACAGGGGAGGGAAATGGGGGGAAACAAGGGAGACACAAGTGAGGGGGAAGAGACAGAGGGGGGCAGGGGGAAAGAAACACAGTGGAGGGGGTATGAGACACAGGGGAGGGGGGATAAAGCACAGGGGAGGGAGATGGGGGAAAGATACAGAGGGGAAAGGGACATAAAGGAGGGAGGGGGGTTAAAAAAAGAAGGGGGAAGGAGACACAAGGGAGGGAGAGGAGGGGGGAAATGAGACACAAGGGAGGAAGTTGACAGGGGGAGAGACTCACAATAAGCTCAAAAGGCGCTCATTGTGAGGCCTGTGATGAGTGCCAAAGGCTCTCATCGCAAAGCCAATAAGGTAGAGGGTGGGAGAGGTAGAGGGGGGGAGGCTCACATTGCGATGCCCGTGATGAGCGCCAAAGGCTCTCACTGCGAGGCCTGTGATGAGCACCAAAGGCCAGTAAAGTAGAGGGGAGGCTCCCATTGTGTGGCAAACAGCATTGCCAGGCTTCACTTTTTATTGACGTCATTTTTTACGGGCAAGTCACTAGTATATATAAAATCTTGCATTTTACTGTAATATACTTAATTTTGTAGAACTTTATATTAATGCGAGAAATAACCCTGCAGCAAACTGAATGTGTAGAAGTCACTGAGCTCGTCTATAGATCGAGTTTGAAGGTTTAATTGCAAGTAATGCTTGTTATAATTGGATTTACATGATGAATGTGACTAATTAGGAGGAAGATCTCCCCCCCGAGCCCAGACTCAACCAAAGAAATTACTTTAATATCAATCAGTTTGGCTTGAACCTAATACAAACCTCTATCTGCTTCTTCTTCATAAACATCTCTCCACTCCCTTCATTTCTTTATCTCTGTAATATCTCTGTGTTTCCTCAGTCTCTGTCTCTCTTCCTTTTGCTCTGTCTCTCTTCCTTTTGCTCTGTCTCTCTTCCTTTTGACCTGTCTCTCTTCCTTTTGCTCTGTATCTCTTCCTTTTTCTCTGCCTCTCTTCCTTTTGCCCTGGCTCTCTTCCTTTTGCTCTGTCTCTCTTCCTTTTGCCCTGTCTCTCTTCCTTTTGCTCTGTCTCTCTTCCTTTTGTTCTCCCTCTCTTCCTTTTGCTCTGTCCCTCTTCCTTTTACTCTGTCTCTCTTCCTTTTGCTCTGTATCTCTTCCTTTTTCTCTGCCTCTCTTCCCTTTGCCCTGGCTCTCTTCCTTTTGCTCTGTCTCTCTTCCTTTTGCTCTGCCTCTCTTCCTTTTGCCCTGTCTCTGTTCCTTTTGCTCTGTCCCTCTTCCTTTTACTCTGTCTCTCTTCCTTTTGCTCTGTATCTCTTCCTTTTTCTCTGCCTCTCTTCCTTTTGCTCTGTCTCTCTTCCTTTTGCTCTGCCTCTCTTCCTTTTGCTCTGCCTCTCTTCCTTTTGCTCTGTCCCTCTTCCTTTTACTCTGTCTCTCTTCCTTTTGCTCTGCCTCTCTTCCTTTTGCTCTGTCCCTCTTCATTTTACTCTGTCTCTCTTCCTTTTGCTCTGTATCTCTTCCTTTTTCTCTGCCTCTCTTCCTTTTGCCCTGGCTCTCTTCCTTTTGCTCTGTCTCTCTTCCTTTTGCTCTGCCTTTCTTCCTTTTGCCCTGTCTCTCTTCCTTTTGCTCTGCCTCTCTTCCTTTTGCTCTGTCTCTCTTCCTTTTGCTCTGCCTCTCTTCCTTTTGCTCTGCCTCTCTTCCTTTTGCTCTGTCCCTCTTCATTTTACTCTGTCTCTCTTCCTTTTGCTCTGTATCTCTTCCTTTTTCTCTGCCTCTCTTCCTTTTGCCCTGGCTCTCTTCCTTTTGCTCTGTCTCTCTTCCTTTTGCTCTGCCTTTCTTCCTTTTGCCCTGTCTCTCTTCCTTTTGCTCTGCCTCTCTTCCTTTTCTCTGTCTCTTTTCCTTTTGCTCTGCCTCTTTTCCTTTTGCCCTGTCTCTCTTCCTTTCGCTCTGTCTATCTTCCTTTTGCTCTGTCTCTCTTCCTTTTGCTCTGCCTCTCTTCCTTTTGCTCTGTCTCTCTTCCTTTTGCTCTGTCTCTCTTCCTTTTGCTCTGCCTCTCTTCCTTTTGCTCTGCCTCTCTTCCTTTTGCTCTGCCTCTCTTCCTTTTGCCCTGTCTCTCTTCCTTTTGCTCTGCCTCTCTTCCTTTTGCTCTGCCTCTCTTCCTTTTGCTCTGTCTCTCTTCTTTTTGCTCTGTCTCTCTTCCTTTTGCTCTGCCTCTCTTGCTTTTATTTCTGTCTCTCTTCCTTTTGCTCTGTCTCTCTTCCTTTTATCTCTGTCTCTCTTCCTTTTGCTCTGCCTCTCTTCCTTTTATCTCTGTCTCTCTTCCTTTTGCTCTGTCTCTCTTCCTTTTGCTCTGTCTCTCCCCCCCCATTTCTTTTTGTTTCTCCATAAAAATCTCTCACCCGCTCGCTTCCATTTTTATCTCTGTCTGTAATATCTCTGTGTTTTTCCTTATCCCTGTCTCTCTCCATCTTCATTTTTCTCCTTTACCTTTTTCTCTCTCACTCCCCCCCATCTCTCTTTGTGTCTCTTCTTCCTTTTCTTTGTGCATCTTTGCATTCCCTTTGTGTATTTCTTAATCTCTGTCCCTCTTCCTTTTGCCTTTTCCCCCTGATTCTCTCTCTCTCCCTCTCCCTTCATCTCTCACCGTCACTCCCACTCTCTCTTTCCTCTGTCCCTCTCTCTTCCTCCCCTTCTCTCCCCCTCCCTCCCCCTCTCTCTGTCCTCTCTCTCTCTTTCCCTTTCCATCTCTCCCCCTCTCTTTCCTCTCTCTCCCTTCCCTTCTCTCCCCCTCCCCCCTCTCTTTCCTCTCTCTATCTCTTTCCCTCCCCCTCTCTCCCCCTCTCTCTTCCCTCTCTCTCTCTTTAACTCCCCCTCTCTCGCCCTCACTTTCCTCTCTCTCCCTCCCCTTCTATCTTTCCTCTCTCTCTCTTTCCCTCCCCCTCTTTCCTCTCTCTCTTTCCCTCCCCCTCTTTCCTCTCATTCCCTTCATATGTTTTTCTGTCTCTGCATTCTCTATATATATCTCAATCTCTGTCTCTGTCTCTCTTCCTTTAGCTCTTTTTCACTGATTCTCTCTATCTTGTTTTCTCTCCTCTCTCTGCCATTCTCTCTTCATACCTCTCTCCTTTCCCTTCTCCTCCCTCTCTCCTTCCCCCTCTCTTCTTTCCCTCTGTCTCTATCTCCCTTCCCCTTCATGTATTTCTGTCTTTGTATTCTCGCTGCATATTTCTTAATACCTATCTCTGTCCATCTTTCACTCTTTCTCTCCATCTCTCTCTCTCTCCATCCCCCCTCTCCCTCTCTCTCTCTCCCTCCCCCTATTCCCTCTCTCTCTCTCTCTTTTCACTCTCCCCCCCCCTCTCCCTCTCTCCTTCCCTGTCTCTTCCTCTTTCTCTCTTTCTTTCCCTTTGTGTGTGTGTATATCTCTGAATTCTCTCTGTGTACTTCTCTCTCCCTATCCCTGTCCCTCTTCCTCCTTCTCTCCCTGATTCTCCCTCTCTCTCTCCTTCTCTGTGTCTCTCCCTCCTTCTCTCTCTCTCTTTCCCTTTGTGTGTGTATCTCTACATTCTCTCTGTGTACTTCTCTCTCCCTATCCCTGTCCCTCTTCCTCCTTCTCTCCCTGATTCTCCCTCTCCCTCTCCTTCTCTGTGTCTCTCCCTCCTTCTCTCTCTCCCTTTCCCTTTGTGTGTGTATCTCTGCATTATCTCTGTGTATTTCTCCCTCCCTATCTCTTTCCCTCTTCCTCTTCCTCTTTCTCTCTCCTTCTCTCTGTTTCTCCCTCCTTCTCTCTCTCTTTCCCTTTGTGTGTGTATCTCTGCATTCTCTCTATGTATTTCTCTCTCCCTATCTCTGTCCCTCTTCCTCTTTCTCTCCCTGATTCTCTCTCCTTCTCTCTGTTTCTCCCTCCTTCTCTCTCTCTTTCCCTTTTTGTGTGTATCTCTGCATTCTCTGTGTATTTCTCACTCCCTATCTCTGTCCCTCTTCCTCTCCCTGATTCTCTCTCCTTCTCTCTGTCTCTCCCTCCTTCTCTCTCTCTTTCCCTTTGTGTGTGTATATCTGCATTATCTCTGTGTATTTCTCTCTCCCTATCTCTGTCCGTCTTCCTCTTCCTCTTTCTCTCCCTGATTATCTCCCCCTCTCTCTCTCTCCCTCCCCCTCTCCCCCCTCTCTCTCTTTTCACTCTCCCCTCTCTCTCCTTCTCTCCTTCTCTCCCTCCTTCTCTCTCCCTTTCCCTTTGTGTGTGTATCTCTGCATTCTCTCTGTGTATTTCTCACTCCCTATCTCTGTCCGTCTTCCTCTTTCTCTCCCTGATTCTCTCCCCCTCTCTCTCCCTCCATTCCCCTCTCCCCCTCTCTCTCTTTTCACTCTCCCCTCTCTCTCCTTCTCTCCCTCCTTCTCTCTCCCTTTCCCTTTGTGTGTGTATCTCTGCATTCTCTCTGTGTATTTCTCTCTCCCTATCTCTGTCCCTCTTTCTCTCCCTGATTCTCTCTCCTTCTCTCTGTCTCTCCCTCCTTCTCTCTCTCTTTCCTTTTGTGTGTGTATATCTGCATTATCTCTGTGTATTTCTCCCTCCCTATCTCTGTCCCTCTTCCTCTTTCTCTTTCTCTCTCTGATTCTCTCTCTCTCTCTCTCTCTCTCTCTCTCTCTCTCTCTCTCTGTCTCTCCCTCCTTCTCTCTCTCTTTCCCTTTGTGTGTGTATCTCTCCATTCTCTCTGTGTATTTCTCTCTCCCTATCTCTGTCCCTCTTCCTCTTTCTCTCCCTGATTCTCTCTCCTTCTCTCTGTCTTTCCTTCTTTCTCTCTCTTTCCCTTTGTGTGTGTATCTCTACATTCTCTCTGTGTACTTCTCTCTCCCTATCCCTGTCCCTCTTCCTCCTTCTCTCCCTGATTCTCCCTCTCTCTCTCCTTCTCTGTGTCTCTCCCTCCTTCTCTCTCTCCCTTTCCCTTTGTGTGTGTATCTCTGCATTATCTCTGTGTATTTCTCCCTCCCTATCTCTGTCCCTCTTCCTCTTACTCTTTCTCTCTCTGATTCTCTCTCTCTGTCTCTCCCTCCTTCTCTCTCCCTTTCCCTTTGTGTGTGTATCTCTGCATTCTTTCTGTGTATCTCTCTCTCCCTATCTCTGTCCATCTTCCTCTTTCTCTCCCTGGTTCTCTCTCCTTCTCTCTGTTTCTCCCTCCTTCTCTCTCTCTTTCCCTTTTTGTGTGTATCTCTGCATTCTCTGTGTATTTCTCACTCCCTATCTCTGTCCCTCTTCCTCTCCCTGATTCTCTCTCCTTCTCTCTGTCTCTCCCTCCTTCTCTCTCTCTTTCCCTTTGTGTGTGTATCTCTGCATTCTCTCTGTGTATTTCTCACTCCCTATCTCTGTCCGTCTTCCTCTTCCTCTTTCTCTCCCTGATTATCTCCCCCTCTCTCTCTCTCCCTCCCCCTCTCCCCCTCTCTCTCTTTTCACTCTCCCCTCTCTCTCCTTCTCTCCTTCTCTCCCTCCTTCTCTCTCCCTTTCCCTTTGTGTGTGTATCTCTGCATTCTCTCTGTGTATTTCTCACTCCCTATCTCTGTCCGTCTTCCTCTTTCTCTCCCTGATTCTCTCCCCCTCTCTCTCCCTCCATTCCCCTCTCCCCCTCTCTCTCTTTTCACTCTCCCCTCTCTCTCCTTCTCTCCCTCCTTCTCTCTCCCTTTCCCTTTGTGTTTATCTCTGCATTCTCTCTGTGTATTTCTCTCTCCCTATCTCTCTCCCTCTTTCTCTCCCTGATTCTCTCTCCTTCTCTCTGTCTCTCCCTCCTTCTCTCTCTCTTTCCTTTTGTGTGTGTATATCTGCATTATCTCTGTGTATTTCTCCATCCCTATCTCTGTCCCTCTTCCTCTTCCTCTTTCTCTCTCCTTCCCTCTGTCTCTCCCTCCTTCTCTCTCTCTCTTTCCCTTTGTGTGTGTATCTCCTCATTCTCTCTGTGTATTTCTCCATCCCTATCTCTGTCCCTCTTCCTCTTCCTCTTTCTCTCTCTGATTCTCTCTCTCTCTCTCTCTCTCTCTCTGTCTCTGTCTCTCCCTCCTTCTCTCTCTCTTTCCCTTTGTGTGTGTATCTCTCCATTCTCTCTGTGTATTTCTCTCTCCCTATCTCTGTCCCTCTTCCTCTTTCTCTCTCCTTCCCTTTGTCTCTCCCTCCTTCTCTCTCTCTTTCCCTTTGTGTGTGTATCTCTGGATTCTCTCTGTGTATTTCTCTCTCCCTATCTCTGTCCCTCTTCCTCTTTCTCTCTACTTCTCTCTGTTTCTCTCTCCTTCTCTCTCTCTTTCCCTTTGTGTGTGTATGTCTGCATTCTCTCTGTGTATTTCTCACTCCCTATCTCTGTCCGTCTTCCTCTTTCTCTCCCTGATTCTCTCCCCCTCTCTCTCTCTCCCTCCCCCTCTCACCCTCACTCTCTTTTCACTCCCCCCTCTCTCCCCTTCTCTCCTTCTCTCCCTCCTTCTCTCTCCCTTTCCCTTTGTGTGTGCATCTCTGCATTCTCTCTGTGTATTTCTCTCTCCCTATCTCTGTCCCTCTTACTCTTTCTCTCCCTGATTCTCTCTCCTTCTCTCTGTCTCTCCCTCCTTCTCTCTCTCTTTCCCTTTGTGTGTGTATCTCTACATTCTCTCTGTATATTTCTCTCTCCCTATCTCTGTCCCTCTTCCTCTTTCTCTCCCTGATTCTCTCTCCTTCTCTCTGTCTTTCCTTCTTTCTCTCTTTCTTTCCCTTTGTGTGTGTGTATATCTCTGAATTCTCTCTGTGTACTTCTCTCTCCCTATCCCTGTCCCTCTTCCTCCTTCTCTCCCTGATTCTCCCTCTCTCTCTCCTTCTCTGTGTCTCTCCCTCCTTCTCTCTCTCTCTTTCCCTTTGTGTGTGTATCTCTGCATTATCTCTGTGTATTTCTCCCTCCCTATCTCTGTCCCTCTTCCTCTTACTCTTTCTCTCTCTGATTCTCTCTCTCTGTCTCTCCCTCCTTCTCTCTCCCTTTCCCTTTGTGTGTGTATCTCTGCATTCTTTCTGTGTATCTCTCTCTCCCTATCTCTGTCCATCTTCCTCTTTCTCTCCCTGGTTCTCTCTCCTTCTCTCTGTTTCTCCCTCCTTCTCTCTCTATTTCCCTTTGTGTGTGTATCTCTGCATTATCTCTGTGTATTTCTCTCTCCCTATCTCTGTCCCTCTTTCTCTCCCTGATTCTCTCTCCTTCTCTCTGTCTCTCCCTCCTTTTCTCTCTCTTTCCTTTTGTGTGTGTATCTCTGCATTATCTCTGTGTATTTCTCCCTCCCTATCTCTGTCCCTCTTCCTCTTCCTCTTTCTCTCTCTGATTCTCTCTCTCTCTCTCTCTCTCTCTCTCTCTCTCTCTCTCTCTCTCTCTCTCTCTCTCTCTCTCTCTCTCATTCTCTCTCTCCTTATCTCTGTCCCTCTTCCTCTTTCTCTCCCTGATTCTCTCTCCTTCTCTCTGTCTCTCCCTCCTTCTCTCTCTCTCTTTCCCTTTGTGTGTGTATCTCTACATTCTCTCTGTGTATTTCTCTCTCCCTATCTCTGTCCCTCTTCCTCTTCCTCTTTCTCTCTCCTTCTCTCTGTCTCTCCCTCCTTCTCTCTCTCTTTCCTTTTGTGTGTGTATCTCTGCATTCTCTCTGTGTATTTCTCTCTCCCTATCTCTGTCCCTCTTCCTCTTTCTCTCTCCTTCTCTCTGTTTCTCTCTCCTTCTCTCTCTCTTTCCCTTTGTGTGTGTATCTCTACATTCTATCTGTGTATTTCTCTCTCTCTATCTCTGTCCCTCTTCCTCTTTCTCTCCCTGATTCTCTCTCCTTCTCTCTGTCTCTCCCTCCTTCTCTCTCTCTTTCCCTTTGTGTGTATCTCTGCATTCTCTCTGTGTATTTCTCACTCCCTATCTCTGTCCGTCTTCCTCTTTCTCTCCCTGGTTCTCTCTCCCTCTCTCTCTCTCCCTCCCCCTCTCCCCCTCACTCTCTTTTCACTCCCCCCTCTCTCCCCTTCTCTCCTTCTCTCCCTCCTTCTCTCTCCCTTTCCCTTTGTGTGTGTATCTCTGCATTCTCTCTGTGTATTTCTCTCTCCCTATCTCTGTCCCTCTTCCTCTTTCTCTCTCCTTCTCTCTGTCTCTCCCTCCTTCTCTCTCTCCCTTTCCCTTTGTGTGTGTATCTCTGGATTCTCTCTGTGTATTTCTCTCTCCCTATCTCTGTCCCTCTTCCTCTTTCTCTCTCCTTCTCTCTGTCTCTCCCTCCTTCTCTCTCTCCCTTTCCCTTTGTGTGTGTATCTCTGGATTCTCTCTGTGTATTTCTCTCTCCCTATCTCTGTCCCTCTTCCTCTTTCTCTCCCTGATTCTCTCTCTTTCTCTCTGTCTCTCTCTCCTTCTCTCTCTCTTTCCCTTTGTGTGTGTATCTCTGCATTCTCTCTGTGTATTTCTCTCTCCCTATCTCTGTCCCTCTTCCTCTTTCTCTCCCAGATTCTCTCTCCTTCTCTCTGTCTCTCCCTCCTTCTCTCTCTCTTTCCCTTTGTGTGTGTATCTCTGCATTCTCTCTGTGTATTTCTCTCTCCCTATCTCTGTCCTCTTACTCTTTCTCTCCCAGATTCTCTCTCCTTCTCTCTGTCTCTCCCTCATTCTCTCTCTCTCTTTCCCTTTGTGTGTGTATCTCTGCATTCTCTCTGTGTATTTTTCTCTCCCTATCTCTTTCCCTCTTCCTCTTCCTCTTTCTCTCTCCTTCTCTCTGTCTCTCCCTCCTTCTCTCTCTCTCTTTCCCTTTGTGTGTGTATCTCTACATTCTCTCTGTGTATTTCTCTCTCCCTATCTCTGTCCCTCTTCCTCTTTCTCTCCCTGATTCTCTCTCCTTCTCTCTGTCTCTCCCTCCTTCTCTCTCTCTCTTTCCCTTTGTGTGTGTTTCTCTGCATTCTCTCTGTGTATTTCTCTCTCCTTATCTCTGTCCCTCTTCCTCTTTCTCTCCCTGATTCTCTCTCCTTCTCTCTGTCCTTCCTTCTCTCTCTCTCTTTCCCTTTGTGTGTGTATCTCTGCATTCTCTCTGTGTATTTCTCTCTCCCTATCTCTGTCCCTCTTCCTCTTCCTCTTTCTCTCTCCTTCCCTCTTTCTCTCCCTCCTTCTCTCTCTCTTTCCCTTTGTGTGTGTATCTCTGCATTCTCTCTGTGTATTTCTCTCTCCCTATCTCTGTCCCTCTTCCTCTTCCTCTTTCTCTCTCCTTCCCTCTGTCTCTCCCTCCTTCTCTCTCTCTTTCCCTTTGTGTGTGTATCTCTGCATTCTCTCTGTGTATTTTTCACTCCCTATCTCTGTCCCTCTTCCTCTTCCTCTTTCTCTCCCTCGTTCCCTCTCTCACGGTCTCTTTCTCAGTCTCTCTCTCTCTCATTTCCTCTATATTCCTCCTCATTTCTGTCTCTATCACTACACCGTTTCTCTCTTCCTCCTCTTCTCTCTCTTTTTCACCTTCTCTCCTGCTCGTTGTTTATCTTCTTCTTTTCTCTCAGTCAATGAGTAAATCTCCCGACCGGTTTCATTTCCTAACACCTTTTAGTCTAATAATGTAAGTCTGATGTGGTCTTTGTATTTGAGCATGTTACTCTTTTCCAATACATTCAGTGCATTTAGAGGGGGGACCCCCCCCCCCCCAAACACAATCATCGTTAATGCTGTTCCTGCCTCAGAAGAGCTCACTGGAATTTTGTTCAAAACCATTAAATTAAAAAGCAGAATCTCTTAGAATTGAGAGCAGTGAAATACTTAAGTTGTCGTCTTGGCCCAACTGACATCTTAATTTGCTGAGGTTTCCAGCTCCTTATTATTATTATCAGGAAATGATCGATAGCTCTGTGACAGCAGGAGGTATCACGCTTGCTGCTGACATCTCACGTGTGCTTTTTTTCTTTTTATATATTTCAAGGACATTTAGAGGTCATTTGTTGCTATTAAAGGGCCATGTATGTACCATATATGTACCAAATTATTAGCAGCTGTGTAAGTCACGGACATGTATCATTTTGGGGGAAACAGTCTTATTAGTATAAGACTGAAATTGACAACCTCCCCTCCCCCTCACCTACCCTGAGTAGGCACCTTGCATCATTCAATGCAGTCATAGCTCTCCAGAAATGTAAATGCCCCTCTCTCACACACACAACTTCCACCAATGCATCATAGATACCTCCGCCTTCCTGTAGGGGCATCATTTTTTTAAATTATAAATAGCCGTAGGACTTTTTTATGGTTAATTATGCTCTTAGTCAGACTTAAAATTTCCATATAAATATATTTTATATTTGAGGGTCCTGTTGGGTCCTGTTATTCTATTTGGCTAAAATTATCCATTTCTTAGCATTGTACATATAACACAAGTGTATTTTCCCAGTGGAGTTTAATAAAATCAAATTACCATGAAATTCAGCATCTAGAAAATGAATCTATTGCCCCCTCTCTGAGTCTTCCTCTACCCACAATCCTATGTGTTATATTTTATTGAAATATCTTCTATTTATTGCATCAGGCATTTGTGCCATCTATTAATGTCTGTGTAATAATCTATAGATTTATAATATTTATTCCCAATATACCTCAATATGATCTTAGTTTTAACCCTGTGCGGTGCAGGATATCTGTCTCAATACTCAGGTCGGCTCCTGTGGTTCTTTGCGAGTCAGATGTATGATCCTTCAGGATAAACAATACCATTTACATTCTCTGCTGGGCAGCGCACACGTTGTGTATAAATTCTCAGTCCTATATAAGAAAAGCTACAGGGGGTTTCTATATCTGATAATCTCATTATCCAACTTGAAGGCACTGGAGCAGTTTTGCAAAGAGGAATGGGCAAAAACCCCAGTGGTAAGCTCATGGAGACTTATCCAAAGTGACTTGGAGCTGTGATTGCCGCAGAAGGTGGCTCTACAAAGTATTAACTTTAGGGGGTGAATAGTTATGCACATTGACCTTTTCTGTTATTTTGTCCTATTTGTTGTTTGCTTCACAATAAAAAAAAAACATCCTCAAAGTTGTGGCATGTTCTGTAAATTAAATGATGCAAATCCTCAAACAATCCATGTTAATTCCAGATTGTGAGGCAACTACATGAAAAATGCCAAGTGGGGTGAATACTTTTGCAAGGCACTGTATGTTGTGTGGTGACTATATCAAGGATCCATCTTACAGGTCTGAAATCTGTAAATTTAAATTAGAAGGAATCAGTGTTAGCGGACGATGCTGTCTTAACATTTTAATTTCTTTAAACTGCAATTGAATAAACAAGCAAATAGCTTTGCAGCGCAGGATGGGGCAGTTAAGGCTGGAAAAGCAAACAAAATTGGGAAGGTAATGTAGCATGCAGCCTTAACTTCTATCCCTCCTTCTGCAAAGGTATCAATATCACAGACTATGTCATTTTACATATTATATGTAATGTCATTAATGATGTCATAGCTGATGTTATTATTTATTTCATACATGATGTCATCAATTATGTCACATAATGTCATATATTATGTCATTTATGATGTCATCAGGGGTGGAAAAGGATGTTAAGGTTGAATGCTACCTTAACCTAACTTCCTGCATTTTTTTGCAGCCTTAAGTTGCGCCATCCTGAGCTGCAAACTTACTATATATATATATATATATATATATATATATATATATATATATAGTAAATAAAAAGTACATCTGTGTTCACATTTGAATGTCTAAAGCAAGTTAAAAAACCTGCTTCCAGCTCAGAGTTACAGTTATTACACTGCATTCTGGGAAGTTGAGCCGGGACACACAAATGTGGCCACAAATGCCTCGCTCTTCATTCCGTAGCCATTATCAAACATGGCTTCCTTTAAGCTTATGCATGCTGTATTACACAGCTTTAATGCTTTAGCAAAGCCAAGGTTGGAATAAACACGGGCTGAGTATCCAATCCATGTACAGCTGTTTCAAGCTTACTGGCTATCATCAGCATGGAGCGGGATCTCAGCCTGTGTTGTAAATATTATTAGTAGGTAGTTCACCACAACAATCATTTATGATATGGTGGGCAAAAGAGCGATAGAAGCCTCCACCGGACAGTAGTACAGTAGATAAAAAGTACATCTGTGTTCACATTTGAATGTCTAAAGCAAGTTAAAGAACCTGCTTCCAGCTGAGAATTTCGAGAAAAACAGTTATTACACTGCATTCTGGGAAGTTGAGCCGGGACACACAAATGTGGCCACAAATGAAACACATTGTGTTACTTTATGGCTTTCATTGTTGTGCACTTTACGTTGCAAAACTCAAATGTCTACCTTATGTGTCTTTACAGCTAACATCTTGACAGTGATCATCCTGTCCCAGTTGGTGGCTCGCCGGCAGAAATCCTCCTACAACTATCTCCTGGCTTTGGCAGCAGCTGACATCATGGTTCTTTTCTTCATTGTATTTGTTGACTTTCTGTTGGAGGATTTTATTCTGAACAAGCAGATGCCTCAAATACTGGATAAAGTCATTGAAGTCTTGGAGTTTTCCTCCATTCATACCTCCATTTGGATTACTGTTCCACTGACAATTGATAGATATATAGCTGTGTGCCACCCTCTTAAATACCATACTGTTTCTTTCCCAGCTCGTACAAGGAAGGTAATCGTGAGTGTGTATATCACCTGCTTTTTGACAAGTATTCCATATTACTGGTGGCCAAATCTTTGGACAGAGGATTACACAAGCACATCGGTTCATCATATCCTTATCTGGATCCATTGTTTCACTGTTTACTTGGTCCCATGTTCCATCTTCTTCATTCTTAATTCAATCATTGTATACAAGCTCCGAAGGAAAAGCAATTTCAGGTTGAGGGGATATTCGACAGGAAAAACCACTGCCATTTTGTTTACAATCACTTCAATCTTCGCCATTCTTTGGGCACCAAGAATAATTATGATACTTTACCATCTCTATGTATCCCCCATAGATAACAGTTGGCTAGTCCATATTGTCACAGACATCGCCAACATGTTAGCATTGTTAAACACAGCAATTAATTTCTTCCTTTATTGTTTTATTAGTAAACGATTTCGCACCATGGCAGCCGGGACACTGAAGGCCTTTTTTAAGTGCCAGAAACAACCGGTTCAGTTTTACACAAACTATAATTTTTCTATAACTAGCAGCCCTTGGATTTCCCCGGCTAATTCTCATTGCATCAAAATGTTTGTTTATCAATATGATAAGAATGGAAAACCACTAAAGATTTCACCTTGATGGATAGGCACTAATGGGTGCTTGGGAATACAACCTAGTGATAAAGTGGTGATTTTTGATCTTGCACAAACGTGCTCAGGTGCTTTTTCAAGGCCTCTGGTTTCATGCTGGCTGTCAACTGGATTCATAGTCAGCCGGTAGAAGTGATTGCAAGACACAATTTGGTATGGCGGGCCGTAGACTGGATGTCCTCTTGGAGCCTTGCCTTCCTTAGCAGAATCTTACTGCAAGGTCTTTGGCTTGAGTTTGTTTATTGCTGAATTTCTTTCGATATTTAGGTAGCGCAATACAGTGTTCTTATAACATCAAAGGTGCTTAGTGAAAATAATAATAAACATAGCAGCTAATGTAACTCTTACCCAAATACATATCTGGGACTTTTTAATGTATTATTTAACTGATGTGTACTTGATTGACGCAATCACTTGAAATAAATAGTACTGTAGAGTAAATAATTTAAATATTGTTTGTCTAAATAATTCCATTGCTTTTACTTCCTAACACAGTTTAAACTCTACGTACATATAAAGTAATAAAAATAGTGTCACCGACGCACATTTCGTTCTTTGAAATATACATGAATATATTTTTTAAAGATAACCTTTAGTTCATTATAGTCATTACTTGCTCCGGTGCGGACACGTTCAGTTGCTCGATAAACTCTGGACGTGCCTTAATAACAATCAGAGTTTCTAGGTGTACGTAGAAGCACAAAATTTAATGTTTCTCAATAAGACCCCACCACCAAACGCGGCATCGCCAGCGGATTCCCATCATACTCATCATTTTATAGAGATGATATTTCGTTTTTTCCAACTTGCTTCCTAGCTTTAGACTTTCTGCTGCAAACCAAACTAAGAAATGCACTTGATATCTTGCACTTTGGAAACAAGCAAAGAAAAAAAATATATATATAATAATTCAGAAACACTGCAGTAAATTGTCACTGCGGAGATTGTATATAAAGGTTATGGAATAACTGCAATAATGTTCTGCAAAAATATCAGTGAATGTCATTAATGACAAGTAATAGATAAAGACTCGACCTTGACTTTCTATGACATTTCTATGTAAAGCCATCTCACAAATGTCACTGAGAGATGAATGATTTTTTTTTTTAAGGAAAAAAAGAAGTGAAAATGCTTTATGAGAATTTATCGGGATGTTACTATAGCTGTGAATGGTAATCTAGTTAATGTACATGTGTTATATTATAATATCGCATCGCACTATGAAAGCTTCGTATCTGTATGTTTGTAGATTTTTTTTCTGATACTCTTTAATGTTCAAATAGGAATGTAATACGATATATTATGTGCAATTTTACTGATAACTTGTTTTGCAAATGTTTTATTTCATACAGATTGTACTTTATTGGAGGCAATGAGTTTCAATTTAATGGTTGTTCAGACTACACTAGCGTGAAAACCAGCTTTTTAGGAAACTCTTGTATTTTATGTGTTTTCAGGGAATCTTAGGGCTTGAATTTATTAGTGCCAGAAGATCCTTATTCATATTGGATGTAATGCATGAAGATATGAGTTCAAAATATATTAAAAACCTGAAAGGCGTTGTTGGACTCATTGGCTTGACAGCGTTTTGTGCAGTGGTTATTAGTATAGTATTAAAGGACCACTGCAGTTCAAGAAAAAAGTCCCTGATTAGTCAAGGATGTATCAAGTTAACAATATTAGCAGCTGTATGAGCCATGGGCAGATGTTTTTTGGAGAAAATATGAATTTATGAAAACTCTCTTTGAGTTCAGGAATTCATTTTCTGTTTGTTACATCACATCCGGAGAGCTGGATGATGGGGAGTGTTTTTGTAGTTATTAATGGAGGGAGAGCTGGGGAGGAGGAAACAAAATGCCAAGTCCAGAACCAATGTTTGATCACTGGACAAGACTGAACTTGACACCACATCTCTTCCCTCTCACTGACCCAGAAGCAGACTCCTTGCATCAAATAATGGACCACCAGCTTTCCAGTAATGTAAGCACCCCGCTCACAAACAACTTCCACCAATGTATCATGGACACCTTCAGGGTCCTGTAGAGGCATCAACATTTTTTTTAAATTAAAAAATAGCTGTATTTCCAATTAAATATGCTTTTAGTCAGACTCAACGTTCTCAAATACATATTTGTTTTTTTTCGTTGTTCAGTGGTCCTTTAAGCAGCAGAGCTTCAGCCCCTCATGTTATTTATAAAACCCCGGCCTGCCTGTAAAGCCACTCACCATGCTCAGTATAGCCCAGCATGCCATGCGACGGGACTACCCAATCTTGTCATTATTTCTACAGAAGCCAATGTCATTCTATTGCCTGGTGAGGAAGCCAATTGAGTTTCCGACGGGCTCAAACCCCAGATATTGTGGGAAAGTAGTAAGACCTCAAAATCCAGGACTTGTTGCTCGAAAAATTTGTATTCAACAACAAAAAGTTTATATAACTAGTAATCCTGCCTCTCAAACCAGTTGCTTCCTAAAAAGTTGTATCAGATCTCAAGGACACCTATAAAATGCATAATCTTTATGATATATTTATATTAAGAGTCGACTGTTAAAATGAAAGGATGGAGGTTCACTTACATGATGACATCCATTTCAAAAACAACTCCCTGGTGAAGCAAACTGACTTGATTGAATATATTGCCCAACTTGGGGAGTTTCAGACTCAATGGTACAAAAAAGCATTATTTACACCTTATTTACCTGTGATGGGATTAATTAGCTCTATAAATGTCTGTGCTCTTTAGTGAGTTCATTTTTCTCATCAACCAAATCTTATTTGGAGAAGGAAGACAATGGGTGAAGAACAAGAACAATGCAGGTTCACCACGACACAATGTGTGTTGTATCAAAATTAATTTAAATGAGGTCTAACAAATAAAAATAATAATAATAATATTAACAGATACACACCAAATGAATAGTTCCATCCACAAATTGGTCACTTCCAAGGAATAAAAAGTCCTGTTGATCAGCCGAGTGAGAGCTTGCCAGTTCAATTCTTAAGGTGCCATATTGGCAAGATTGTGTCTCGACATATTATCGGTCTCCTACTCCACTCACACCTTAAGACAACCATTAAGGATCTTACACATGTATTGTACATAAAGTAGGATTAATTTTATGAGTAAAATGTCTCTTTGACTCACCATTTCAGATGTGAAAGATTGTAATGGTGGAAGATCTGTTGCCTTTGGTGAGTCGAGTTATAAGGAAAAACTAAACACACTTTGCTTGGGCATAATTGGACATTTCCATCTTTCATTTTGAACCTAGAGAATATTTCACTAAGGACTGCTACTGAGACCCAACAAATCTAACTCTTTAGTCCATGGCACTCCTATCCAGGCACTTGTAGTGGAACTGAGCCATAATAATTTGCTTCAACTAGTTATGAACCTGAATGTTTTTATAGCGTAGACATTTCAGATTTTCTTGTATATAGAATACTAAGAAACTAGAAGACATTGCTCTGAAGAGTTTACAATGAAATACTGGAAGACCTTATTGTAATTTCTCCCTAAAAGTAACTGTTACAGCAGGGGCTCTGCATGGATTAAATGCAAAATAGTATTTTAAAAAATTGCTGCTGTTATTTTTTTGCTCCTATTTGCCACTGGCGGCATACACATTTGGTCATGATATATGGAGATCAGTGCACACTTGGAAATGATATAAAGTGATCTCTGCACACTTGGCCATGATATCAGAAGATCAGTGCACACTTGGCCATGATACAAAGAGATCACTGCGCTATTGGCCATGATATCAGAAGATCAATGTACACTTGGCCATGATATAAAGAGATCACTGCGCTCTTGGCCATGATATCAGAAGATCAGTGCATACTTAACCATTACATATTGAGATCATTGCACTCTTAGCCATGATATAAAGAGATCACTGTGCTCTTGGCCATGATATCAGAAGATCAGTGCACACTTAACCATTACATATGGAGATCATTGCACTCTTAGCCATGATATAAAGAGATCACTGTGCTCTTGGCCATGATATCAGAAGATCAGTGCACACTTGTCCATGACATATGGAGATCACTGCACCCTTAGCCATGATATAGGGAGATCACTACATTCTTGGCCATGAGATAGCGAGATCACCCCACACTTGACCATGATATATTGAGATCACTGCACTCTTAGCCATGATATAGGGAGATCACTGTGCTCATGGCCATGATATCAGAAGATCAGTGCACACTTGACCATGATATATGGAGA
Organism: Discoglossus pictus; assembly: GCA_027410445.1. Taxonomy (NCBI): domain Eukaryota; kingdom Metazoa; phylum Chordata; class Amphibia; order Anura; family Alytidae; genus Discoglossus; species Discoglossus pictus. Next base: position 100,832,128 of record CM050172.1, on the reverse strand, counting down.
TCACTGCACAATTGGCCATAATATATGGAGATCACTGCACACTTAGCCATGATATAGGGAGATCACTGTGCTCATGGCCATGATATCAGAAGATCAGTGCACACTTGACCATGATATATGGAGATCACCGCACAATTGGCCATGATATAAAGTGATCTCTGCATACTTGGTCTTGATATCAGGAGGCCATTGCTCACTTGGCCATATATAGAAATTCACTGAGGTTTGTCTTGGGCCACAGGTTACTGGACTTGCCTCTAACCTTCTGAGACAATTCATGGGAAAAAGCTCCCTCTATTCAAAAGACATTAAAACATAGCTAAATTTCACAAAGGAGAAATATCCATTTTCCTTTACATGATTCCTTCAGAGAAGCCCTTAGCTATCAAAATTTGCATCCAACAATTATAAACTATGAGAGCCTAATTCCAAACTTTCATTTAAAAGGACACAGACTGGCCACCAGTCACCATTATGAGGACTAACTGATGGTATAATCTTTATTAGGGCTAATAAACAAATATCTGTGGACGGAGCAAGCTCACACATAGAAGTGCTGGACAGCATGAGCAAGGCCATTTATAATGTACACAATATGCCTTCAATATGATTGTATCACAGACTATTCTATGACAATATAATCCCAGTGGCAGAGCTCATTAATAATGTATAGATCTGGGCCATAAGTCTTCTCAAGGGCCATTTCATCAACCTCCAAATTCCTTTTTCGAGTCTTTTGAAAGCTGCTATTTTATGATAACATTTTATGCCTTATGTTTAGCATCTTTTGAGAACTTTACCGGTACTCATGTAACAGGATGTAATAAGAGCAGAAAACATTGTTTTTATTTATTAATGTATTGTCATTAGAGCAAATTGTATATAAATATGTTTATTGAAATTGCTTCTTATGCGTTATTTTTATCTGAGATTGTGAATATGGAAAAGCATTGGAGGGGTGGCTGAATTTGGAAAAGTAGAGAATTCATTGTGAATTTTACTCACATAAAAAAACCACAAGCAGAACTTTAGCTCAAAAATAGAATATACAGAAATATATAAAACACTCTTGTTTTAAAAGTCCATATTTATGATAAGCAGTTATCCTTTCAGGAGTATGGCTCCTGTGGGAAAAAGGAAACACATAATGAGTATGGCTCCTGTGGGAATAAGGAAACACATAATAAGTATGGCTCCTGTGGGAATAAGGAAACAAATAATAAGTATGGCTCCTGTGGGAATAAGGAACCATGTAATAAGTATGGCTCCTGTGGAAATAAGGAAACATATAAGAAATATGGCTCCTGTGGGAGAAAGGAAACACAAAATAAGTATGGCTCCTGTGGGAATAAGGAAACACATAATAAGTTTGGCTCCTGTGGGAATAAGGAAACAAATAATAAGTATGGCTCCTGTGGGAATAAGGAACCATGTAATGAGTATGGCTCCTGTGGGAAAAAGGAAACACATAATGAGTATGGCTCCTGTGGGAATAAGGAAACATATAAGAAATATGGCTCCTGTGGGAATAAGGAACCATGTAATGAGTATGGCTCCTGTGGGAAAAAGGAAACACATAATAAGTATGGCTCCTGTGGAAATAAGGAAACATATAAGAAATATGGCTCCTGTGGGAGAAAGGAAACACAAAATAAGTATGGCTCCTGTGGGAATAAGGAAACACATAATAGGTATGGCTCCTGTGGGAATAAGGAAACACATAATAAGTATGGCTCCTGTGGGAATAAGGAAACAAATAATAAGTATGGCTCCTGTGGGAATAAGGAACCATGTAATAAGTATGGCTCCTGTGGGAATAAGGAAACACATAATGAGTATGGCTCCTGTGGGAATAAGGAAACATGTAATAAGTATGGCTCCTGTGGGAACAAGGAAACATGTAATAAGTATGGCTCCTGTGGGAATAAGGAAACACATAATAAGTATGGCTCCTGTGGGAATAAGGAAACACATAATAAGTATGGCTCCTGTGGGAATAAGGAAACAAATAATAAGTATGGCTCCTGTGGGAATAAGGAAACACATAATAAGTATGGCTCCTGTGGGAATAAGGAAACACATAATGAGTATGGCTCCTGTGGGAATAAGGAAACAAATAATAAGTATGGCTCCTGTGGGAATAAGGAAACACATAATAAGCATGGCTCATGTGGGAATAAGGAAACACATAATGAGTATGGCTCCTATGGGAATAAGGAAACACATAATAAGTATGGCTCCTGTGGGAACAAGGAAACAAATAATAAGTATGGCTCCTGTGGGAATAAGGAAACAAATAATAAGTATGGCTCCTGTGGGAATAAGGAAACACATAATAAGTATGGCTCCTGTGGGAATAAGGAAACACATAATGAGTATGGCTCCTGTGGGAATAAGGAAACAAATAATAAGTATGGCTCCTGTGGGAATAAGGAAACACATAATAAGCATGGCTCCTGTGGGATTAAGGAAACACATAATAAGTATGGCTCCTATGGGAATAAGGAAACACATAATAAGTATGGCTCCTGTGGGAACAAGGAAACACATAATAAGTATGGCTCCTGAGGGAATAAGGAAACACATAATAAGTATGGCTACTGTGGGAATAAGGTAACACATAATAAGTATGGCTACTGTGGGAATAAGGAAACAAATAATAAGCATGGCTCCTGTGGGAATAAGGAAACACATAATAAGTATGGCTACTGTGGGAATAAGGTAACACATAATAAGTATGGCTACTGTGGGAATAAGGAAACAAATAATAAGTATGGCTACTGTGGGAATAAGGTAACAAATAATAAGTATGGCTACTGTGGGAATAAGGAAACACATAATAAGTATGGCTACTGTGGGAATAAGGAAACACATAATAAGTATGGCTACTGTGGGAATAAGGAAACAAATAATAAGTATGGCTCCTGTGGGAATAAGGAAACACATAATAAGTATGGCTCCTGTGGGAATAAGGAAGCACATAGTAAGTATGGCTCCTGTAGGAATAAGGAAGCACATAGTAAGTATGGCTCCTGTGGGAATAAGGAAACACGTATTAAGTATGGCTCCTGTGGGAATAAGGAAACACGTAATAAGTATGGCTCCTGTGGGAATAAGGAAACACGTAATAACTATGGCTCCTGTGGGAATAAGGAAACACGTAATAATTATGGCTCCTGTGGGAATAAGGAAACACATAATAAGCATGGCTCCTGTGGGAATAAGGAAACACATAATAAGTATGTCTCCTGTAAGAATAAGGAACATGTAGTAAGTATGGCTCCTGTGACAATAAGGAAACACATAATAAGTATGGCTCCTGTGGGAATAAGGAAACACATAATAAGCATGGCTCCTGTGGGAATAAGGAAACACATAATAAGTATGGCTCCTGTTAGAATAAGGAAACATGTAATAAGTATGGCTCCTGTGAGAATAGGGAAACACATAATAAGTATGGCTCCTGTGGGAATAAGGAAACACGTAATAAGTATGGCTCCTGTGAGAATAAGGAAACACATAATAAGTATGGCTCCTGTGGGAATAAGGAAACACATATTAAGTATGGCTCCTGTGGGAATAAGGAAACACATAATAAGTATGGATCCTGTGGCAATAAGGAAACACGTAATAAGTATGGCTCCTGTGGGAATAAGGAAACACATAATAAGCATGGCTCCTGTGGGAATAAGGAAACACATAATAAGTATGGATCCTGTGGCAATAAGGAAACACATAATAAGTATGGCTCCTGTGGGAATAAGGAAACACATAATAAGTATGGCTCCTGTGAGAATAAGGAAACAAATAATAAGTATGGCTCCTGTGGGAATAAGGAAACACATAATAAGTATGGCTCCGGTGGGAATAAGGAAACAAATAATAAGTATGGCTCCTGTGGGAATAAGGAAACAAATAATAAGTATGGCTCCTGTGGAAATAAGGAAACATGTAATAAGTATGGCTCCTGTGTAAAAAAGGAAACACATAATGTGTATGGCTCCTTTGGGAATAAGGAAACACGTAATAAAAATGGCTCCTGTGGGAATAAGGAAACACAAAATCATTATGGCTCCTGTGGCAATAAGGAAACATTTAATAAGTATGGCTCCTGTTAGAATAAGGAAACAGATAAGACATAGGGCTACTGTGGGAATAAGGAAATACATAATAAGTATGGCTCCTGTGGGAATAACAAAAAATCATAATAAGTATGGCTCCTGTGAGAATAAGGAAACACGTAATATGTATGGCTGCTGTTAGAATAAGGAAATACATAATAAGTATGACTCCTCGGGGAATAAGGAAACACAAAATAAGTATGGCCATGTATAGAAATTCACTGAGGTTTGTCTTGGGCCACAGGTTACTGGACTTGCCTCTAACCTTCTGAGACAATTCATGGGAAAAAGCTCCCTCTATTCAAAAGACATTAAAACATAGCTACATTTCCCAAAGGAGAATTATCCATTTTCCTTTACATGATTCCTTCAGAGAAGCCCTTAGCTATCAAAATTTGCATCCAACAATTATAAACTATGAGAGCCTAATTCCAAACTTTCATTTAAAAGGACACAGACTGGTCACCAGTCACCATTATGAGGACTAACTGATGGTATAATCTTTATTAGGGCTAATAAACAAATATCTGTGGATGGAGCAAGCTCACACATAGGAGTAGCTGGACAGCATGAGCAAGGCCATTTATAATGTACACAATATGCCTTCAATATGATTGTATCACCGACTATTCTATGACAATATAATCCCAGTGGCAGAGCTCATTAATAATGTATAGATTTGGGCCATAAGTCGTCTCAAGGGCCATTTCATCAACCTCCAAATTCCTTTTTCGAGTCTTTTGAAAGCTGCTATTTTATGATAACATTTTATGCCTTATGTTTAGCATCTTTTGAGAACTTTACCGGTACTCATGTAACAGGATGTAATAAGAGCAGAAAACATTGTTTTTATTTATTAATGTATTGTCATTAGAGCAAATTGTATATAAATATGTTTATTGAAATTGCTTCTTATGCGTTATTTTTATCTGAGATTGTGAATATGGAAAAGCATTGGCGGGGTGGCTGAATTTGGAAAAGTAGAGAATTCATTGTGAATTTTACTCACATAAAAAAACCACAAGCAGACCATTAGCTCAAAAATAGAATATACAGAAATATATAAAACACTCTTGTTTTAAAAGTCCATATTTATAATAAGCAGTTATCCTTTCAGGAGTATGGCTCCTATGGGAATAAGGAAACACATAATAAGTATGGCTCCTGTGGGAATAAGGAAACACATAATAAGTATGGCTCCTGTGGGAATAAGGAAACACATAATGAGTATGGCTCCTGTGGGAATAAGGAAACATGTAATAAGTATGGCTCCTGTGGGAACAAGGAAACATGTAATAAGTATGGCTCCTGTGGGAATAAGGAAACACATAATAAGTATGGCTCCTGTGGGAATAAGGAAACACATAATAAGTATGGCTCCTGTGGGAATAAGGAAACATGTAATAAGTATGGCTCCTGTGGGAATAAGGAAACACATAATAAGTATGGCTCCTGTGGGAATAAGGAAACACATAATAAGCATGGCTCCTCTGGGAATAAGGAAACACATAATAAGTATGGCTCCTGTGGGAATAAGGAAACATGTAATAAGTATGGCTCCTGTGGAAATAAGGAAACACATAATAAGTATGGCTCCTGTGGGAATAAGGAAACACATAATAAGTATGGCACCTGTAGGAATAAGGAAACATGTAATAAGTATGGCTCCTGTGGGAATAAGGAAACACATAATAAGTATGGCTCCTGTGGGAATAAGGAAACACATAATAAGCATGGCTCCTGTGGGAATAAGGAAACACATAATAAGTATGGCTCCTGTGGGAATAAGGAAACATGTAATAAGTATGGCTCCTGTGGGAATAAGGAAACACATAATAAGTATGGCTCCTGTGGGAATAAGGAAACAAATAATAAGTATGGCTCCTGTGGGAATAAGGAACCATGTAATAAGTATGGCTCCTGTGGGAATAAGGAAACACATAATGAGTATGGCTCCTGTGGGAATAAGGAAACATGTAATAAGTATGGCTCCTGTGGGAACAAGGAAACATATAATAAGTATGGCCCCTGTGGGAATAAGGAAACACATAATAAGTATGGCTCCTGTGGGAATAAGGAAACACATAATAAGTATGGCTCCTGTGGGAATAAGGAAACAAATAATAAGTATGGCTCCTGTGGGAATAAGGAAACACATAATAAGTATGGCTCCTGTGGGAATAAGGAAACACATAATAAGTATGGCTCCTGTGGGAATAAAGAAACACATAATGACTATGGCTCCTGTGGGAATAAGGAAACATGTAATAAGTATGGCTCCTGTGGGAACAAGGAAATACATAATAAGTATGGCTACTGTGGGAATAAGGAAACACATAATGACTATGGCTCCTGTGGGAATAAGGAAACACATAATGACTATGGCTCCTGTGGGAATAAGGAAACATGTAATAAGTATGGCTCCTGTGGGAACAAGGAAATACATAATAAGTATGGCTCCTGTGGGAATAGCAAAAAATCATAATAAGTATGGCTCCTGTTGGAATAAGGAAACACATAATAAGTATGGCTCCTGTGGCAATAAGGAAATAAATAATAAGTATGGCTCCTGTGGAAATAAGGAAACACATAATAAGCATGGCTCCTGTGGGAATAAGGAAACACATAATGAGTATGGCTCCTATGGGAATAAGGAAACACATAATAAGTATGGCTACTGTGGGAATAAGGAAACACATAATAAGTATGGCTCCTGTGGGAATACGGAAACAAATAATAAGTATGGCTCCTGTGGGAATAATGAAACACATAATAAGTATGGCTACTGTGGGAATAAGGAAACACATAATAAGTATGGCTACTGTGGGAATAAGGAAACAAATAATAAGTATGGCTACTGTGGGAATAAGGAAACACATAATAAGTATGGCTACTGTGGGAATAAGGAAACACATAATAATTATGGCTCCTGTGGGAATAAGGAAACACAATATAAGTATGGCTCCTGTGGGAATAATGAAGCACATAGTAAGTATGGCTCCTGTGGGAATAAGGAAGCACATAGTAAGTATGGCTCCTGTGGGAATAAGGAAACACGTATTAAGTATGGCTCCTGTGGGAATAAGGAAAAACGTAATAAGTATGGCTCCTGTGGGAATAAGGAAACACATAATAACTATGGCTCCTGTGGGAATAAGGAAACACGTAATAATTATGGCTCCTGTGGGAATAAGGAAACACATAATAAGCATGGTTCCTGTGGGAATAAGGAAACACGTAATAATTATGGCTCCTGTGGGAATAAGGAAACACATAATAAGTATGTCTCCTGTAAGAATAAGGAGCATGTAATAAGTATGGCTCCTGTGACAATAAGGAAACACATAATAAGTGTGGCTCCTGTGGGAATAAATAAACACATAATAAGCATGGCTCCTGTGGGAATAAGGAAACACATAATAAGTATGGCTCCTGTTAGAATAAGGAAACATGTAATAAGTATGGCTCCTGTGAGAATAGGGAAACACATAATAAGTATGGCTACTGTGGGAATAAGGAAACACGTAATAAGTATGGCTCCTTTGAGAATAAGGAAACACATAATAAGTATGGCTCCTGTGGGAATAAGGAAACACATATTAAGTATGGCTCCTGTGGGAATAAGGAAACACATAATAAGTATGGCTCCTGTGGCAATAAGAAAAACACGTAATAAGTATGGCTCCTATGAGAATAAGGAAACACATAATAAGTATTGCTCCTGTGAGAATAAGGAAACACATATTAAGTATGGCTCCTGTGGGAATAAGGAAACACATAATAAGTATGGCTCCTGTGGAAATAAGGAAACACATAATAAGTATGGCTTCTGTCGAAATAAGGAAACTCATAATAAGTATGGCTCCTGTGGGAATAAGGAAACACATAATAAGTATGGCTCCTATGAGAATAAGGAAACACATAATAAGTATGGCTCCTGTGAGAATAAGGAAACACATATTAAGTATGGCTCCTGTGGGAATAAGGAAACACATAATAAGTATGGCTCCTGTGGGAATAAGGAAACACGTAATAAGTATGGCTCCTGTGGGAATAAGGAAACACATAATAAGTATGGCTCCTGTGGGAATAAGGAAACACATAATAAGTATGGCTCCTGTGGGAATAAGGAAACACATAATAAGTATGGCTCCTGTGGGAATAAGGAAACACATAATAAGTATGGCTCCTGTGGGAATAAGGAAACAAATAATAAGTATGGCTCCTGTGGGATTAAGGAAACATGTAATAAGTATGGCTCCTGTGTAAAAAAGGAAACACATAATGTGTATGGCTCCTGTGGGAATAAGGAAACACGTAATAAAAATGGCTCCTGTGGGAATAAGGAAACACAAAATCATTATGGCTCCTGTGGCAATAAGGAAACATTTAATAAGTATGGCTCCTGTTAGAATAAGGAAACAGATAAGACATAGGGCTACTGTGGGAATAAGGAAATACATAATAAGTATGGCTCCTGTGGGAATAACAAAAAATCATAAGTATGGCTCCTGTGAGAATAAGGAAACACGTAATATGTATGGCTCCTGTTAGAATAAGGAAATACATAATAAGTATGGCTACTGTTAGAATAAGGAAATACATAATAAGTATGGCTCCTGTTAGAATAAGGACATACATAATAAGTATGACTCCTCGGGGAATAAGGAAACACAAAATAAGTATGGCTCCTGAGGGAATAAGGAAACACATAATAAGTAAACATAAGGAAACGTAATAATTATGGCTCCTGTTAGAATAAGGAAACAGGTTAGACGTAGGGCTCCTGTGGGAATAAGAAAACACATAATAAGTATGGCTCCTGTGGGAATAAGAAAACACATAATAAGTATGGATACTGTGGGAATAAGGAAACATGTAATAAGTATGGCTCCTGTAGGAATAAAGAAACATGTAAGATGAAGGGATACTGTGGGAAAAAGGAAACAGTTAAGAAGTATGGCACCTGTGAGAATAAGGAAACAGGTAAGATATATGGCTCCAGTGGAAATAAGGAAATGGGTAAGAAGTATGGCTCCTGTGAAAATAAGGAAGCACAAAATAAGTATGGCTCCTGTGGGAATAAGGAAACATGTAAGACGTAGGGCTCCTGTGGGAATAAGGAAACACATAATGAGTATGGCTCCTGTGGGAATAAGGAAAGACGTAATAAGTATGGCTCCTGTGTAAATAAGGAAACACATAATGAGTATGGCTCCTGTGGGAATAAGGCAACATGTAATAAGTAGGGCTCCTGTGGGAAAAAGGAAACACAAAATAAGTATGACTCCTGTGGGAATAAGGAAACACAAAATAAGTATGGCTCCTGTGGCAATAAGGAAACATGTAATAAGTATGGCTCCTGTTAGAATAAGGAAACATGTAAGACATAGGGCTCATGTGGGAATAAGGAAATACATAATAAGTATGGCTCCTGTGGGAATAAGGAAACATGTAATAAGTATGGCTCCTGATGGAATAAGGAAACACATAATGAGTATGGCTCCTGTGGGAATAAGAAAACACATAATAAGTATGGCTCCTGTGAGAATAAGGAAACACGTAATAAGTATGGCTCCTGTTAGAGTAAGGAAATACATAATAAGTATGACTCCTGTGAGAATAAGGAAACATGTAATAAGTATGGCTCCTGTGAGAATAAGGAAACACAAAATAAATATGGCTCCTGTGGGAATAAGGAAACCGGTAAGACGTAGGGCTCCTGTGGGAATAAAGAAACACATAATAAGTATGGCTCCTGTGGGAATAAGGAAACACATAATAAGTATGGCTCCAGTGGGAATAAGGAAACACGTAATATGTATGGCTCCTGTTAGAATAAGGAAATACATAATAAGTATGGCTCCTGTTAGAATAAGGACATACATAATAAGTATGACTCCTCGGGGAATAAGGAAACACAAAATAAGTATGGCTCCTGAGGGAATAAGGAAACACATAATAAGTAAACATAAGGAAACGTAATAATTATGGCTCCTGTTAGAATAAGGAAACAGGTTAGACGTAGGGCTCCTGTGGGAATAAGGAAATACATAATAAGTATGGCTCCTGTGGGAATAAGAAAACACATAATAAGTATGGATACTGTGGGAATAAGGAAACATGTAATAAGTATGGCTACTGTGGCAATAAGGAAACATGTAATAAGTATGGCTCCTGTAGGAATAAAGAAACATGTAAGATGTAGGGATACTGTGGGAAAAAGGAAACAGTTAAGAAGTATGGCACCTGTGAGAATAAGGAAACAGGTAAGATATATGGCTCCAGTGGAAATAAGGAAATAGGTAAGAAGTATGGCTCCTGTGGGAATAAGGAAGCACAAAATAAGTATGGCTCCTGTGGGAATAAGGAAACATGTAAGACGTAGGGCTCCTGTGGGAATAAGGAAACACATAATGAGTATGGCTCCTGTGGGAATAAGGAAAGACGTAATAAGTATGGCTCCTGTGTAAATAAGGAAACATATAATGAGTATGGCTCCTGTGGGAATAAGGCAACATGTAATAAGTAGGGCTCCTGTGGGAAAAAGGAGACACAAAATAAGTATGACTCCTGTGGGAATAAGGAAACACAAAATAAGTATGGCTCCTGTGGCAATAAGGAAACATGTAATAAGTATGGCTCCTGTTAGAATAAGGAAACATGTAAGACATAGGGCTCCTGTGGGAATAAGGAAATACATAATAAGTATGGCTCCTGTGGGAATAAGGAAACATGTAATAAGTATGGCTCCTGTGGGAATAAGGAAACACATAATGAGTATGGCTCCTGTGGGAATATGAAAACACATAATAAGTATGGCTCCTGTGAGAATAAGGAAACACGTAATAAGTATGGCTCCTGTTAGAGTAAGGAAATACATAATAAGTATGACTCCTGTGAGAATAAGGAAACATGTAATAAGTATGGCTCCTGTGAGAATAAGGAAACACAAAATAAATATGGCTCCTGTGGGAATAAGGAAACCGGTAAGACGTAGGGCTCCTGTGGGAATAAAGAAACACATAATAAGTATGGCTCCTGTGGGAATAAGGAAACACATAATAAGTATGGCTCCTGTGGGAATAAGGAAACATGTAATAAGTATGGCTCCTGTGGGAATAAGGAAACATGTAATAAGTATGGCTCCTGTGGGAACAAGGAAACATGTAATAAGTATGGCTCCTGTGGGAATAAGGAAATACAAAATAAGTACGGCTCTTTCGAGAATAAGGAAACACAGAGGGCCCTATTAAATTTGGCAATATTTAGTTCCTGAAGCCCGTAAAGGAGCCCCCAAAAGTTACGGCTATTAAATTGGCCTCTTTCAACAACCCGCAAATGATCTGCGAGTTACAGGCAAAAAAAAACCTACGGGCCGTCAAAATCTGAACTCCGTCCCAGCTAAGCCTTTGATCTGTCAAGCCCGTAAATGTTACTATCACAAATCGTTATTAAATTGCGACGAATCCCCAAGGATGCACTGGCGTTCAAACCTGAAAATGGCAAATGGAGACAAAAATATTATGGCCTCGAAAAAGGACCCGCAAGGGGTTTACAGACAAGTTCTTAACACTGTAAAAGACAATATAAACACACCAGTGGACTGTAAAATATGGGAAAAGCAGTGAGTATTCCAATTAGTTGCACATCAATTCCCAAATAAAAAATAGGCATTTAAAAAAAAAAATGATTTCATCATATGGTGAATAGTCATGAATATGCCAATATGACAAGCGATGTTGCAACATGCATAAAGCAATTAAAGACACACTACCTGATTAGATAGCAACACAAAAACATGAAACCGCCTGCCATATTAACCCTCTCTAACTCACAGAGGCTCTAATGTGGACCCTGAAATATAAATATAATTGCATATACATCTCGTTCATCACATCTACATTTGGAAAAGAAAATGTGGCCAAATTATACCGCCACATCACATAGATCAAATACCAGAGGAAATTTTAATATTTGTTGTCCAGTCCGTGTCCGATTCTCTGTGACCCTATGGACTGCAGCACATGCCAAAGATTCTGGAGTGGGTTGCCAGTTCCTTCTTCAGTGGACTGTAAATTGTCTGACCTCTCTGCTATGACCTGCCCACCTAGACCTGCCCAACTAAATGGTATAGCTCACAGCATCATTGAAGAACACAAACCCCTTCACCACCACAAGGCAGCAATCCAGAAAGGGAACAGGGGAACATATAACACACTAATCTACTCTAAGCCATCAGGAAGTGCCGCAAACACACATGGAGGCTGTGCTGAGGCACGGGGAGCAACAGCCAACTCACCTCCATCAGGGATAATCTCCTGGAAAGTCGCACGCCATTGCTGGTGGCCAAGTGCCAAGATGAATACCCATTATCATCTGTTGACATACCATTACGTGTGTTTCTATCAATCAGTTCACATTACTACTTGTCATATTCCTATCAGGTCTTCAGGGGAATGCTAATAGTTCACAGTATCACCAATTGGACTCTGCATGTGTATTAACCCTTTATTATTATATATGATATATATTATTATATGATATCTTATGATGTTAATACTATTATTATTATTATTGTTATCATATGTTTTAATCTATTGCATAGTAACTAGTGCTAATTAGTTTACTGCTATAGGAATGTGACACAAATGTGACGTATGTTGATGTCCCAAAACCCCAACCATTTTAAACACACTGACACAGTGAGAATGGTATAAAAAGGCTTTATATCAGACACAGAGCACAATCAGAAATGGACAAGACTGTCCATTAATATCATGGGTGTGGTGTGGGCGGACCCGGAAGGGCAAGAGGCCGTTTTTGTGAAAAAGGGATTCCTAAAGAGTTATATGTTAGATGGCATAATAAGAATAATGCATAGCATCTACTAGGGTCACATATGGTCAGGACACCACAGTAACCATAATCTAATGAGATATCGGAACATCATATAACACTCCATTTAAAAAAAATAACCATTAATGCGCATAGAGCTTCCATATGATCTCCACCTGCTATATTATACCGATGCAATAAATCATGGATCATCTGATAAAAATCAATTACACACACAATGTGTTTTCATACATTAATGAAGATTCCAAAATAGATGATCGGATTCTGGAAAACATAAAGAAGAGGGGTTAGAACATTCATAAGCTGTTATTATAGTAAAGAGTTTTGGCTCTGGACACTACAATATACCAATTAACATGAATGTCATCCATGAGCAGTGATAACCATCCTAATTCTGTTCTGTACAATCAGCGTTCCCAGAATATGTTGAGGATGTGTAATACGACAAGGAATGCTTCATTGTGACCACAATGTTTTAGCAAAGAGTACTATCACTATCTACATGGCATTGTTGTGTCATGCTGATATCACATCTCACTGTGTATGGGTGGTAACAAGGCCAGACAGATTACACTGTTCACATTACCCCTAAACACATACACATTGATCCTGATGTCAAACAAAGGGAATTAGCCATTTTATTTATTTGTGGATGACATGAAATACATAAATACTCTTTCATAATGTTAACGGGATGACATGCAACAACTACTGGTTTGGATTAGAAGACCCTAATGGTACTGTGCAACTATACAGCCGGGACTCTATTCATTGTAATTGAGACTCACACCAGTCATGCTCATTAGTGAAGAGATATGTAGTCATATATTGCATTTCAGATCAGTGGTGAATGACACTGATCGAATTCCTGTTCGGAACTGGGTCGAGTGTTTTTTCACATGATGGTATTGTACTGCTTGAAGATGAAGAACATGCCTTCATGGTTGTGTGATTTGGCTATTAACACCTGCAGAGACAAGAACAAGATATCATTCATAACAATATTCTGATTAACTTCAACACCTCATCTCAACATCAATCCACATTGAACATCAATTGGTGAAACGTTAAACATAACCAGACATGTATACACTCTGTAGCCAGCCAATAGTATGTCAACATCTATACAAATCAGTATTCAGTGAGGAGTGATCGGGAGGATGGTCCTAACACCTCCTCTTATGCAGCACTGGGCCCCCATCTTCCGTGCCAGCGTACCTTATCCCTCTTCAACATCTAGGTGTTGTTTGAGCTTGGGGTGCCACTACATTGGGTGGCTGGGGATCAACTTGAGCTGGTGGTGAGGTCTGAGATGAGGAGTCACCCGTCTCTGGTTGCGTTTGTGAAACCAAAGGCTGGAGGGTTATGCAGTGTGCAAATTGGATTAGTTGCCACCTGTCCCTATTTGCCTGTTCCTCATATCTCTCCATCCTTCGGTTGTGCCTCCTCACCTCAGAATGGAGCAATCTGGGCTTCTCAGTCCTTTGTTTGTTCCATCTCATGTCCTCCTTGGTAAATCGGGCCATGATTTCCCTCAAACTCAGGGGTGGTGGTATTGACGGCATTGTGGCCGGAGGTGATGGCAGAGGGGCCTGAGGTGATGGCAGAGGGGCCTGAGGTGATGTCAGGAGGGCCAGAGGTGTCAGCAGGAGGGCTTGAGGTGACTGCAGGAGTGCCGGAGGTGTCAGCAGGAGGGCCTGAGGTGACTGCAGGAGGGCCTGAGGTGTCGGCAGAAGGGCCATAGGTGTCGGCAGAAGGGCCTGAGGTATCGGCAAAAGGGCCGGTGTGTTAGGCCATGTTGGGGGACCCCATTGTGTGGGAGGCCATGTTAGAGGACCCCATTGTGTGGGAGGGGTTGTGCCCTGCCATGGCTGCAATGGTGTTGTAGCAGGTGGCAGTGGTGGCTATGATGATGGCTGGGGCCAGTCCTGAGATGAGTGTGATCGTCTGGATTGTGAAGGGCCAGTTTCTGTGGATGGTCCCAGGCCCTCTTGAATGTGCTGCATTTCTTTGTCAACCACTTTCAGGGGTGCAGTTTGTTCCACCTCCAGTGGAGCCACCGCCTGTGCCTCTGTGTCTGGCCTTTTCCTCCTGGGTACTGAAATGAAGGAACAAACCTATTTGAGTTTGTTTCTCTACACAATTGACAGCTATGTGTTTCCATATCCTTAACTTCATGGTCACCTGTAATTGACTGTGATGCCTGTGTTAGATGTACCACGGCCTGCATAATGAGCATTGTGGATCATGGCTCATATGAATATATGTACTGCTAGTGCTGTGTGCCATCTGCATGTGAATCAGGCATGTGCTTTGCTGGATCTGCTGTGCATTGTGTCAGACTGACAAATCTGTGACATCTTCCCAGCAATAGTTGTTAACATGCAGCTGAGACATGGTCCTTATTAGGACAGTATGTGACACGCACATGCAGTCCTACAGAGTCTGTATCCACATATGCCGCAGTACGCACACCCATACATGTACTCTCTTTTGAATGTCAAACCAATTTTGATCTAATTGTGAATTGTACTCAGAATCAATCTTAACTGCAGGTATTGGACAGACATTTCATTGATAACAGTTATGATAATTATATGTTTGCTACCAGGATTTACTAGCGACTTGCCTGTGAAAAAAATATCGGCAATAAGATTGTAAGGCAGGTAATGTTGTTTGCGTGCGAAAATTATTTGGTTGGTGTTTTAAGATCCTTCGGCGCTCATTGCGAGCCTCGCGTTGAGTGCTTTCATCGCTCATTGCGAGGCTCTTGGTTGTTTGTGTGCTATGAGAAGCGTTGGTGTTTTTTTTTTTGGTATGGCAATCAATAATTAATAAAATAAGAAATTAATATACTTTACCTATTGTGAAGTAATATATGCAGGAAGCATTGTGTTGAAGAGCTGGCAATCTGTTTTCATGTTGCTGCAGCATCAGTGCTGTGGAGCTACTGTGTAAGTGTCATGAATGTGTGCAGTGTGTAGTGTAATAGTGTGCGTGCGCAAGGCAAATCCATTAGGGTAGCTGTGTGCTTCCCGATTGTATAAGTTAGTGTTCTAAAATGGCGCGAAATGTGTGGTATGTGGCTGTGGCAGATTTTGCGTCCTTGTTTTTCGGATGTTGTCAAACTTTGTCGGGAAATCCGTAGGTGTTGGGTGGTGTTTTGCGTGTTTCGGGTCCTTTAGCCTCGTTTTC
Organism: Discoglossus pictus; assembly: GCA_027410445.1. Taxonomy (NCBI): domain Eukaryota; kingdom Metazoa; phylum Chordata; class Amphibia; order Anura; family Alytidae; genus Discoglossus; species Discoglossus pictus. The sequence continues at coordinate 100,815,953 of CM050172.1, read as the reverse complement.
GTCTTGTTCGGCGGCCATTTTTTCTCTCACTTAGGTTATTTTCGGGTGTCTAAACTGAATTTTGGACTTCAATCGAGGTGTAACTTCACGTGCAGAGGTCCTGGGTGCCCCCCCCCCTTGCTGTGGGTAACCTTTTTATGTGTGTGTTGTGTGTATTTATTGTGTTTCTAATGTTTTTCGAGTCGCACGGGTTGCGTCCTTGTTTTTGGATCTCGTAGATCTTTTTCCAAAAATCCTTAGGTGTTTGGTGGAGTTTGCGTCTTTACAGTGCTGTAGCCTCGTTTTCGTTTTTTTTTTCGTCTGACATTTTTTCTCTCGCTTAGGGGATTTTCGGGTGTCTAAACTCTTTTATTTGGAGTTAAATTGAGGTGTAACTTCAGTTTTCGAGGTACTGGGTGCCCCCCCCCCCCCTTGCTGTAGGTAAGCTTTTTATGTATTTGCTGTGTGTATTTATTGTGTTTTTCATGTTTTCATGTGAGTGGGTTTCGGACGTTTTTTGCAAGGTCGTAATGGGTCGTAACACATGTCGTTTTTCTGTGTCTTAAGTCTGTTAATTTTGCGAGGTCCGCAGTTGCTGGCAAGGACCGCCTTCGGCCTTTGCGTGTCAACAACCCTGCATGCTCACAACTATATATGTGATAATCATAGGACTTACTGTGCTATTGTATGTCAGTTAGCTATGTGTGTGGGCAGGGGTGTAGGAGCCAGAATAATTCTAGGGGGATACAGCTCATTGTATACACCAGCCATTAAAAAGCTTAATTATACATACATAAAAACATATTAAAATCTGCAGGGGGTATTTGTCACCCCCATCCCCCCCAGATCATACACCCATGTGTGTAGGGTTCATGTGTGTGCATATGAGGGTGTGGTGATATATATGATACTCATATTGCATGGTTCTCGGCACACACGTGTTCACCTTTCCTGGAAGGCCCACTACTGCCGCTGGCTCAATCCACTCCTTCAGGTTCCATCCACAGTATGTGATGTTGGCTGGTGGGCCACCACCATTTGCACTTGCTGCTCTTGCCTCCTCTGCCATCTTCTTCTTCCCCTTCAGCCAGCTGTTGTCATACCTGTATTTGACAGACTTGAAATTCCTGTTTGCAACCCCTAATGCAGCAACAGCTGTAGCTATCTCCCCAGAGGCCTTTGCCTCCTGGCTAGGCCACACATCCCTCCCACCATATATGATGCTATAGAGGGCACAGATTTCCTTGAGGAGGATGTCCATCTCTTCTAGGCTATAACTGGGGGCCCTGTGCTTTGCCACAGCCTCTTGCCCTCCCAACTGTGCCTGCGGTTCCTTGCATCCCTGTGCTCTCCCTGGGTGCTGTCCCTCATACCCACTACCTCCCCCCTGGGATCAGGCCACTGACCCTCTGCCCCTAATCCTTGTGTGCCTACATCTGGGGGCACATCCCTCCCCCTCCTGCTCTCCTACATCTGCACCTCCCCTTCCTAGACCTGGCTTTCCCTTTCTCCATACCTCTTCTTCTCATCCTCTCCTCTATCTCCTTCTCTCCTCCTCCAGCATTCCCCTATCTCTCCTCCTCTCTCTCCTCACTTTCCTCCTCCCCTCCTCTACCCTCCTGGAATTTATGAATTAAATATAAGGATAAATCAATATAGTATATATGTGTATGAGGTAAAACAAGAATGTGTGTATTATGTGTATGATATTAATTATATGGGGGAAGAGGGGGTAGGTGGGCGTATGGGGGGTGTAGATGTGCTGTGACCCACCGCTATGTATAGCTATGTGTATGTATTAATCTATGTGTGTGAATTATGGGATATCAGTAATTATGTGTGTTGTAAATTAAGGGTTAATATATCTTAGTGGTCGAAATTGCAAAAAACTCACAAAACATCTCTCTCTCTCTCTCTCTCCAAAGCTCAGAAACCCACCAACGCCTAGACCTGTGTGTTCACTTGCTCAGCTACAGCACAGTCAATGATTTACGGTTTTCGCCATTTTGAAACCCCGTTCTGCTGCGTTAATTGCTGTTCCCCACTTTCTATTGGCTCTGAGGCCTTCTTCACACTCTGTGATTATGGGTTTAAAATGGAAATGAGGCCCGCAACTATTCCAGCCCCGTAACAGTTTGCGGCCATGGGAAGGATTTACGGGCTTGCAGCTCCGGTCCTTTGGTTGCGGCCTTGTTCAATTTAATTGCTCTTTAACTACAACAGATTTCAAGCCTGCAGACATACGGGCTATATCACGGCAGCTTATTCCCAGACAAGCCATAATTATTGCGTGTTTCCTTATTCCCACAGGGCCTCTACTTATTAAGGGAAATTTGTGATGGCAATATTTCCCCATATGAAATAGTGCATAGCAAATACTTAGTAAATTCCCCCCACTGTTTGTTCATAAAGGTTACCATGCTCTGTAAAGCGCTGTGCACATTGATGGTGCCATACCAATAAAAATGCATACAATAGATACATACAATGCTTACTTTTCAAATCAATATATTCATAAACCGAATGTACATCAGCTTTTCCAATAAAGCCCATGAGTTTATTAAATAGAGTTTCTGGAGCAACAAACAAACCACCATGCTGGTTCCACTGTACAATGGCGGAAGGCTTCAAAGCTGCTATAGTGCTGCAGGTCACTTGGGTGAGGGGTCCTCATGGTCATCTCAAGAGACAACATGGCAGTATCTCAGTTTGCCCGTAATGAAGATAGCCTCTGCTCTTGGTTATTTTATAGTGATTTGTTAGTGTTAGAGAATTACTTGTACACGCACCTGACAAAAAATGAAAATAAACTCATACACCACTGATATATCTTCATATCTATGATCTAATGACATAAACTGATGAATAAAACTAATAGAAATATACTTACAAAATGGGTTAAAAGACAAAACTAGATAGGTGCGGACATGCTGAATTTAGTTAAAATGTAAGACATCTCCACTTCCTATGTTTTTTATGGATTATATTTTTCAAGTGGGATTTATTTTATCTCTGTTTGATAAAGAGCTTCTAAAGAAAAGTGGATAAGTATGAAGGAAGTACAACCTGGTAGAGACTATAACTCAACATTAAGAACCTACAGGCAGTGAAACCCGCTGCCAGTCTCATATATGCCCCCTGGTACCAAATAAAATATAAATATTAGTTTTCAGTATAAAATTGATGTCGCAACTTGGAGAAAACATTAGGAATTGCTAATAATACTGAGAAAAAGGGGAAAGGCAACTTGTAAATTAAAGTTGAATCTAATGAAATATACAGTATTAAGTTACATATTGCATTTCCCCATTCTCCTTTCTCTAAAAATGAAAATCTATCTACAGAAAAAGCATCTTAAGAGAGGTAATGCAAATCTGACTATGCGACTTTATGTAGCCGTCAAGAACTTGATCCAAGCTTGGACAATTGAAGCAATTGAATAGCGATTTGCTATTTGAGCGCTTGCACCTCTTGCGGACGTGAAAGATCAAAGGCTTCGGGAGGCTGTAAGTTTAACAACCACAAGGATTTCATGGCCGTAACCCATAACCCGTCTGTAGCCTGCAAAAAGACCCAATTGAATAGCAAAATAACTCCATTACGGGCTACTTTTTGTTACAATTGCTTAATTGAATCGGGCTCACAGTGTTTTCTATCAATGGGCTATTTTTTTATGTGACCTACAAATATTTGATAAAAGTCACTGGGCCTCATTCAATTGGGATTCGGCCGATTGAATAGGGCTCTATATAACCACAGAGCATATTTTTTTACAGAAGTTTTTAGTTAGTGAAGACCTTGCTTTTGGATAGAAGTTCACTAACTAAAAACTTCTGTAAAAACAATGTTCTGTGCTTATATGGAGCCCTATTCAATTGGCTAAATTGCAATTGAATGAGACCCATTGTTTACCAAAGTGCAGAATCTTTTTCTTTTTGTGTGTTAATTTAATTTATATTGGATTCCTACCATCTCTCATCTATAAACATGCTTTTTAAAGGGGATTCGGATCGAAGACTAAAGAACACATTGATTATTTAAATATTTAACTTACTTACTAGACAAGGTAATTCAATTGCCCAATTCCTAAATTTATGCACACTTAAAATCACTCTTAATATCGCTACATATTCGGCAAATATTACTTACTGGCACCAATGAATTCTTCATTCAATAGAATGCATATAAAAATTTATAATAAAAAAACACCCAAAGCCAAATTTAGTGAGTTCAATTCATTTGCAAGTCGCTAATAGAATATGGCCCATAATATGGGGTATCTGGATTAGAAACTGCATATTTCATTAAACAAGAATTACCAATTTAATCCTGTCATGAACAGAAGGGCCCACTGGACTGTTTGGGGTTCATCACTTATTATATGTATGGTTAGAAAGTACTAACAACTTGCTTAACAGTCATATCTGGGGTATACAAATGGTTAAATAATTCAAAAGAAATGTATGGCCCTGCAATCGGCCACGTGTGAAGGCTCTGGCTTTATTTATGAAGGGTTTGCTAGTTTTATGGCTCTGTAAGAGGAGAAAATATGTGAAATGAGAAGAAAGCCATGTGGATGAGGGAGGTAGCAAGCCTAGGAGTATGGGCTGGAACTGGGGGAAGGTCTTTGGTGTTTTGTGTAATTTTTCTGTGTTTTTAGATATCTCTGTAACAATAAAGAAGTGGCCAGTCTGACTTTGGACACAAAAAAGAAAGGTTGTGTCAGAGTCTGCTTGTACTAATCAAAGGTACATGGTGTGTGATTCTTAGATCCTAAGAAAAGGGGTCTGATGGTTCCTGGCTCTGCAGTAATGATGCTGTCATCTGAAGTGTCTGCTGGTATCGAGATCTGAACAAAAAGTTGCGACCCATAGAGAGAGAGAGAATTGGGGTGAGCGTAGTCCCCCAAATCTGGCGGTCATGACAAATCCCCTTCTGGATCGCTACCTTGTTGTGGTGAAGAGTCTTGTGTATCTCAATGAAGCTGTGAGCTAAACCATGTAGGGTCACCCAAGATGCTCAGGTCATAGCAAAGAGGTCAGACAAACTGCGGACCACTGGAGAAGCGACTGACAATCCACTTCAGTAACTTTGTCATGAAAACCTTATGGATGAGCACAACCAGACACAAAATGTTCCTGGTGTGATGCGGTCCATAGGGTCATGGTGAGTGGGACACAACTGAACTACTAAATAACAAGGACCAAATTAATAATATCTATATACGTTTTTTTCCAAATATTTGACCATTACGTGTTCATTCTATACTATTTTTGAAGATAAAGTAGTTGCATTTATGCTGTCCAGTGTAATGATATAATCAGGCACTGAAAGGGTTTATGTGGTACATTTTTAATGATCCCATTTGATTCTTACCTTTTGTATACAAGCAAACAATTTGCCACCAAATTCTCCAGAAGAATCCACTTTGCTCGTAGGATGTGGGATGGCTCCACTTGGGCAGTCACTCACATCCAAGGGTCAGTCAATGGCTGAGTACAACAGTTGGGGGAGATTTAGACAAAGCATAAGCTGCACTTTCATAACTTTACTGGCAATCTATGTAAATAAAGGGTATCTAGATATTCATTTGCCACCAAAATAACCCATTGGAGGATGCAACCATATTTCTATGAATAAAAAAGGGATCAAGTTAATACATTTTGAAGTACAATGGCCTCCATTCAATTGCAACAGTTACAGAGCGATTCAATCGAACAAGCCCGCAGCTCCCTGGCCGAAAATCTAAACCGTAAACCATGATCCCGTAAGTAGCATTTCAGAGCGTGAACATGATCAATACCGATTTAGAAACAGCCAATAGTAAATAAGGCCGCCATCATGACATCAGTAAAACATGGAGTTTTAACATCAATCAATTAGCATTTGGAGGTCCTATATGCGATCGGACTTGCAATCCCGGAAATTTACAAAATAATACAAATGAATGATGATACTGTACTAGTCCATGTGGGTGGCCTGATATGTATTAACTCCTTGATTACCGAGATTGATATAACACAGAAATAAAATGTTATTTTAATTTGCGAGCTTGAGAGCGTTGTGCAATTAACTCTAATGTCTTTCATCACTTTCCCCATCTAATAACCTCCTTAGCTATAATCCCGGGTGTGGCTCGGGGTTAATTTTTAGATCCTAAATCGGTGACCCCGAGCCACGCTCTAGGTTACTGCTGGGAGTGCAAGGCAGATCTGGAGGGGGCCCAGTGCGGACAAATTTGCCTGGGCCCCCTCAGCACACCACTCCTCCTCCCTCCCTTATCGTCCTCCTCTTCATCCTCCTTCCTCCCTCCTCCTCCTGATTCCCCCATCCATGTGTGCATTTGTGGAAGTGCTAGGGGGTTATGATCAGAGGGTTAGGGTTAGGTTAGGAAGTTAGGTTTGGGGAGTTAGGGTTAGAGGGTTAGACAGCTGGGGTGTACTACCTAGTTTTCACAGCTACATGTGGACTCGAGCTCCACCGCTTTCCTAGAGTTGTCGGCGGTGCGCTTCCACAAATGTGCAAATAAAACAGAATAAATCCGGGGTGGATGGAAAGGGAGGAGGAGGAGGATATGGGGGAAGGGGGAAAGGGAGGATAAGGGGGAAAGGGCAGTATGATTATGTCAGTATTTTTTAATGTACCGCTTTAACAAATACTGACATAATCATACCGCCAGGCAGGTTACAGTGCAGTATTGATTATTTATTTGCTTTTACAGTGATACGATCAGGTGTTGAAACTCCTTGCGAGTCTTATCTGGCACTACTAGGATTTTCTTCTACATTTGCCATATATGGGTTAGAAGGCAATTACGGGCTTGAAGAATTGTATCCATTGAATAGTCATTTGCTATTGTAACATTTACGGGCTTGAAAGATCAAAGGCTTAGCTGTGTCAGACTTAGCGGGTAGCTAAAATTATTTTACGGGCTCCATTAAGGGATCTTGTAACTACAATTTGCTCAATTGAATGGAGGCCAATGTTTCTATTTATTAGTGGGACACGAAATGTTGAACCATAAATACTAAAACTTTACTTTATTGGTGAGATTTATCATATACAATGGTTTATAATTGTAATGTAATTCAAATTGTAATGTATTTCTAGTGCTAATTATGGTCAGTGGATCAATCTTTGGAACCCTCCACATAGAAATAAATATTTAACATTTCCCTAGGCTTGTGAATTCAATAAGAAATTAGATGTGTGCGTTACGCCTCTCAAGGATTTAATATATAGACTTCTTCTTGGAATGTGTAATGTAAAAGGAAATATCAATATAAATTTATGAGATACCTGGAGTCCCTCTGATTTTTTTTTTAAATAAAGTAAGCTTTATTGATCACAAAATAATTTTTCAAAACCAATACAAATGACAAGTGTTAATATAAAATGGTGTTCATACACAGCTAAAAAATCCCAAAACACTAAAGTTATATAAACTCAAAGTTAAATAGGTCATGTAATATCTCGACACAAGAGATAGTAAATGCTGGAACTGTTAAACACATACAGCCCTATTAAATTCCCTCAGCGTGTAAAACCGTAGCCCGTAACGTAGCCCGCAATACTTGTGGCTATTAAACTGGCCTCGTAAAGCAACTCGCCAATGACTTGCGGGGTAAGGGTGAAAAGACCCTAAGGGATGTCGAAAATTGAACTTGACGGTCACAAATTCTTTGATCTGTCAAGCCCGTAACTGTTATGTTCGAAAATCACTGGCATTCAAACCTGTAACGAGCAAATGGAGCCAAAAAGAGGACCCGCTAGGGGGTTAAAGTCCTTTCCGTAGCACTGTAAATGCAAATAAACACACACTACTTTATTTATAATTAAAGGGAAAGTGATGTTAGGTATTAAAATTAATAGCACAACATTCTCAAGCTCGCAAATCTGCGATATAAAATACATTATTTCTGTTTAATTTCCATGTTATATCGATCCCGGCAATCAATGTGTTAATACATATATTGGAACTCGCACTGACTAGAATATCATATTTACAGATTTATTAATATTGCATTATTTCTGGAATGCGGGTTTGATCAAAACTCGTAATTGAAACCCGTAAGGCTTTGAATTCTAACTTCCATTTTTCAGTGACGTAATGATGACGATCTCTTTTGCCATTGGCTCCGTCTAAACCCGTAACTACGATTTGACTAATTGATCATGTTCACGGCTGCACATCCAACTTGCGCAAGAATAGTATACGGGTTTGAGTCTCAAGCCCGTAAATCATGGTCTAATGCTCTAATTTAATAGCTCTGTGACGTAGCCGAATGTGAAGCCTGCAGCCTTTGCGGTGTGCTGATGCCGCTAGGGGCTTCAAATTTAATGGGACTGATAGAATTAAATATTGTTATTTATATCCAGAACAATCCAATAAAGAAAGAAAACAGTAATATACATATTTCACTTTGCGACACAATCAAAGCGTGTGTTGGAAATCTCATAAACAGCTAAACATTACTGAATACTTCTTTATGCTGCTAACATATGTACCGGTATTGAATAATAGGTTAATTAGCACTGGATCTGGCTTTTTATATTCTCATAATGTTTAATTAAAACATATTAGAGGTTTACCCCAACTTGAATTACAATAAGTATGTTGGAAACTGTCATGTAAATTATCATTTGTGTCATAATGTAAAGTATTTAATCAGGTTTACACTTTTTGATAAATTTACTATGTCATGGCCCCTAGATCCATGGACTTTTTTGGGATGCACCAGGACATGGATGGAAACTAGCCCATGTGGCTACCAAACTCAAGGGTTATTAACATAGCCATACGAGCTTTTTTAAAATGAGTATGTTCCTCTCTGCTCAGGGGGCACCCCAGTCTGCTAACCAACCTCACTTCCTTCCCACATAGTGAACATTTTGTTCCTATTAATCTAACCCTTACACACTCCAGGTCCCTGGTTCCCCATGTGGGTTAAAAGACCCAGACCCCTCACCCAGACACTCTGTCTCCAGCAGCTACACTTCCTAATCAGCACCTGCTTTGCCCAGATCTGCCAGAGGTAGTTGATAACAAGAGCCATAGACTCCATGGCAACTAGGTGGGGAAGAAGACACTAAGTCTGGCACTAAGTCCTTGGAGGCAGGGCTGGCCAACATGGGCTAGTTGAAAGGGGGCATAAGGTGTGAAATGTATGTTTACCCATGAAAGTGACCAGTGGTGATTGGTGCAATAACTGTATAAAAATGTGATCTGAAAAAATAAAGTTTACTCTCTGTTTGGGGCACATATGCATGGTGTTTTTATTTAGAGGGAAGGCATTTATTATATTTATAAATCAGAAATACATTTCAGCAACTTGTCCTGGTACCCAGTAGCTTCATCTGAAACTCTGCAACTTGTCCTTGCAACGGAAACTTGGTCTGAACTTGTCCTATCCTAAAGTTAAGTTACCCTGTGTATTTGTATTCTTGGCCTTTTCTAGCCAAATTAAGAGTGGATTGTGACATATTACAGACCCATCTTCCACCCAGTAAAGGAATATTTCATGTTATACTATATTTAGGTTTTCAAATTTAAAAATTGAATTTAAAGTTCTTTAAAGGCTGCATAAACCTAGGTGACAATATAGCGTCTTGTAGTCAGATTTACATGACCTCCCTTGGAATGTTTTTCTGTAGGTTTTACTTATGTAGGAACCATCACATCTATCACACAATAGTTTTTTGTTACGTTCCCAGTGAACATCTACATTTTTTTGACAATATATAAATTTAAAGTGTGAAACAGGAAGAAAGTTGGGAGATTAATAAGGTTCAGTGGGAACTATCTTTCAGAAAAAGAGGTATACAAAAAAAGAGATCCTGATTGGAGTTGGAAGATTTATGGGTAAATGCTAAATTCTACATTCTATAGAAATAATCCATGAGTGAGAAACTGGAGAATGGAGGATTAGGATGAAGTGATATCCTGTGCTTCAGCAGCATTTAGACAGGTTTATTAATTCTAATGATCAAATATGAAAGTAATGTTACGTTCCTTAAAGTTATTTTATGGGTGGGATGTTTTTGTGTTACAGCACAATCCAAGACATACAACCTTAAAGTTCCACCAAAGTCACCTATATGTGCTCACCAATACATAGAGGGTTAAAAAGCATAGTGAAATAGTGTTTACATTTTGAAAATTGATGCTGAATTGGTGGAGTCGTGATCAATTGAAGTCAGGCTATTTCAGTTAGTTAACTGTGCCTGAATGAGTAATGAACTCTGTACCACGCAGAACAATGAATCATTAATTAGATTCAGGAGCAGAAGCTTTCAGTGGTTGAATCATGCAGTGACTGATTCATTGTAACTACTTAGTCATATTCTAGCAGCAAAAGCAATAGCTGGTGAAATTAACTAACTATAAATGACTCATGAGGCAATATAGTATTTTCTATACTGTATATATGGATGGGGTGGTGGCAGGTACTTACGTTTAATGTGTTCACATTGTTTAGTGGTAACGGGATCACTGTGTTTTTAAGTTTTTGACTTGCTAACTCCTACGTTACAATGGTTTTTGTATAATTAAGCAGTTAGTGAGCACACAACAAGTCAACCCATTAGCGAGCGTCCCTCCATCTGTGCACACGGAAAAAATGAGGGTGCCATGGATTAGCCCTGCAAACGTCCTGGTAAAAAATGCTTGCGAAAATAGCTTAGCAATCATGGGCAATGTAATCGGGCCCTAAGACAGCAGCTGTTTTAAATGTTTGTGCCCCAAGACACGATTGTAACAAACAGTAAATAGCATGAAAACTAATAATACATTAAACAAACAATATTAACGATTTCTCTGACTGCGCCAATCTCCAAATGATTAGTGAGAGGAAGCCTCCGACTCGCTGATAAACTGGGCAAGAACACCATGACGCAAAACACAAATAAAAATTGTAGTGATGATATGATATATCTGTCAAGGGTTGTAGTAAAAGTGGTAAATAAGTGAGTTACACAGAGTTAAAACAAATTACCTACAGTTTTTGCATTATTTTCAGTTATTTCTATTTTATTTATATTTTATATCTAAAATATAACTCAATTTGATAAGTAGCTCCTATAGAAAACATGTGAAATAGGGACATTTAAACCACTTTCTATCCACGTTTATCCCTGTTGGATCCCTGTGATACCTTTAATGAATTTTCCATTTTAGTTATAGTGCCTTGCAAAAGTATTCACCCCCCTAGGCATTTTTCGTGTTTTGTTGCCTCACAACATGGAATTAACATGGTTTGTTTGAGGATTTGCATCATTTAATTTACAGAACATGCCACAACGTTGAAGTTGTTTTTTTCTTTTTTTTATTGTGAAGCAAACAAATAGGAGAAAATAACAGAAAGAGTCCATGTGCATAACTATTCACCCCCTAAAGTCAATACTTTGTAGATCCACCTTTTGTGGCAATCACAGCTCCAAGTCGCTTCGTATAAGTCTCTATGAGCTTGCCACATCTTACCACTTTCCCAGTCCCGGCTGCTTAAAAACATCCCCACAGCATGATGCTGCCACCGCCATGGTGTTCTTTGGGTAATGTGTTGGGTTTGCGCCAGACATAGTGTTTTCATTGATGGCCGAAAAGTTCAATTTTAGTCTCATCAGACCAGAGCACCTTCCTCCATACATTTTGGGAGTCTCCCACATGACTTTTCGAAAAACTCAAAACATGCCATTTTGTTTTTTGCTGAAAGTAATGGCTTTCTTCTGGCCACTCTGCCATAAAGCCCAACTCTATGGAGCGTACGGCTTATTGTTGTCCTATGTACAGATACTCCAGTCTCTGCTGCTCCTCCAGGGTTACCTTAGGTCTCTGTGCTGCCTCTCTGATTAATGCCCTCCTTGCCCGCTCCGTGAGTTTTGGTTGGTGGCCGTCTCTTGGGAGGTTTGCTGTTGTGCCATGTTCTCTCCATTTGGTTATGATAGATTTGATGGTGGTCTTGGGGATCATCAAAGATTTGGATGTTTTTTTATAACCTAACCCTGACTTGTACTTCTCAACAACATTGTCCCTTACTTGTTTGGAGAGTCCCTTGGACTTCATGGCAGTGTTTGGTTAGTGGTGCCTCTTGCTTAGGTGCTGCAGCATCTGGGGCCTTTCAAAAAAGGTGTGTATATGTAATGACAGATCATGTGACACTTAGATTGCACACAGGTGGACATCATTTCACTAATTATGTGACTTCTGAAGGTAATTGGTTGCACCAGAGCATTTTATGGGCTTCATAACAAAGGGAGTGAATACATACGCACATGCCACTCTTCTGTTTTCTATTTCTACAAAATAGTTTTATGTATATATTTTTCTCATTTCACTTCACCAACTTAGACAATTGTGTTCTGATCCATCACATAAAGTTCAGATTAACAAAACATTGAATTTAAGGCTGTAATGTAACAAAATAGGTAAAAAGTCAAGGGGGGTGAGTACTTTTGCAAATCACTGTAGCTTGCATAAAGATGTTTACACAAAAATAAGCTTATTTTAAGTAAAGGCATATCTGTAGCTACTTGTTATGATCAGTGATATGTTAAGTGTTTCTCATCCTCATCTTAATCTACAAGTTATGATCAGAATATAATACAGGGAGGAATTTCCATATGCACCATCTTAAGAAAAATAGAGGAATCTGGGGATCAGTTTGTCCTGATACTGTTTGTACTAGACACAAATAACTATTTCTTATCAGTAACACAGGCAGAAGATAAGAGTGATTGAAGGATTCATCTTCAGGAAATACAAATCCTGGCAGCTGATGACCCAATATAAGGAACCTAAAAAGATGTCTCTTGTGTGATTAATAAAAATAACAAAAATTGTGTAACGATGATGCCTTTAATGGCTAACTGCTAAGAAAATGAAGTGAGCTTTCAAAACAGCGTGGCATGTTCATTAAACGTAAGTTCACAAATATTCATCAGTCTGATGAAGGTGTCATGCTGCGCCAAATGCCCACTTTATTTTTCTCATTAGTTAGATATTACCAGCCTTATTAAATTGTGATTCGGCCAATTGAATAAGGCTCTATATAAGCACATGGCATATAATTTTACAGAAGTTTTTAGTTAGTGAACTTCCATCCAAAAGCAAGGTCTTCACTAACTAAAAGCTTCTGTAAAAATGCTCTGTGCTTATATAGAGCCCTATTCAATTGGCTAAATCGCAATTTAATTGGGCTGTTAAGGCATTGTCACCACTTTTGTTATTTTTATTTTGTATTACAACTGCCTAACATGGTACCACCCTCTAAACACCCTCCATTAATGAAACTCTTGCATGCATGCTCATCTCCCCAAGCACACTCCCTCACATGTACTCACACACGTATCTCAAACGTGTACACGTGCAGTAACTCCCTCTCTCACACATACTCTCTCTCTTTCTTTCTTGCCATTGGCTTTAGGGTCAAAATAGCTCTGTACTTAAAAAGATCTGTGAAAAACGTTTGCACTTGAATCATATGAGCTTGAGCACAAGCCCAAAACTTAGCGAAGCTCCTCGAGAACAATATTGGTGGACAAGAGCAGTCATTAGAGGAAATATTTTATGTTTTCATAACAAAATTGTAAAAGTTTTTATTTTTAAATGGACACCCCATCTTCCACGTCTCTGTGCTCCACATGCTTTTCCACAGATGGGATAAAGACTTTTTATGTAATCTAAACATAGTGGTGTAATCTTATATAATACTATATTCTTATCATTTATTTGTAACGAGCCAACATATTCCGTATCACTATGCATGGGTTAAATCCCCAGGCAAAGACAAACTCAATATTAAAAAATTGTAAAGATGGAGGGACCTGTCTTTGCGCTTAGAAACCGGTGTCCATTGAGATTTCCCCAAAGCACCACGCAGGATTGAATACTCGCAAACTTACAATTTAAAGGCAATCTGTAGCTGTACATTTTCTTAGTTGTAGTGTTCATGTAATGCACCTATAGTGGTGTATTTATGATGCAACAATCTATAGCAGTACATGCTCTAAGTTACGGTGTAGTGCTCATGTAATCTACCCATAGTGGTGTATTTATGATGCATAGGACTATAGCTGCACATGGTAAAAGACATAGTGCTCATGCAATCTACCCATAGTGGTGTATTTATGATGCATAGGACTATAGCTGCACATGGTAAAAGACATAGTGCTCATGTAATCTACCCATAGTGGTGTATTTATGATGAATAGGACTATAAGTGTACATGTTCTTGGCTATAGTGCTCATGTAATCTACCCATAGTGTGTAATTACGATACACAGGACTATAGCTGTGCACTAGTGATGTCCCGAACAGTTCGCTGGAGAACTATTCGCAGCGATTTTTGCATGTTCGCGTCCGCCGCAAACGGCGAACACATGCGCTTTGGAAGCCCCCAGACTCTGGGAGTCTGAAGAAGAGGAGTCAGAGGAGGAAGGTGGCTTTGAGGAGGTGGAAGACCAAACACAGCAGGCGTCCCAGGGGGCTTGTTGTCCCCTTTCGGGGGACCCTTGGTGGCTGGGTGGAGGAAGAGACCTTCAATAACATCAGTGAGGACAAGGAACGGGACATGGCTAGCTTGGTATCCAACCATGTGCAAATGGGGAGTTTGCGGTTGTGCAAAGGGACTGTTTGCGGTTGTTTGCGGTGCATTAAACGGGGAGATTGGTCTGTTACTGTGATGCGGGTGTAACCCTTACACTACCTGATCGATAAAACATCATACCTGATGTTTTAAAGCATGTTATTCCAAACAATTTAGGAATGTTAGGTGATTTATGCCCTTTATGGCTTAAAACCAGACTCTGCATCAACTATGTTATTTTCCGTGGGAGTTTTGCCATGGATCCCCCTCCGGCATGCCACAGTCCAGGTGTTAGTCCCCTTCAAACAACTTTCCCATCACTATTGTGGCCAGAAAGAGTCCCTGTGGGTTTTGAAATTCTCCTGATCATTGAAGTCTATAGCGGTTCGCGGGTTCGTCCGTTCGCAAAAAAATTGATGTTCGCGACATCACTAGTTAAACATCAATAAAAAATTGGTTCTCGTAAAATGAGGTATCCTCCCCTTGCAGGACCTGTTCACACCTATGGTGGCTTTTTAGGTCTTCCCTACATTTTGTGGTTTGTGTGGTTGCCCATTAGTCTCTCATTAATCCTCTGATATACCCTAAATAATAAATAATAATTAAATGTCCCATGGAGATCCCATATGTTAGGATCTCCTCCAATGGCACTGCTATCTCCATGGTGCTACTCAATGACTCTCCTGCCACCTAATATAAAACCCTTACCATGAAGGTCCCTATAAACCCCAATGGTATACTAACCAAACACCATAGGGTGTCTATAGATCTCCATGTCACGTAAGTTAACTGTTTACCATATGGGTCCCTATGGTCCCTCATTGTATACTAACCTAACACCATAGGATCCCTATGGACGCCCATAACACCATCATAATACTAATGGAACCCCATGGGCCCTATTCCTTTAATATGAGTTTTTATGGACCACTCCTGAAGGGATAGGGTACACGGGGTTCCATAAAGGTCACTATGTAGATATTAGTGTGATACTAGTGTCCATAGTGACCCATGTGTAATTAGATTGGGGCTAATTTTAGATGCCATAGGGACCCCCATGGTTTTAACCTAATTTAAGGAGATAGGTAGAAGCAGCTTATGGGTACATAGGGATTTTCATGATAGATCAGACCAGATTATATCTAGGGGCCTTGGGGAAAAATGAGGAGTTCATAGGTCCACACAAAGGGGTGTGACCAAGGTGGGCAGATGGTCTAGTGGAGATTCCAGGGAACACATTGGCTCATTTTATGTATGCAGGGTAGCAGGGTATGGTCAGATAAGCCATTAACCCTACCATATGCATTTTCATTTATTTTTGTAGTTTCTTCAGTGTTGCAATTATCTCTCATTAGGAGGTTAGCTGTTGCTCCAGGTGTTTGAGCTTACACGTATGATCAGGCCCCCCGGGAGAGCTTGAAGGGCTTTCTGAGAACATGTAGCATTAACCTATATTTCTAATGAACGCTATGCAAGTGCATTTTAGGTAAAACCACTTGTAGAGCAGGGAATATATAACACATCACAATCATTTAAAATAGTTTATACAAAAGGGGAAGCATTTCCATAGGGGTGTTATGTTATCAGGCCGTTGCCTATTGCTGAAAAAGATAATCTTAAAGAAAATCTTTTTTTATTTTTTTTATTAGTGTTTGTAATTAGGGTCTTTATGAGAGTGGAATAGATTTGAGTGAATGGGAAAGTCTACAAGGTTTGAAGACCATATGACTTATAATAAAGATGAGTCACTAATTGCGGAGCTCAGTTATGAGAGCCAGGCCTGATTTACTCATGAAAAAGAGGATTTAAGTTAAAAAGAAGTAGATGAGAACATTGTGAACTTGTGCTAAGTAATAGGGAAGGTAAAGGTATTTCTGATGAAGGAGCAGAGGTAGTTAACACTAGTTAACATACTATGCCACCCATAGAAAGGATTTTTTTATGCAGAATGATTTCATTTTGAAAATAATGTCTAATACCACCTGGACCATGTCTTTAAGAAGAGCTGACAGACCACTGGCTCACAGCACCACTCACCATCTCGACCATGCCTTTAAGAAGAGCTGACAGACCAATGGCTCACAACCCCACTCACCAACTGGACCATGCCTTTAAGAAGAGCTGACAGACCACTGGTTCACAGCACCACTCACCACTTGGACCATGCCTTTAAGAAGAGCTGACAGACCACTGGCTCACAGCACCACTCACCACTTGGACCATCCATTTAGGAAGAGCTGACAGACCACTGGTTCACAGCACCACTCACGACTTGGACCATGCCTTTAAGAAGAGCTGACAGACCACTGGCTCACAGCACCACTCACCACTTGGACCATGCCTTTAAGAAGAGCTGACAGACCACTGGCTCACAGCACCACTCACCACTTGGACCATGCTTTTAAAAATAGCTGACAGACCACTGGCTCACAGCACCACTCACCGCTTGGACCATGCTTTTAAGAAGAGCTGACAGACCACTGGCTCATAGCACCACTCACCACTTGGACCATGCCTTTATGAAGAGCTGACAGACCACTGGCTCATAGCACCACTCACCACTTGGACCATGCCTTTAAGAAGAGCTGACAGACCACTGGCTCACAGCACCACTCACCACTTGGTCCATGCCTTTAAGAAGAGCTGACATACCACTGGCTCACAGCACCACTCACCACTTGGTCCATGCTTTTAAGAAGAGCTGACAGACCACTGGCTCACAGCACCACTCACCACTTGGACCATGCTTTTAAGAAGAGCTGACAGACCACTGGCTCACAGCTCCACTCACCATTTAGACCATCCCTTTAAGAAAAGCTCACAGACCACAGGAGCTGGGCATGTAGCCATGCAAGTGGCCAGTTCTTAATACCAATGTCCTTTGGCTCCGTTGTCTGTGTGATTAGGAGTTAATGGTCCAGTGTGACTTAGTGGCCGGAGTTCCCTGGGCTAGCTTTTTGCTGAAAGGTTTAACATGGTTCCCATGGTCATTGGTGGGGTGTGTGCCCAGACATGTGCTGTGTTTGTGACTCCATTTTACCAACCTTCTAACCTTGCATGTATGTCTAGTAATAATGCAAATTAATGGATTGGATTAGTCCTATATCATCTCCTGTAACTTCTAAATAAATCAAGACAATCTGATACAACTTCCCTTGTCTCTGTTTGCTATCATTTTTGTCACCTGGGCCCTTACCTAGAAAAGAAAGAAACAGATTGGAGCAAGGTGGATAAAGGTGTTCACCCCGGGGGGTGCGCTGTTCCTAGCAATGGAGAAAATCCTGCTCTAACCATTTGGGAAGCCCTTGCACATGTCCAATTAGCCATCTTAACCACCACTTCATGAAGGGGAGCATTTTAGTACAACAAGGCACTCTTGGTTTAATAAGGCACTCTTAGAAGCACTGCCGGCTTGCTCTAACTGGTTATAACATCTGTTACATAGACTGTCACCCCATTCAGGAGTAGGCAGCCTGTTGATTGGCTAAAAGCCAATCCTAGGAACAGAACTGAAGCTCCAACTTGGAGTCTCCCCTGGCTCCAAAGTGAGCCAATCACAGGAGGGCCTACTGGTCTGGGAACTTAGAATGGGCCAATCAGTAGCAGGTCTACAGCCAATGGGAATTAACATGGGGAGATCTTCCCCATAGACTCTTATTATAATAGTCCTATATGAATTTATATATTTCTTATTGGACTTGTGTAAAGATGCTTTGACTGGTCAGGGCTTTAAAAAAGTGATGCTCAATACAGTGCCCATTGGACCCAAGAGGCTGTTCATGAAAGATGGCCAGTATGGAAACTGAGAAAACAGCTTTGTGACTATCAATAGAGTCTTTTATGTGTAGGAGCTACTGCTGGTGCAGTTGATGCAAAGCACCAGGACCGATAACAGAGTGGGGGGCTTCTACTACTGGCAGTAAATGAGGAATCTTAGTTTATTATATGAGGATGGCTGATAATTGCTCGATAGAAAGAGAAAAGTGATCTGATCACATACATATATTTTAGGCTTTTTATTGACCACAAGATATAGAAAATGCAAGGGGCCCCAAATTATTTTGCCATTTAATAGCTCCATTGCTGCCTTTATTAGTAGGTAGCTTTTATGCCCATTCCTTATTGCAGAGATTGCAATTTAGACAAATGAAAAAAGAGAGATGAGAGATAAAAGAGAGGAAAAGGTGGAGAGGGATAGAGAAGGGAAAGAAAGAAAGAGAAAGAAGGAGAAAGAGACACATTTGATACAGAATCTAATGGCGGCGATGGAAAAAAATATGCATTTTTGTACCGTAAGAAACATCTTATGCCTATGCAGAGCAAACACAGTTCAGCAATAAAAAGGTTCAATAAAAAGTGATATAATCTTCTTGCCTAGTGATAACACACTAGCCATGCAACAATATGAGCATATAAATCTAAGGACAAATAAAGATACACTCATGTTACATTGTGATTGCAATACATGGCCACCAATAACAGGTGAGAATTCAGGGAATCCAGATACAAAAATGTATTATTACGTAAATAACTAAACAAATCATCCAAACACAATGCATTCATGGGAACATGTACTGTATTATTCATCATGCAGCATCATAGAACATTTTACAGAATTATTACTCTAATCTTAACCAGCAAGCAGCTGGTGCCCATTGAAATCTGTAGGAAGTCAAAACAAAAGGACTTTGCTCAGAAATAGAATCCTTAAATTGTTCAGATTTCAGTGTCTCTAATGACAAACATAAATGATACCATGCTGCTCAGGATAAAATATTCAAGAATTACCAATTCTGTAAAAAAAAAGAAAAGAAAATAACAATTCCTTATAAGTGGAACTAGATGTACAGTAATCTGCTCTGGTTCCAGCAGAGGAGAAGGTAATCTTTATTTCCCTGTGAGAGCAGATTACTGTATATCTAGTTCCACTTATAAGGAATTATTATTTTCTTCTTTTTTTTTTAATTGGTAATTCTTTAGTTAATTATTATTATTATTATCATTTATTTGTAACAAGCCAAAATATTCTGTAATGCTATACATTGGTTATGTTCAAAGCATATATACGTATATTTATATATATATATATATATATATATATATATATATATATATATATATATATATAGTACATCTGTGTTCACATTTGAGTGTCTAAAACAAGTTAAAAAAACCTGTTTATTATTAAATTTGAGGAACTGAGGAGAGTCAAAGAGGTCCCAATATCAATGTGGCTGCAAGTTCTGACCCTTAAGAAGATATTAACAAAAGAAGGTTTTGATGTAAGATCAGTCAGGGATTTGACACCTCTCGAAAAATTCCTGTCATTAAGAACAAGTAATAAGAGTTCAGTGTCGAAATGCTTAAAAATTTTAGACGAGTACAGAAGTTCTGGAAAATCTGTAGCCATGGAAAGCTTGGAAACTGATTTTAGAATTAAGAAAAATTTGGAGGACTGGGGAAAAGCGTATCGGCTAACAAAAGATAACTTGATTTGTACAACTTACAGAGAAATCCACTTTAAAATTACACAAAAATGGTACATAGTTCCAGAGCTTCTGTCTAAAATAGATCCAAGCAAATATAGTGAGCTGTGTTGGAGAGGGTGCTCGGAAATAGGCACCCAAAGCCACATGTGGTGGAAATGTGTTAAGATCAAAGGGCTTTGGGAAAGGTGTGTCACCAAGTTGGTGGGTATGGGATGTAAGGAAGTTACCTTAAACCCAGAAGCTTTTCTGTTACATATCTTTCCAAGGGAATGGTCTAGTGAAACAATTGGGATAGTGGTGCAGGTTCTCATGGCAATTAAATGGTGGATTGTACGGAGATGGAGAAGTGGGGAATTGCCTAAATGGAATGAGATTTGTAGTACTATGGAAAGGAATAAACAGTATGAAACGGAATATTTAAGTTTTGATTCCAAGTTAAGATTATCAGTGGTTAAGAAATGGGCAAGATGGGACGAAGAACTGTTTGCCGGGCCTTTCTGTTAATAGATATTTTTTTTTTTTGTTGTTGTATTTGTTGCCTTTAGCGAAGTTACTTTAATTATATAATAGGTTTCGGGTATTGCCGCCTCCTTCTGTAAATAATGAGAATATTGCCAAGGGGTGGGTGGTGGGTTTGTAGGTGGGTGATTGTGTATGATTTAGATGTAAGTATTGTTTTACTGTATGTATTTTATTTTGGTTGTCTGTTTCTAAAAACAATTAAAAAAAAATAAAAAAAATAAAAAATAATTAAAATATGAAAAAAAAAAACTGTTTACAGCTCAGAATTCCCCCCCAAAAAGTTATTACACTGCATTCTGGGAAGCTGAGCAGGGACATGCAAATGTGCCTACAAATGCTTTGCTCTTCAATCCATAGTCCATTTTAAACATTGCTTCCCTTAAGCTTATGCCTGCTGTATTACACAACTTTTAAGCAAAGATATGGTTGGATTATACACAAGCTGGGAATCCTATCCACGCACAGCTGTTCCATGTATATACATAAATATTGCCTTCTCCATGTAAAAACATTTCCAAAATACGTCACTACCTTACACAAGACACAACTAAGATCCTAATACACTCTCTCATCATATCTCATCTTGACTACTGCAACTCGCTTCTTGTTGGCCTGCCCATCATTCTTCTATCCCCACTTCAAACAATAATGAACGCTTCGGCTTGACTCATCTTCTGTACACAACGTTCAGTTTCGGCATCACCTCTCTGTCAGTCACTCCACGGCTTCCAATAGCCTCAAGAATAACATTTAAAATCATGACCGTAACTTACAAAGCCCTCAACAACGGTGCTCCCCCTGAAATCTTTGCTCTCATCTCTAAATACTTCATCACCCGACCTCTTCGTTCTGCTAACTTCACCACTCTCATCACCTCCTCTCATTCCAGCCTTTAGGACCTTGCTCGTGCTGCCCTTATTTTCTGAAACTCTTTGCCTCGCTCCACCAGACTATCTCCCAGCCTCAAAACCTTCAAAACCTCACTAAAAACACATCTGTTTAAAGAAGCATATGACCTTCCACCCTAACATGTACAACACTTCTCCGACCTTCCTGTACCACACCCAATAGCTTGAGCTTTGGGGGAAGCACTTAGGAAACTGTATTCTAAGCTCAAAGACAGGGACCTCCATTCTGTGCAGTGTGTTGAAATTGCTATTGTTTTTGCCTTGAACTTACCCAAGTACAGCGTTACGGAATATGTTGGTGCGTTACAAATAAACGATAATAATAATAAAGTATATATATATATATATATATATATATATATATATATATATATATTTATATGTGAGCTCCCTGACACTGGCTGGCAGTACTGTACAACTCATACATGCACAACAGGTACACCTACAAAGCATGAGTTAGTAGTGTCAACGCTTCAGAGGCAAAATACCATTTCAAACACACAGACAAAGGAATGGTCAGGCAAGCTAAAGTTCAGGGGTCAGGAAGAGGAAAAGGCACAGCCAGGAGTACTCCCAGTTATGGGTACTTACAACACTGAGAGGAGGCCAGAACAGTGATAAATATTCCCAATTGAGCTGTGATTGGCTGGTAGAAAGACTGGGGCTTAACAACAACCAATCAGGAGAAACAGCATCAAAACCTGGAAGAGGTACTTCTGACTGATCTGTCTCTAGAACACGTAGCTGTTGTTGCACAAGACGTTCACACATGTTATACTTATGCAATCTGCCATGAGATCAAACTTGGACATGGACCCTGACAAAGCTCAAAGGTTTCAGGTCTGCCTCTGATTCCAATACATACCCACCCCAACCCATACCCCCTTGCTACATTCCACCTACCACCTACAATACACATACACACCACACATACCCCTGCTACATACCCTACCCCATAACTCTTGCATTCTACACTATTAGAAAACACACTGTACATATATTTTTATTTTTCACAAAAACATTTACATACTATTTTCCATTAATTATGAGTGGGTGTGATGTTTTGTCGGTGTGTCAGTACTTGTGTCTGTGAATAAGTGGTGTGACCAGATGATTTGTCTGAGATGGTGAAATAAGTGAGGGGAGGACAGAAGGGCAGAGAAGAAAAGGAGAAGAGGATGGTAGAGGAGTGGCAGAGAAAGAGCCAATAGCCAGTTGGGGAGAGAGAGGGAGAGGAGTAATAAGAGGGAGGGAGAGGTGTCGGGAGGGGAAAGGGAGAGGAAGTGGGAGGAGAAGAAAGAGAGGTAGTGACATTTGCCCCTATAATAGGTAGCCCAGTCTTATGGCCAGCATAGGAATCCTCTGAATTTTTAGTAAAGGGGGTGAGCCTCAGGGCAAGTGCAGGGAGGTTTGGAATCCCTGATAAATTTAGGTGGTCACAAGGGTGAAAGGAAACACAGGGCCCCAATTACTACATGGATGCTATCCATGACCATTCCAACATCCTACAAGAAGACTGAGGAGCTAGAACTGGTTAGAGAGTAAGGATGTGGACAGTGGTGGCACAGAGGTTAATTCTGTGGGAGTTTACATCAAGTATGTCAAGAGTGTAAAACATCACTTTGATGACTGCCGGGCCATAGTCAAGGGGAGGTGGGTGTGGAAACAGCATATGCAAGAACCACATGTGTTGGGCCAACAGCAGTTGTGGGGTATGATGAGTGGGAGAAAATTTTGATCACTAGGATCACCACAACCAGCACAGTAGGAATCCTGGGATTGATGAAAAATCATGTGGCCCTGTGTGATGTCCCATTGTGGATGATACAACCAGTTCTTGTTTGTGAGAATATTTTTTCAAAAAACAATAACCTAAATTATGTCATAGGCTCCTATTATTGTCAAGCATCAAAGGCTTAATATCATATACATGTAGCCATGACATGGTTTTTAGCAAATATTAAGTTTCCCACCCAAAATCACATGACATGTCATAAAATTTTAAGCACATGATTTGTTAAAATGTGTTTATATCATTAACTAATTGTCTGATGCAGTTTTGTAAGAACTCAACTTTGTGGGTTTCTTATATACAAATGTATTCATAAATTATAACAAAAAATAAGAAAGTTTTACCAACTTATAAACCCAATAAACCCTAATGTTAGTATATGAGATGTTACAATTGTTCAACTGAATTCCACCCAACAGCCTCAAAGATTAATATGGAGTATAGGGAGAGACACATAAAGAGTAGAGAATACAAACAGATTATCACATATATACTTGTGACCATGTGAGCCCGCTCGAGCCGTTGCTCATGCTTGCGGGCTCGAAGCGAGGGCCTCCTTGCCAGCAACTGCGACCCTCGCAAACTTTACGTCGCAACGCAAACAACATACGAGACACGTTAACACACATTACGGACTCGCAAAAATCGTCCGCAACCCGCGGACATGAAAAAATGAAAAACACAATAAATACACACAACACATTTGTATTGATTGGAGGTTGTTGGATAAATTGTTGGCGCTTTCTTATTTTCTTTATTGGTATCAAAGAGATTGCTGTACTTAGAAATTCTGCCCCAATGCTGTGTATCTTATATGGTGAGTCTATCCTAAGGGCAAAATTACTGTAGTCATTTATTTATAAGGTGTCATATCCAATGTACATTCCAGATAGAGATTTGCAAGACATAGTGCTCTTCCTTAGAGTGTCATCCTAAATGAATCATTGTGAGGTTACAGATAAGTAGTAAACAATATGCACTCAATTTGATTAACTTCTGGTTCTACAGATAATACAGAGTTGGTAGCACTGCTTGCAGATAACCAGCAGGTAGAACTACTTATTGGAAGACTAAAATGTAAATGCTTTTAGACTACATATCCATCCATTGCTGGCACGTATTGCACTGACTTTAACTCTAATCTATTATATCTTGCACTTTGACACTTATGCCCCTTAAATATCTCATAAGTGTTCTTGTGATTTCACAGCCTCTCTAGGAGTTTGAGTTTACCCATAAGGATTTTTCTTACTGCGAGGTTTGCTGCCAAAGGAATGTAATCGCTATGTGGCTCCTTATGTGGACTGTTTACTCACAAGATTTATTGCAGGAGACACATAATTGTAAAGAAGGTCTCAATGAGATACTCAAGACAGCTTTGCAATAATTGAAATACACTGAGAGCTACTGTTCGAGAAATCAGTGCAACAGACATAGGGCCTCATTCAATTGAGAAATTGTAAGTTACTGAAGCCTGTAATGTAGGCCGTAAACTAAATTGCTATTCAATTGTCGGTTACGGGCTGAAAATCCCTGCGGTTGTTACAGCCGTAACTTACATCGCATCTAAGCCTTTGATCTTTCCCGCCCGCAAGAGTTACGATCACTAAAATCGCGAATCGCTTTTCAATTGCTACAATTCTGCAAGCAGGCAAATGTTTTTACACCCGTAAACTGCAAGTGTAGAAGAAAATCCTATGGGTACCAGATGGGACCCAAAAAGGGGTTAAAGACATGTCCGTAGCAGTGTAAATGCAAATTAAAAATCAAAAATACACTGTAAATGATGGTGGAAAGCGATGAAAGACATTAGCATTAATTGTACAACAGTCTCAAGCTCGCAAATCGACAATAAAAAATGACTTATTTTTATGTTTCATTTCAGTGTTATATCAATCTCAGGAATCAAGGAGTTAATACATATCAGGCCACCCACGTGGACTAGAACAGTATTGGCATACATTTTTATTATTTTGTATTTTGCAGGTTTGCAAGTCGGATCGCATATCGGACTTTTAAACGCTAATTGATTGACATGTAACCTCCATCTTTTTCTTTTTGCTGTTTCGAAATGGGTAGTTATGGTCTTTCTTAAGTGATCATGTTCCTGCCCTGCATTGCTATGTACAAGTGCATGGTTTACGCTTTCTGCGCATAACTTGTAAACCGTGAGTTGCAGCCTTGCAATTGAATGAGGCTCACGCTGTTTAATGCCCTCCCTTGGTCGCACTGGTCTGAGGCATGAGACTGTGGAGTGTATTTATCAAGCAGGAGTAAGATTTGTTTGATAAATAGAAAAAAAAACATAGAACATAGTGATATTTAATCCCCACTTTTATCCTCACTTAATAAAGCAGAGAAAACGAAGGGTGAGATATGGGAGTGGTATGTGAGATGTAAATAAGGCTAATGCTGAACACGTTTGCTATCTTGCATTTCAAAATCAGACAAGACAAGGTGATAAAAGCAAAAGAAAGTTGATTACAAAAACCACAACAGAAAGTGCACAAGACATGTAAAGCAATGTATAGATCCTTAGTATTAATAAGTATTAATAAGATGATTATATATATGGTATAGATATAGATATAAGAGGAGTACAGGTCCTGCATGTACCTACCAGAATATGGTATATATATAAATATAAGAGGAGAATGTACCTACCAGTATATTATGTAGGTATAGATATAGGAGGTGTGCGGGTCCTACATGTACCTACCATTGTGATATATAGATATAGATATAGGAACAGTGCGGATCCTGCGTATATATCAGTATATGGCATAGATATAATAGGAGAGTGGTTCTTGCATGTACCTACCAGTATATTGTCTAGGTATAGATAGATATAGGAGGTGTGCAGGTCCTACAAGTACCTACCAGTGTATTATATAGATATAGGAACAGTGTGGATCCTGCATATATATCAGTATATGGCATAGATATAATAGGAGAGTGATTCTTGTATGTACCTACCAGTATATTTTCTAGGTATAGATATAGGAGGTGTGCGGGTCCTACATGTACCTACCAGTGTGATATATAGATATAGATATAGGAACAGTGTGGATCCTGCATATATATCAGTATATGGCATAGATATAATAGGAGAGTGATTCTTGTATGTACCTACCAGTATATTGTCTAGGTATAGATATAGGAGGTGTGCAGGTCCTACATGTACCTACCAGTGTATTATATAGATATAGATTTCGGAACAGTGCGGATCCTGCATATATATCAGTATATAACATAGGTATAATAGGAGTGTGGTTCTTGCATGTACCTACCAGTGTATTATATAGATATAGATTTCGGAACAGTGCGGATCCTGCATATATATCAGTATATAACATAGATATAATAGGAGAGTGGTTCTTGCATGAACCTACCAGTATATTGTCTAGGTATAGATATAGGAGGTGTGCGGGTCCTACATGTACCTACCAGTGTGATATAGATATAGAAGGTGTGCGGGTCCAGTAAATTGTATAGATATAGATAGAAGAGGATTGATCAGCAATAACATTTTGCTACATTCAGATACATCACATCAATCATTTCATAGAATGAACCTGATCACATGACTTGTTTTTCCTACATCTCTGTCACTGCACCACAAATCAGTCACTGAACATGGAAACATTAACTGATACATATTTATGGGGTAACGCCGCTCCACCATATGTCAGATCACTGCTGCTCCTTATAAAGATTGATAGCAGCTTTTCGAATGTGATTAAGTAACCGCACCATTTGTCACAGACATAAGAGACAGGGCTCACTTCCAAACATAGCAACATTCGTAATGTAATTCAGAGTCGTCTTCAAAGTCGGCCATGTGTTTGTTTATGCTAAAACAACCATTTATAAAGAAGTTTATGCTGCGTTACCAGCTGCTTGATATAAGAGTATAGTAAATGTAATATGTTGTTCCTACCGCTGCTTAGGAGTGATCTGAATATACAAATAACCTTATATGTAGCTAATTAGTACACAAGACTTTTACACAAGCCCGTACGAGTGATAAAATACACTATTAGGGAGGACGCAAAATGATCCACACCCGCGTAACACATAGACCGCCAATTTACATAATTAACTTAAAACTAATAACATTACGAATCTAAAATGCTGATTTACACAACTAAACCAACGATTTGCCCTCGCGCACGCAGCCTATTTACACTGCACACTTTCTCATCAGGTCAGCAACAGGCCAACTGTACATTGTATGCTGCAGGACAATAAAAAGAGATTGTTAGCTCTACAGGATAATGATTGCTGGATATATTATACAAATTATACAAATTATACAAATTTATGATTTTACTAATTAATTTATTATCATTAAAAAATATATATATAAAAAAACAAAAAGCAGGGGAGAGGCTCGCAATGAGCACTGAAGGTACCAAAACACTTACTATGTGTGGCAAGAGCATTACCTGCCGAACAATTTTATTGCCGTCATTTTTGACGGGCAAGTCGCTAGTCTGTATATAGTTTACAACGATATAATATTAAAAGTCTATATACTGCAATACTCTGCCCTCCTTAGGCCCTGCACTCACACCCCTCTCCCCAGTCACTCTCTCCTCCCTAGGCCCTGTGCACTCACATCCCTCTCCCCAGTCTCTCTCTCTCCTCCCCAGGCCCTGCACTCACATCCATCTCCCCAGTCTCTCTCCTCCCTAGGCCCTGCACTCACATCCCTCTCCCCCAGTCTCTCTCTCCTCCCTAGGCCCTGTGCACTCACATCCCTCTCCCCAGTCTCTCTCTCTCCTCCCTAGACCCTGCACTCACATCCCTCTCCCCAGTCTCTCACTCCTCCCTAGGCCCTGCACTCACATCCCTCTCCCCCAGTCACTCTCTCCTCCCTAGACCCTGCACTCACATCCCTCTCCCCAGTCTCTCACTCCTCCCTAGGCCCTGCACTCACATCCCTCTCCCCAGTCTCTCTCTCCTCCCCAGGCCCTGCACTCACATCCCTCTCACCAGTCTCTCTCTTCTCCCCAGGCCCTGCACTCACATCCCTCTCCCCAGTCTCTCTCTCCTCCCCAGGCCCTGCACTCACATCCCTCTCCCCAGTCTCTCTCTCCTCCCCAGGCCCTGCACTCACATCCCTCTCCCCAGTCTCTCTCTCCTCCCCAGGCCCTGCACTCACATCCCTCTCCCCAGTCTCTCTCTCCTCCCCAGGCCCTGCACTCACATCCCTCTCACCAGTCTCTCTCTTCTCCCCAGGCCCTGCACTCACATCCCTCTCCCCAGTCTCTCTCTCCTCCCCAGGCCCTGCACTCACCTCCCTCTCCCCAGTCTCTCTCTCCTCCCCAGGCCCTGCACTCACATCCCTCTCCCCAGTCTCTCTCTCCTCCCAAGGTCCTGCACTCACATCCCTCTGCCCTATTCTCTCTCTATCCTCCTCAAGCCCTGCACTCACATCCCTCTCCTCAGCCTCTCTCCCTCTTCCCTAGGCCCTGCACTCACATCCATCTCTATCAAACTGCCCCCATGTGTTAATCAAACCATTGATGATGTAATATATTGATGATGATGTAATATAGTGTGCCCCTTTAGGTCCATCACAATAAATGGAAGATATGGATATACAAACAGTGTGGTGTAGAGTGAAATGTGTATGTTCATAACACTGCAACAGATAGAATAGTAAAACATGTCACAAGTTACTTTTCTAGCCTGTAATGTGCTCGAAGAGTCTACAAATAAGACATGTTCAGTGCTGGAACATGATGCCCCATGCAGGCAGGTCCAGAGGCCAGGTTCAGTTCAACAATCCAAACACAGCCAGAAAAGAAACTGAGGTTAAACAAAAGTGTGTCCACCTTCGTAAAAGGTTATGACACCGCAATAGAACAATAAACAATGTTTTGCTGCAGTGCCCCTCAAATAAATATATTTTATTAATTTGTTTAAATTCTCAATGCTCCTGGCCCCCCAATATAATAAAAAAAATATTTATATAAAACGTATCACTTTGTGCCAACTTATTTTGTATGTATACTGAATATATATATATATATATATATATATATATATATATATATATATATATATATATATATATATATTATGGGTAAAAGCTTTCATGGTAAAGACATACTACTCCACAGCGCTGGACAAATCTGGTAATGCATGATTACATTTAATTTTTCTATATTTTGATTCCCTCATTCATTTAATCCCAGTTCCTACTCCCCTGTCCATAATTAGCCCTATTATAAATTATTAATAATAATAATAATAGTAATTATAAGAGTAATAATAATAAAGGATAATGACTGTGCATCTCAAATGTTAAAATTACTTACAAAAAATGCATTTCATTGTAAAAAGATGACAATGCAATATTAGGATTACCCCATACTGAAGCACATATTGATCAATTAGTAGCCCTTTAAGACAGGAGTGGCTCATCAACCATGATATATATCACTGACTGAGTTAAAAAAGTGATTCATGGAAGTTTGACTGAATTCCCATTGCAGTCATAAAATTATAGTAAAGCAAATATTCTGACTACACTAGCATATTTCAAACATGATAGAAGACCTATTTATCACAGAATTTTCCAATAAAAAGTATTCCAATTGCCCCTAAGGCTAAAAATGTACCATCTAACCTCTAACCCACTTAACATAAGATCTTTTTAGGAAGTCTTCAGAACATAGCCTTGGACTGGGGTACAGTGCTAGGAACTCACTCACTGGCAGCTTTTCCACCCTTATATTGGCTTATCAGTTTGGTGGTGGTTATAGTAACATTGAATGGAAAGACTATTCATACCAGACATTCAAATAAGGCTCAAACTGTAGCACCTTTGGCTCTAGCCCACCGAACATGGGTTCCTTTTAGGTGCCTGTGAGCTGCTTTCTGGCATTATACTCCAATCCAAGGTTATGCTCTGAATGCCAACTGATAGCTGTGTACTTATGACTAAAGGGAAATTCCTGTTAAGTGGTCTAGAGGCACTAGTGGTGCATTTTGAGCCTCAAAAGCCAGAATACCTAGTGGCATTGGGAGCCATTTCAGTTACAACTTATGTACAAACAAGTCTTGAGACCTTTTCGAGACATGCTCAGGATGTTGTCATTCTATTTATGGTACATACAGTGAACGATTTCTCAAATACCTTTCTAAACATCATGGCTATAACAGAGCTATAATTCTGCCATTTCATGTGCTTTCTTCCATTCCAGTTAGTGCTCCATGTTGTTTGTCTAGTCTCCAACCTGTTCCCTTTGCACAGACTACCTACCATTAGTGCTACTCAGAATAACCTTTATACTGTGTGCCCTATCTCTGCTCTAAGCTAATTTATATCTAATAACCACAGGAATGTGCTTGAAGGAAATGTTGCAAGATGTTCCCAGATCAGCACAACCTTGACATATTTACTGCTTCTAGTATTTAGAGAATGCAGCTCTTAATACAGTTTTCATGTGATATGTATGCATCAAAAAGACATAGAGTATAAAACAGTTATGTATACCACTGATTTGAATTTCTCTGTGAGCAAACATTAGCTTTGCATGTACATGTGGCAATAAAAAACATTTCTGCTTGATTGGACCAGACTCTAGTCATTCATTATTGGATTACCCCAACAAAAAAGGATCTCTAACAATACCATTAGTGTCTGGTCTGAACAATGAGTATTAGAATAGAACAATAGCACATTGCTGTGTCTGTCTATAGTGCTGACATTAACATTTGGATAGATTTTTGGCGACTGTCCATGGTGCTGAACTGCATGTCACAATAAAACTATAGGAAACATTTTGAGTAGATCTGACACCTTTAAGCTGCTGACAAAGACTGACAAAGCAAGCTTTACATAAACAGGCTTTTTTGCTTTAGCCAGACAAAGGCAGTTGTTTGTGCTCTGAAAGCTTTCTATGTGATTCTACTTAGTTAGCCATTATCGTTTCTTCTCAACCGGTTTTCTATTTTTAAACAGCTAATATGGTACCAACTTGGTTAAACCTAGTTTCTGCCCATAGTACTGAAATTCATATCTGCATAAATATATGTGTATTGTCATTGACTATGGTTTTGAAGTAAGTATTGCAATAAAACTATTTTGGCTCTGTGCCAGGCAATTAAATTAATGTTATATTATAAATATGGTATTTTTGTCGGTGGAGCTTAGATGAGTATCAGTATATAATTGTTCATTGTACTTAAAAGGCCAGTGCAAGCACTTTTCATGTTGAACCTATTTTATAATTCACCATTTATTACCATTAAAAATACAATTAAAAATAAATTGGAACTTGAATTAATTCAGAAAAAAATATAACCATGCCACTGTTGCTAAAAACTGCCTGATCAATCTAATAATTAACTGCTAAAATAAGTATTTGGATAAAACTTTGATGCATATGCCCGTGGTCCTGAAATTAGTATTACTATGGAACTAGTGTGTACCTGTCCGTGGTGCTGACATTAGTATTACTATAGAACTAGTGTGTATCTGTCCAGGGTGCTGAAATTAGTATTACTATTGACTAGTGTGTATCTGTCCATGGTGCTGAAATTAGTATTAATATGGAACTAGTGTGTGTCTGTCCATGGTGCTGACATTAGTATTACTATTGACTAGTGTGTATCTGTCCATGGTGCTGAAATTAGTATTACTATGGAACTAGTTTGTGTCTGTCCATGGTGCTGAAATGAGTATTACCATGGAAATAGTGTGTATCTGCCCATGGTGCTGAAATTAGTATTAATATGGAAATAGTGTGTGTCTGTCCATGGTGCTGAAATTAGTATTACTATGGAAATGGTGTGTGTCTGTCCATGGTGCTGAAATTAGTATTACTAAGGAATTATCGTGTAACTGTCCATGGTGCTGAAATTAGTATTACCATGGAAATAGTGTGTATCTGCCCATGGTGCTGAAATTAGTATTATTATAGAACTAGTGTGTGTCTGCCCATGGTCCTGAAATTAGTATTACTATAGAACTATTGTGTACCTGTCTGTGGTGCTGAAATTAGTATTACTATATAACTATTGTGTTACTGTCCATGGTGCTGAAATTAATATTACTATAGACCTAGTGTGTATCTGTCCATGCCCCTGAAATTAGTATTACTATAAAACTAGTGTGTATCTGTCCATGCCCCTGAAATTAGTATTACAATAAAACTAGTGTGTATCTGTCCATGGTCCTGAAATTTATATTACTATAGACCTAGTGTGTATATGTCCATGGTCCTGAAATTAGCATTACCATAGAACTAGTGTGTATCTGCCCATGGTGCTGAAATTAGTATTACCATAGAACTAGTGTGTATCTGTCCATGGCCCTGAAATTAGTATTACTATATAGATCTGATGTACACCTGACAATGGTCCTGAAATTAGTATTACTATGAAACTAGTGTGTTTTGTTCCCGTGGTGCTGACATTACAGTAGTGTTACCATAAAACTAGTGTAGTGCTGTTATTAGTATTAATATATAACTGATGTACAGTGTGCTGTCCCATTCAATTTACACTGTCTTGTCATTTTGTATCCATACATTATTGTATCACTAAACTATCCAGTTTTTTGGTCCACATACAGATTCCTCCAGAGGATGAGATGGTCTGGTACGCCATCTCTTTAAGAACTTGCCACATTTTGTTGTGGTTTATCAAGTCAAAGACTTTAGTATAGTCCTTAAAGCAGAGGTAAATATTTTTCTGGAAAAATTTGTCTTATCGTTTTTGCTTTTAACATTCAAAGCCCAGACATGGTGCTTAGACAAGGTAAATCAGAACCTTGCAGCAGAACATCTCACCTCATTGTAGAAATGTTCCAAAACAGTAACATAATGATTTAATTGTAATTTAAACTTTAGGCAACACCTAAGCTGATGGCTCATAATAACAAATCTTTTGGCTGGAGGAAGGAAAAAAGAGCAAAATGAGCAGTGCTATGGGGGCATTAACTGAACTCCGAAATAATATAAATAAATCACTAAAAACATTTGTTTATAGCTATTATTAAACATAAAAGTTTGAGACAGACCGGCTGTAATAAGATCAGTAACTTGCTACAGTTGATTTTAAACAAATCATTATTTTTAAATGCATCTAGATATTAAGTATAATTTTTATTGAAGAGGTTACATTTATTTATGGTCAGTCTTCCCAGAGTTTATTTAACAGGAAATTTTGGTACGTGGAAAGATATACTAACTCTACTAGAGCTATGATATACTTTGAATTGTTTTCAAGGATCATTAGTGGTTCTAATCTTTGCAAGACCTATTGACAATTGGAAGTTATGCAATAGAACTAGGGTAGTTTTTAGCAGCATCCAAGTAAATTATGTCACTATAATGATATGAAATAAGTATTTTTATCTTTTTAATTAATAAAAGTTAACTTTTAAAAAAACTAAACTAAACGTTGATAACCAAATAGTTATAAGATATGTATATGCCAGACATTCTTATATGATATCACACAGATCATTTAAACTTTCTATAAAGTAATACTATCACAAACTATCCTTTGTACAATGACATCTTGTTCCAATATTAATATATTAGAATTAAACTCATGAGTACTATAACACTATCTTGCTTATATATAATAATTTGCATATTAATATTCTGAAACTAGTTACACAGATTGATTAGGTAAAAGTGTTCATAAGTTGGTTAGTTTTTATATACACACTACTACTAGATAATTATAAAAAATAATATCTGTAAGCATATAAAAAAATGTCTGGGGTATTAGACAGGCTGATCAACAGAAAAAAATCAAAACTCAATGTAATTCATCTTAAATTAAATTTTATATGTTATAACATTAGATTAATATAGTACTTGTTATTACCTCTAGTTTTAATACTTTCTCTATCGCTCTCTTTATATATATATATATATATATATATATATATATATATATATATATATATATATATATATATATATATTTGTAAATATGCACAGTTTCCATAAAAAAGCACAATGAAGACCCCAGTTGGACATAATTTCACCCAGAATAACCACTCCATCCACAACCTGAAAATCAAAATATTCCAAGAACATTTCAAAGGTTTCTAAGTGCGTAAAACATTTTTATTCAAAATAAATAAATGTTTTGATTCAAACATACTGTGTTAAATATGGATTTAAGATTTTTATCTCATTACCAAACTGTTCTGTGATTCATGTCCTATATCACATTCCACATGTTCAATTTATGATGTTCTTATTCCAAAACTGTGGTGACATTTACAGCCCTTAATTAGGGCTCTGCTGTGTTCTTATCTAGACCTGATCTACAGACCCATAGGACATTATTTATGGGGAGTGTCGGTGTCCCATCCTAAGCTATGAAAAGATATATTGACTTTTTTTGGTACATCTTTCAGTACTGTCCCAGACTTGATAAAGAGAAGTTTTTCTAGAAAGCTTGTCACAATAAATGAATAATTGTCCAATAAAAATCACTATATACTGCAGTACTCTGATTATTCATCTATATATATATGTATATATATATATATATATATATATATATATATATTCTAGTGACTTGCCATGGCAATGCTGTTTGCTCACTGTGCCTTAGGGAGATCAGCTGCACCTCACTGATGAGGCCCATAAAGGCCAAAATGCGTCTGGGGTTTGCTGTTTCTCCTGTTCAGGGGAGAATTGCCTGGCATTTCAGGGCTGGGTCACTCTAGTGAGTGGGGCCCGACTGATATACTACAGGATATTTCTCCCTGTGAAGGGCACAAGTGAGCTAAAAGAGGTTGCTCTCAGAGTGGCTTATCATGGCCATAGAACTATAAACCTATTAAGGTTGGTTCGTTCTCTGATGAGCACCTCTGACTTAGTTTTTTGTCAATGCTGTTTGCCACACAATGCAAGGCTATGGCCCCTCTCCTTTGGCATTCATCGCGAACCCCGTGATTAGAACCTTTGGTGCACATCACGAGCACCCCCCCCCCCCCCCCGCGTAGTTTAGGGTTCATGCAATGAGTGTTACTGACTTTGATTAAGTGTTACTGCCTTGGGTTAAATGTTACTGTCTTGGGTTAGGTGTTACTGTCCTCTGGCTCTTTTTTAATGCCTTCATCTTCTTACATTTTCTCTGCCACCATTTTATTTCTCGCTTAGGCGATTTTCGATCGTGTAAAAATGCCAAATATGGCTCAAATTAACTTGCAATCTCACTCACAGTCTCCCTGGCTCTCCTCCTGTGCTGTGTGTGTAAGTTAATTTAAGGCATATTTGTTTTTTTTTTGCAGGCTTTTCCAGTTTGGGGGTTTGGCCGTTAAAGTTGTATTTTTGCGAGCCCCTCAGTCCATCTACGTGCTTCGGGTCCCAAGTAACAGTAAATATGGTAAAACGGTCAAATGACGGTCAATAAAAATTAAATGTTGTGAAATTTGTTTGCCACACAACATGACGCTACATTTGTCACTTTTTTTTTTTCTTAAAATAAATACACTTTTTTTTTTTTGAACTTTTTATTTTTGTAACTTTCAAATTATATTTCATCAAATGCGTTGTTTTAGGCGGGAAATCCGATGTTGCGCGAGACAAAGGCGTTAAATCTGTGTTAATGCGTAAATCTGTAATTGCGTTTCGTAAAATGTACTCGCTACTGTCTTTTTACTCATTGCGCGGTTAATCTGCATCCTTTATCTCGTTGTTTTTAAAACACATATGTCTGTGGCTGTGTTTTACGCAGTTCGTAGTAGTATAGCCTCGACATTTTTTTCTCGCTTAGCCGATTTTCGATCTGTGTAACTCATCTAAATCAATGTAAATTGGAGTTCCACCTCACTCCCAGACGTCCTGCCTGGTTCCCCATGCTGTAAGTGACCTTTTTTTTATTTGTTAGTGTGAATTTATTTTATTTTTTTATTGTTTTGGTTCCGCCGCTTATCTTGTAATTTTTTTCATCTCGTATTTTTTTTCTAAGTGCTACGGTTTAATGGCTCGCCTCGCTATGCAAGGCTCGCCTGCAATGAGCGCCTGCGGCGCTCATTGCCAATGTCCTACGATATAACGGCTCGCCTCGCTGCACAAGGCTCACCTGCAATGAGCGCCTGTTGCGCTCATTGCCAAAGTGCTACAATTTAACGGCTCGCTTCGGTGCGCGAGGCTCGCCGGACGATGAGCACCTGCGGAGCTCATCACTAAGTCGTACGCACTACGCAACACAGCGTGACGACGAATCGTAGTTAGACAATTATAATATGAGATGTCAGTACTACTAACAATCAATGTGTCATTCGTAAATAATAAAAGTTCCTCTCTCATTCTCAAGATGCCTGTCTGGTTGCATTTATATTTCATTATATTGTCCATGGTCTTTTATGGGAGGGGGTCCTAATTTATGGAGTTTAAATCATTCCTGCTGATTTTGAGTGGGCACAACTCATGGTGTTTTCATACTTTCCTCCTGAGACATTGAATTATATGCAAGACTTGAATACAAATTTAAATGAAAATAGGATTAATGATTCCTTAGTTAAAATAATGATTAAAATTGCAGATTATTTTTTTGGGAAGTTTCCCTTAAAATCATTAAATAACATGCAGATGTAGCTTCGGTGATGCTGCTTTAAGGCAATCACACAGTAATCTGAACCTCACTGGAGCTTTGTCTCAAATGATTTACTTGTGCCACAATTATAGCTGCAATACTACATATAAATGTCGGTATTTAAGTCCTGTGGTGAAGCTTAAGACCAGCTGGTAATTATAATCGCAAGCAAAGGCTGTTTGAGGATTATATCAAGGATTATTTATTCTAAAGTAAAAGCAAATGAGATTTGAAAAATAAAATAACCAATTCGACAAAGAGAATTAGAGTTGCCTTGTCCTGGAGATCCCTTGGCACATAACACAGTGCAGGCCAGAGAAAAAGTGGAAAAAAAGTTGAAATGTCTAAAAAGTTTCCCATTTTTTCTCTCGCTTAGAGAATTTTTAAGTGTCTAAACTCTTTTATTTTACGTTAAATTGAGGTGTAACTTTAGTTTTGGAGGCCCTGGATGCTCCCTCTTGCTGTAGGTAAGCTTTTTATGTATGTGTTGTGTGTATTTATTGTGTTTTTAATTTTTTCATGTTCGCGGGTTGCTGCTGATTTTTGCGAGGTCATAATGGGTGGTAACGTGTCTCGTATGTTGTTTGCGTTATGACGTAAAGTTTGCAAGGGCCGCAGTTGCTGGCAAGGAGCGCCTTCGGCGCTCCTTGCCAGCAACTGAGGCCTTCTCTTTGCGAGGGCCGCGGGCTCGCTATGCTCACAACTATATA
Organism: Discoglossus pictus; assembly: GCA_027410445.1. NCBI lineage: Eukaryota > Metazoa > Chordata > Amphibia > Anura > Alytidae > Discoglossus > Discoglossus pictus. The sequence continues at coordinate 100,778,384 of CM050172.1, read as the reverse complement.
TGTGATATTCAAAACTGTATAGCAGGTTTTTATATATTCTGTTAGTTAGCATCATTACACTGACACAGATATCTCTAAGTGCAATAAATCAGATGTACAGATATAGCAATAGATAATACATATTAAAGTGCATATATAGTGGTTATAAGGGCAGCACGACTTTAGCGCGACTCAAAAATGCGCTGACAAATGAGGCCTGCCACATCCGCAACTACACTAAACCACGCTTGACTACAGCACTCATCCAACACATGCGGGCGCGCACCCGACACCTGACGCATCCTGTCTGCTCTGTGTGTGTCCCCCGTATGATATCCATGTGTTCCCCCTGTGTGTCATGCAGTAAGAGGTAACCACACACCTGGAGTGCAGGATGTGTGTGTGTGAGCTGAGCTGGTGATGAGGCAGCCAGACACTGAGCACCATGCAGAGCCCTGCCATCCTCACCCTGCTCTCCCCGGTCTGCATGCTCAGCCTGCTGGAGCCCTGCAAGGTAAGGGCACCCTGAGTGCTGGATGGGAGCCCTTGGGGTGGGGGTGTCTTCAGAATGCAGTGTGTGTGTCTGGCACTGGGGATGGTGCAACGTATGTGATTGGGGGCTTCGCGAGGGTCTCAGTTGCTACGCGAGGGCCGAGGGCTCGCTATGCTAGCCCGCAAGCGTTGGCAACAACTCGTATGCTCACAACTATATATGTGATAGCAATTGGTTAACCCTAAATTATCGAAGCAAATACTGCAGGGAAATTGTCAATTTTCGTTAACTTAAAGTTTCTTATATTCTATAATTAATAAATATTATGAAAAATATAAACATAGACATGTCTAACAGGGTTCTTAGTACAAAGTAGCCCAGTTTCCTGCCAGACTATAGCTATAATATTGGCACCCCATCACCATCATCAAGGATTCTGTAGCTTGTTTATCTTGAATGCAACTTGTAAACATTGGACTGTCTGAGCCTGACGGGACTGAAATTCAATTTACTTTTTCTGGGTCACAAGCAAAGCACAGAAAAAAGAAAAATAATTTGAAGATGGTTTGCTAAAAGGCCCATTTGTTGTCTGCCTGATCTGATCAGTATCTTGAGCAGAGCAGGAACGCTCACATTTTGATCTTAAGGTTGTATTTGTTCCTGAAGTCTTACAATTCTAATAATCCAGAATAGTTAGAAGGACAAGTAAATATCCCCTGAGGTCTAATAGAAACACAATGCACCCAAGTGACCAATTACAGGGCATTTACTAAGCAATGCACACAGTTTGGTTTTAATTACCCAACCCCTGCTGATTTGGAGAAAAAAAGCCAAAGTCCAAAGGAAAAGGATGTTATGTTATTTCCAGCTTAATAGCTTGAGACATACTTTGTAACATGCATGTGAGATAATGATACACAGATCCTATGACTCCCCAGAAGTCAGCTCTAATTAGCCTAGAATATTACACATTGAAATAGATGATGCTTGTACTACTTCAAGGGTAAGGTATATGTACCTCCTGTATTGCGTCTACAAATTTTGAGGCAGACTTATGATTTAAATCTAGCTGACCCTCTCTGACCAGTACCTGTACCTACTGATCCTTGGTCATCTGCTTTTACAGACTTAGTACTAAATGTTCCTCCATTCAATCAAAAGACTACCATCATGGTGGATTATGGTCATCTCACTAAGATAGCAGATTCCCTAGCATTCAATAAGCTTTCAACAACCCAAGAGACATCAGATTGTTTCTTAAAGAGATTGTTTACCTCCATGGCCTTCTGCACCAGATTCTTTCTGATAGAGGAACACAGTTTACCTCAAGGTTTAGGAGAGCATTCTATGCCATAGTGAAGATGGTTCCCACTGTGACTTCTGCCAGACTACATCCCTTAGTAGGCATTTTTTGACTATTCATACACTGCAGCACCAAAACATCCCCCTTCTATGCAAACTATGCTTTTATCCTCATTTTGGCCGTGAAACCTTAGCAGCCTCCTCAGTGCCCAAAGTTCAACAATGGATTTAACAATTAAAAATGCAATTCTCCATCCTCCGTCATACTCCTCCATCATCCTACATTCAACAACCTCAAAAACAGTACAAAGCTGCAGCAGTTCATCTACAATCATAGAGTCCTATTCTATTATAAGCTTGCAAAAGCCTCTAGCCCGTAAGATTGGCTGCAGGTGTTTTTTCTTTCTAAATGTTTAGATGTATTGTATTGAATCAAGCTCGCAATTTACCTCCTTAAGCCTAAACTCGTAAACCCTGCCTTTTTAAGTTTGTTCAGGGGGCGTGATCATATGATTTGAAAAATATTTAACATGCCCATAATTTACTTCTTAGACACAGCCAATAGTAAATGAGCCCGTCATCATGACGTCAGTAAAACATGGAAGTTAGACAATGATTGGATACAAACTAATTAGTGCCAATAAGTAATATCTGCAGATTGTGCTCACAATCAAGCATTCTAGCAATCTATACAATGCATTAGATCATCTGTGGGTTTCATGGTACATATTAACCCCTTGAGTTCGGAAGGGATATTACACAGAAATAACAGTTAAAAATAATATATTTAATTGCATATTCGTGGGTTTAAGACTATTCTGAAATTAATTCGAATGTCTTTCAAAGTACAGTATTGTGTGTTTAATTGCTGCTACAGCTCTAATAAGTGTTTGAAAAAAAAACTTGCAGGTCCTTTTTCGTACTCATAATATTTATGACAGAAATGTGATACTTTTTCAGACTTTTTTGCGAGCTAGAGCTACGGGTCAAATAGAATACCGATTTGTGTAACTTTAATTATTTAGAGCTTGTAATATTGGAGTTCTAAGGCCAATTTTGCGTCTTTGGCTGGCCCGTAGTGATTGTGGTCAGGTAACTCGTAATCGGATTGCGAGTAGCTAATAGAATATGTGGCAATATTAAGAGTGATTTTAAGTGTGTAAAAGTTTACAAAGTGGGCTCTAGAATAGGGCCATGGTTACATAGTTACTTAGTAATTGAGGAATAAATTTTTTTAGTGCATCAAGTTCAACAATTTTAGGTCTCCTCTGACCTTTGTAATATGTGGATTAATTGTTAATTAATTGTTTATTGGTCCAGAGGAAGCAAATAGAAAAAAAACATTGAAACATTGCTAATTGTCTCAAAAAAGGAGTCCTCCCTGGATCAATACTCTCTATGTCTATCTAATTAACTGGATAACCCTGAAAGCCCTTTTTATTCAAAAGTATATTCAATCCCTTTTTAAAGTTATCTATCATATATGCTGTCACCACCTCCTTTCCAAAGATTAATCACCCTTACTGTGAAAAACCCTTTTCTATCTTCAAAGCATGTCCTCTCAGTTGAAAACTTCTTGGCACAAAAAATTCACTTCACAAATCCTTGCATTGATCCTGTATATATTTATATAGGGTAATTATATCCCTTCTAAGACAAGTTTAATTTGGTTAGATTTGTTTTCTTAACTTAGCCCCTCCATTCCCCTTATTAGTTTTGTTGCCCTTCTCTGTACCTTTTCCAGCTCTAAAATGTCCTTTTTATGAAGTGGTGCCCAAAATTGTACTCCATATTCCATATGAAGGTGTACTAGGGATTTGTATAGTGGCAGAATTATATTTGCTACCCTGGCTTCAATAACTTTCATAATAAATGCTAATAATTGACTTGCCTTTGCAGATGCTGCTTGGCATTTAGCACTGTTACCTAGGTGGTTGTCCACAAGCACTCCCAAATCTCTTTCAATAGCTATTTTTTCTTCCCAGGTGCATAACTTTACATTTATTCATATTAAATCTCATCTGCCATTTAGTTGACCTTTCTCTAATTTATTAAAATCCCATAATTTTCTGATTTATTTACCTTGCACAACTTAGTGTCATCGGCAAAAATGGAGACACTACTTTCCAGTCCTACTTCTAAGTCATTAGTAAATATGTTAAAAAGGAGAGGACCTAATACTGAACCCTGAGGAACCCCACTTACCACATTAGTCCAATCTGAGTATGTTCCATTTACAACAACCCTTTGCTTCCTGGCTTTTAGCCAGTTCTCAATCCATGTGCAGATATTTATTGCAATTCCTGTATCCCTTAGATTGCTCAATAGTCTCCCATGTGGCACTGTATCAAAAGCCTTTGCAAAATCTAAAAACACTACATCCACTGAGTTGTCCTGATCCAAGTTCCCACTAACCTCCTCATAGAAACTAATTAGATTTGTTTGACATGACCTATCCCTCATAAATTCATGTTGAATACTACTGTTAATCGTATTTAAATAGATGTTTTCTTGTATACTATCGCTTTTCATCCCTTCTAAAAGCTTCCCCACTACAGATGTGAGGCTCTTGCTCCCTTCTTAACTATAGGTATCACATCTGCTTTTCTCCAGTCATTTGGTAGAGTGAGTCTTGAAAAATTAGATATAATGGTTTGGCTATTACAGAACTCAGTACCCTTGGGTGTATTCCATCAGTACCTTGGGCATTAACCATTTATTTGGCAAAGGTAGTGTAGCCTCATTTAGTTGCAGTGTCCCAACCACTGGTACCTCCCTTGTGTATACCGAAGAAAAGAATCTATTTAGCTCATCTGCCTTTTCCTGGTCACTAATTTTCAGACTGTGTCAAATTGTAATGTTCCTATAGCTTCCTTCCTGGCCTTCTTCCCATTAATATATTTAAAAACATTTTTTAGGGTTAGTTTTACTCTCAGTTACATATAACTTGTCATTTTCTATGTTAGCCAGTCTAATCGCGCTTTTGCTGCCTTGGTGATTTCCTTGTATTCCCGTAAAGCAGTCTCTGTCCCCTCTTGTTTGTGTAATATAAATGCCTTTTTGTACTCTGTATCTTGATCTTTAAGGCATTGTTAAGCCACATGGGCTGTGATTTAATTCTTCTACTTTTTTTCCCACATGGTATATGGTGGTAAGTATGCATATTTAGTAAGGATTTGAAGGTTGTTCATATATGTTCAGTATTTTTACCCGTCAGTTCTTTGTCCCTATCTTCATGTAATGTATAATTACATAGTAATCACCTGCTCCTTGGTTACAAATTGGAGATCATGTATTGCTGTCCACCTGGAACCTCAAAAAACTGTCAGCTAGGTATATTTGCTCTTTTCCAATTCAGGCTAAAATTAGTGAAATGGCCTTCAGGTTATTGCTTCCCCCACCACGTGAAGTTTCATCAAGTTTTTCATAAGTATCTTCTTAAATCAGCCATCAAAATATATTTTCCTGGGAGGAGACAACAACCAGCTCCAGCTCAGCTCCTGTTTCTGTTGATGGCACTAAGGTTGATACCAATCTGGAATCCAGCTTCAATACCCGATTAGACGGGATGGCCAAGGTCCTGAAAATTACTCCTGGGAACCTGCATCCAACAGACATTAAAAAAATGAGAAAACCATAGCTGAGGCCTCAATTAGTCCAACTCACCCATGAATTAATGACAAAAAAAATGATTTCCTGGCATAACAGTACTCGAAAGTAGGACATGGGATGGCTGAGTATAGAGTATAGTGTGGGCAACCGAGGTGAACAGTGAAATCTGTAGATGTGGGACATATGGGAAAGGTAGTAATTGGGTACATAAATGAGTCCCAGGAATATGTTGACGCATTATAAATACTAAATAATAATAAGAATTTGTCTAGTGGATCATTTGAGCTTATCTATCTCTCGCTATGGAGCCGCAGACACTTTTATTAAAATTGTTGAGGTATTACAAGATGCAAATTACACATATAACAACTACAGTGTGCAAGTGTTGAGTAAACCCTTTGAGTCACTCCTACTCTATCATGTGTAAACTCTTCCCTACTCAGATAATACTAGGCCTTGAGACAACTTATACAACTTGAGTAATTATGTTAGATGTCAATTACACTTTTAAAGGGTCATGACTTGTTTTACGTCTAGAGAATCCCTTTAACCAAGTGACTATTTATCATTATGAACAAATAAAATAAATCCCATTATGTTCCTAGGGGAGTAATTCTGTGATGTATGTCAGCCTCGTTTGTTGAGGTCAAGTCAATGTAGCAGCAATGCCATCTTTAGTAAATACACTGATATGATACACAAAAAACTATTTATGTTATAAGAAACAATCACGTATGGAATATTTAGTTGAGATAACTAAAAAACTCAGATCTGTTTTACGTTACAGATTATAGGGTTAACAGCGAGCCTGGCCGGCCCTTCTCATCCTCAGATGTCCTTACCTTGTCACTTATTAAGATAAGATATTGTTAAGTACCATAAAATGAGACGCAGTAATTACATGTCCTCGAGGATGTATCTGGCGAGGAGCGCCCCTACATCTCACCCACTACGTGACCACAGCGATATCATTTAGACATGAGCTGCGTGCGGACGCCATTGATCTTGCACAGTAAAAGCCATTTGTCTCTGTTAAACGCGCTGTCTCATTATATGAATTACATTAATGGCAGATGTAAAAGCTTTTAATTTTTTATATCTGTCATGAGAATAAAGAGTCTGATCAGTTAAGGTTTCCTGAGTGTAATGCTTTAAAGGGACAATGATAGCCCGTGAGCCTGGATTCGGTATCTGGAAGGGAATGTTTTACATTATTTACATTTTTGTTTGTAAAATGAGCATTAATAAGACTGGAAATATTTTATTGTAAATGGCACCTTTAAAAAATCTTAAGAACATTTCAGTTGCTCTTAATAATTCATGGCAATAGTGAAGTTATTTATTTTATTAGGATTTCTGTGCAAAAAAATTAAGCAAAAAAACAAATATCTATTAATCCTCACAGAGGGCTGGGGGAAATGATTCAAAGTTGTGTTTCACAAAGTGCAAGATGTCTAGCAGCTGTTTTATTATTATTATTATTATTATTATTATTATTATTATTATTAGACTAATATTTCTTTACATACAATAAAATAAACAGAATTATCATGAAATTAGACAATCTGACACAATTCTGAAAATATGTAATTTCTCTATGTCTGTTTTCACTCTTTGCTGATTCACAAATGTAAATTAGGCAAATACTGAAATGCAGGACTGTGTTTGACTTTGTAGGTCTGACATTATCTATCCCCGCAGTATAGGAGCGATGATCCACTACATTCATCCTTTACTTTGCTGTGAGGATCCAGGAATGGAGGTAGATCTCAGGTCCACTACTTTGCCATCCACTGATGTATGTCATTGCGTTACCCAGACTGGGACTTCCCTGAACCCTACAAGGTCTAAGCCTCTCCTTGAAAGAGCTATGCTCTCTCCATTGTCCTCATTGGCTTTGCATTAGGAGGCCGGCACATTGGCCATGTGATAGCCCACCTGGAGGTCCTGACTTCCCCCCTTATACCCTCCTAGTTATAGTTGTGGTCAGTTGCTGCTCCTTGTCACCATTCCAGTCCCTGCTAATTCCATCATTAGAGGCAGAAATATTGAACAATGGACTGTATATCTTGATAACAACCTACCTGATGTGATTATCTAGCTGTGGACAGTAAATTCAAATAGTTTAAGTGAGATGACTAGTTTACAAGGGAACTTTCAATTTGTTTATGTTTGGGATGTAATTACCAGCTCACCATGTGATGGGATTAACTCCAACACCCCCATATTGGCCAGAGAGGTACTACAGAGGGCTGATCAACTGGTTATATGTAATATAATCAGGTTTGTGGGTTGGACCAAAGTTGTATGGTTCTGTTTGCCTATAAATGTTGCAACGTTTTCCCAATATAAAGACTCTTATAGGGAGCATACTCATGGTGTTCTCTAGGAAAGTTTTATTTAGAGGTTATAACTTCTGTTTGTTATTTTGAACCCCTTGATCCATATTCTGCATCTTGATGATCCTGGAATAGAAGCCAGTTACAGAGAAGCCCACCCACTCCATGTCTAAGGGAGGATGCAAGAGGAATCTAGAGCTTAGTTGGACCCCCCCCCCCCCCTCCCTGGGGTCATGACTCCTGTAGAGCCCGATTTTCTCCATCATCTGTATCTCTCACTATAATAAATATGAAATGTGATCTCAGGAAGCAGATATCATTAGGTGATTGTGCCAGTAACTTTATATCAGGGATAATAATATTGTGTTTTGTATCAGAATATATTTGCATACAGATAATATCCTGATAGACTCAGACAACATTTGTCATTTTCTACTGAGGCTGAATCCACAAGAAAATGTTTGTGGCCCACAAAGCTGTGATATTTCCCTTTTTTATTTCTCAGTGCCCTAATTGTACGATATTTCTCAGGAACTGGGTCAACATCTGGCATTCACACCTCTAATCGGCTCCTGAGGGATTCAAGTCATGTGACTCGTTATCGCGCCTGAGTATAACGACCTCTACACCAGGAGAAAGACCAATATCTGATGGTGTGGCCAGGATTTATATACATTATCTAAATGATCCTAGGACACATTATGTCTCTTATTAAATCAATATAAGAGAAAATAACACTTCTTCATTTTAAACAGGGACACCCAAATAATCCTAAATATTCCCTGGTGTATATAAACGATTAAGTTTACGTTTATGAGTTCACATGAGCCAGCAGCTCTCCCTCCAGTCCTTAGTCTGTAACTTGTAACACAGTCACCCTATGTCAGAGGTGTGGCGCAAGCAGCGCTCCCTGCAGTCCTTAGTCTGTAACTTGTAACACAGTCACCCTATGTCGGAGGTGTGGAGCAAGCAGCGCTCCCTGCAGTCCTTAGTCTGTAACTTGTAACTTAGTCACGCTATGTCAGAGGTGTGGAGCAAGCAGCCCTCCATGCAGTCCTTAGTCTGTAACTTGTAACACAGTCGCGCTATGTCAGAGGTGTAGAGCAAGCAGCCCTCCATGCAGTCCTTAGTCTGTAACTTGTAACATAGTCACGCTATGTCAGAGGTGTGGAGCAAGCAGTGCTCCCTGCAGTCCTTAGTCTGTAACTTGTAACATAGTCACGCTATGTCAGAGGTGTGGAGCAAGCAGCCCTCCATGCAGTCCTTAGTCTGTAACTTGTAACATAGTCACGCTATGTCAGAGGTGTGGCGCAAGCAGCGCTCCCTGCAGTCCTTAGTGTGTAACTTGTAACACAGTCACCCTATGTTGGAGGTGTGGAGCAAGCAGCGCTCCCTACAGTCCTTAGTCTGTAACTTGTAACACAGTCACGTGATGTCAGAGGTGTGGAGCAAACAGCGCTCCCTGCAGTCCTTAGTCTGTAACTTGTAACACAGTCACGCTATGTCAGAGGTGTGGAGCAAGCAGCCCTCCATGCAGTCCTTAGTCTGTAACTTGTAACATAGTCACGCTATGTCAGAGGTGTGGAGCAAGCAGCGCTCCCTGCAGTCCTTAGTGTGTAACTTGTAACACAGTCACCCTATGTTGGAGGTGTGGAGCAAGCAGCGCTCCCTACAGTCCTTAGTCTGTAACTTGTAACACAGTCACGTGATGTCAGAGGTGTGGAGCAAACAGCGCTCCCTGCAGTCCTTAGTCTGTAACTTGTAACACAGTCACGTGATGTCAGAGGTGTGGAGCAAACAGCGCTCCCTGCAGTCCTTAGTCTGTAACTTGTAACATAGTCACGCTATGTCAGAGGTGTGGAGCAAGCAGCCCTCCATGCAGTCCTTAGTCTGTAACTTGTAACATAGTCACGCTATGTCAGAGGTGTGGCGCAAGCAGCGCTCCATGCAGTCCTTAGTGTGTAACTTGTAACACAGTCACCCTATGTTGGAGGTGTGGAGCAAGCAGCGCTCCCTACAGTCCTTAGTCTGTAACTTGTAACACAGTCACGTGATGTCAGAGGTGTGGAGCAAACAGCGCTCCCTGCAGTCCTTAGTCTGTAACTTGTAACACAGTCACGCTATGTCAGAGGTGTGGAGCAAGCAGCCCTCCATGCAGTCCTTAGTCTGTAACTTGTAACATAGTCACGCTATGTCAGAGGTGTGGAGCAAGCAGCCCTCCATGCAGTCCTTAGTCTGTAACTTGTAACATAGTCATGCTATGTCAGAGGTGTGGAGCAAGAAGCCCTCCATGCAGTCCTTAGTCTGTAACTTGTAACATAGTCACGCTATGTCAGAGGTGTGGCGCAAGCAGCGCTCCATGCAGTCCTTAGTATGTAACTTGTAACACAGTCACCCTATGTTGGAGGTGTGGAGCAAGCAGCGCTCCCTACAGTCCTTAGTCTGTAACTTGTAACACAGTCACGTGATGTCAGAGGTGTGGAGCAAGCAGCCCTCCATGCAGTCCTTAGTCTGTAACTTGTAACATAGTCATGCTATGTCAGAGGTGTGGAGCAAGAAGCCCTCCATGCAGTCCTTAGTCTGTAACTTGTAACATAGTCACGCTATGTCAGAGGTGTGGAGCAAGAAGCCCTCCATGCAGTCCTTAGTCTGTAACTTGTAACATAGTCATGCTATGTCAGAGGTGTGGAGCAAGAAGCCCTCCATGCAGTCCTTAGTCTGTAACTTGTAACATAGTCACGCTATGTCAGAGGTGTGGAGCAAGCAGCCCTCCATGCAGTCCTTAGTCTGTAACTTGTAACATAGTCATGCTATGTCAGAGGTGTGGAGCAAGAAGCCCTCCATGCAGTCCTTAGTCTGTAACTTGTAACATAGTCATGCTATGTCAGAGGTGTGGAGCAAGCAGCTCTCCCTGCAGTCCTTGGAGCCTCATTCAATTCAAGCTAAGTAAAATACTTTCCTACGTTATTTCGCCGCTGGGAGCTTTTGTCAGTAACGTTGCACAAGTATCAAGTGCAGTTCACTTGTAACATTACGTATCTCACCGGACTTCAGTAAGTCCATGTCTTGTCACTAGGCGTAGAATTACATGTTTACCCGTACTATGACACCACACCAGGCATTTTACTTAATTAGCTCAATAAACCAATGACTAAGAATAAGTACCTATAAATACGAGTAAGCATTTTGCGAGTAGACAAGTAAATGTGCCAATAGGATAGCCCTTCCATAGACAATGCATTAGCTCGTGAGTTTCCTAAGATGTATGCACCTGTTGTGTATGGTGTTCTGTGTTACCCTGGATGTTGTATTATGACAAAAAATGTAATAATAAAAAAATCATATTTTTAAATTCCACACATGTGCCTATGGGGATGTTAAGCATCAAATTCTGATGAACTTCCATACTTTTTATTGTTTTCTAGTGGTTTACTGTCTCTTTACCTACTACTCCAGCTCACATAAATGGTTTCAAAACCATTTGCTAGTGTTGTGTAGCACCAGTAAATTTACCTTCAATATTTTGATATTACGAGCCATACTTTTTTGGTGAGTGCGCAGTAAAGTCTTTATTGAATACCAATTATGTGTAAAACTAAGAAAGAGTCACTTGTTCTATTATGGATGTCAAAAAATCATTGGGAAAGCTTCCCTTAATTTGCAAGTCTGGCTTGTCCAAGTCCTTAGTCTGTATCTTTTCACATAGCCTCAGTGTGTAAGAAGATTGGAGATAGCTGGTTTCCCTGCAGTCCTTAGTACTAAAAGGTATAAATAGGTTTCCTGGGTTTCAAATGTTTGGTAAGAAACAGGCAGTGATTATCAGATAAATATGTGTCATATAGAAAAGTTCAGTGTACTTACAAAGTTAAGTGCAGAAAAGTAAAATCCAGCTTTGCACACCCACAGGTAGCTTAAATAACAAAGTACACGGAGAGGCAGCCAGGTACAGAGTTTGACCTTTCTGGTAGAGACAAAACAACAAAATGAGAGGTGCTCAATTAGAGAATGAACTAACCTTATGGAGAGCCTCCTATTGCCTCATCGACTGCAGATCCGACGTACATTTCCCAGTGGCAAACACAGATTCTTCAGGGGAATTATGAACAGGAGAAACATCAAACTCCAGACGCGTTTCGGCCTTTATGGGCATCGTCAGTGAGGTGTAGCTGATGACTCCCTAAGGCACAGTGAGCAAGGGGTCCACATCTGGAGTTCCCTATACCTCTTAGGGAGATGAATCCCTAAGGTAATTTGCATAATCAAAACAACAAAATGAGAGGTGCTCAATCAGAGAACGAACTAACCTTAATAGGTTAGTTCTGTGGACATGATAACCCACTGAGAGCAGCCTCTTTTAGCCACTTCACAGGGAGAAATAACCTGTAGTATATCAGTCTGGTCCTACTCACCAGCCCCGAAATACCAGGCAATTCTACCCTGAACAGGAGAAACAGCAAATCCCAGATGTACATTTCGGCCTTCTGGTAGAGACCACAGGGAGTATTTGCTGCAGGATGGAATCACATGGTTGGGCGGGGTCTGAGCTCACAGCTGAATCGGAGCACAAGGAGAGAGAACGAGACTACATATTCCCAGGCTGATTTGCAACACAGGAACCCCAGAGTTTAATACAAATGTTTCAGCTAGCCTCTACATTCTCCTGATTGGCCAAAATGAATTATGATTTTATGCTAATCTTAGCAGGTATTTTAAGGCGTGTCAACTAACAAAAGTTGCAGCTTGCAAACTGAAAACATTTTGCAAACATCAGGGGGAGTTTGAAAATGTTTATTTTGGTATTTTTTATGCACAAAAATGTTTGCATACACTACTGATTCTCCTCTATCAGATGCATTAATAATACAGGAAACTTAAATATCCCTTTAACATGTCACAAAGTGTGTAAGAGGGGTGAATGGTGACTCTATACAGACCGTAATCAGTTTCCTAATAAAATGTCAATAAAGTTAGATCAAATTGAAAATATGGTGTCAGTATCTTAATATCCACATTGATTGTCAGTGTGGCCATTGCAGTCCTTGGCACCTTGAGCGGCCCCTGGGTTAGTTTAATGAATCTCTCACAGTCATTAGAGATGGAAAATTTAGAAGACAAATATTGGGAGATTTGGTTTGTTAAAATGACACTTTTACTAAATATAGTGTATGGTCTGTGACTGTTGTGTGAATGGATATTATCATTGTGTAATCGTTTGTATGATACTTTAGAAATGTATGTCAGGTTTCATGTGTGCACATATATAAAAAAATTAGGAATAACTTAATGTAAAAAACATATTTATTTTGGTTTATAACAGGCAGTGTAGGCAAGACTATCGTAATATAGTGGCTGTGTGTGTAACACTCACAAAATTGCACGTTGCGCATGTGCACTACACATTGTGAGGCTCGCATTGTGCGCCTTGCATTGGGAAAGGGAGGGACAGAGAAGGAAGGAAGGAGAGAGAAGGAGGGAGGGAGAGTGAAGGAGGGAGAGTGAAGGATGGAGGGGGAGAGGGGGAGAATGAGGAGGGAGAGTGAGTGAGAAGGAGTGGGAGGGAGAGAGAGAGAATGAGAAGGTCAGGGAGAGAGAGAGAAGGAAAGAAAGGGAGGGAGGGAGAGAGAATGAGAAGGTCAGGGAGAGAGAGAGAAGGAGAGAAATAGGGGAAAAAGAGAAGGAGGGAGGAAGAGAAGGGGAAGAGAAGGAGGGAGAGAAGGAGAGAGAGAGAATGAAGGAGGGAGAGAGAGGAAAGGAGAGCAAGTGAGAAGGAGAGAGAGAGAGAGAGAGAGAGAGAGAGAAAGAGAATGAGAAGGTCAGGGAGAGAGGGCGAAGGAGAAGGAGAGAGAGGGACAGATGGAGGGAGAGAGGGAGAGAAAGAGATGGAAGGAGGGATAGAAGGAGGGAGAGAGAGAAGGAGAGAGAGATGGGCCGTCAGATAATTAGTGACCAAGAAAAGGCAGATGAGCTAAATAGGTTATTTTCTTTGGTATACACAAGAGAGGTACCAGTGGTTGGGACACTGCAACATAATGGGGCTACACTACCTTTGCCAAATAATTGGTTAACACAGGAAGTAATCCAAAAGAGATTGGAGAAAATAAATGTTAATAAAGCCACGGGTCCTGTTGGAATACATCCAAGGGTACTAAAGGAACTGGGTTCTGTAATAGCCAAACCATTATATCAATTTTTTCAAGATTCACTCAACACAGGGTCTCTACCAGATGACTGGAGAAAAGCTGATGTGATACCTATACTTAAAAAGGGATCTAGAGCAAATCCGGTGAAATAATAGACCAGTGAGCCTCACTTCTGTAGTGGGGAAGCTTTTAGAAGGTTTAATAAGGGATAATATACAAGAATATGTCTATTTGAACAGGATTATAGGTAGGAGTCAACATGGATTTATGAGGGATAGGTCATGTCAAACAAATCTAATTAGTTTCTATGAGGAGGTTAGTAGGAACCTGGATCAGGGCAACTCAGTGGATGTTGTCTTTTTGGATTTTTCAAAGGCTTTTGATACAGTGCCACATGGGAGACTATTGTGCAAACTAAGAGATACAGGAGTTGCAGTAAATATCTGCTCATGGATTGATAGCTGGCTAAAAGACAGGAAGCAAAGGGTTGTTGTAAATGGAACATACTCCGATTGGACTAATGTGGTAAGTGGGGTTCCTCAGGGTTCAGTATTAGGTCCGCTCATTTTTAACATATTTATTAATGACTTAGAGGTAGGATTGGAGTGTGGTGTCTCCATTTTCGCTGATGACACGAAGTTGTGCAAGGTAATTAAATCAGATAGTGATGTGCTTTCCCTCCAAAGAGATTTACATAAAATTGAGGAATGGGCATTTAAATGGCAGATGAGATTTAATACGAATAAATGTAAAGTTATGCATCTGGGAAGGAAAAATAGCCATGCAATTTATAATCTTAATGGAGCAAATCTAGGTGTATCGGATATTGAAAGGGATTTGGGAGTGCTTGTGGACAACCACCTAGGTAACAGTGCTCAATGCCAAGCAGCAGCTGCAAAGGCAAATAAAATATTAGCATGTATTATGAAGGGTATAGAAGCCAGGGAAGCAAATATAATTCTGCCACTATACAAATCTCTAGTACGCCCTCATTTGGAATATGGAGTACAATTTTGGGCACCACTTCATAAAAAGGACATTTTAGAGCTGGAAAAGGTACAGAGGAGGGCAACAAAACTAATAAGGGGAATGGAGGGGCTAAGTTATGAAGAAAGACTAACCAAATTAAACTTATTTTCTCTAGAAAAAAGGTGTCTAAGAGGAGATATGATTACCTTATATAAATACATCCAGGGTCAGAATAAAGATTTGTCAAGGGAGCTTTTTGCGCCAAGAGGTTTTCAACTGACAAGAGGACATCCCTTGAGGTTAGATGTAAAAAGATTCCACCTTAAAGAAAGAAAAGGGTTCTTCACAGTAAGGGTGGTTAATCTGTGGAATTCTCTACCAGAGGAGGTGGTGACAGAGGATTCGATAGATAACTTTAAAAGGGGCCTGGATTTATTTCTAATTAAAAAGGGAATTCATGGTTATCATGGATAATTAGAGAGGCAGTATTGATCCAGGGAGAAGTCTGGTCGCCGGTGTCTGGGATCAGGAGGGAATTGATTATTTTTTTATTTTATTTATTTATTTTTTATATACAACTAATTAATTAATAGTTAATCCGCATATTGCAGATCAGAGGAGATCTTCAAATGTTGAACTTGATGGACTGAAAGTCTTTTTTCAACCTAAAATACTAAGGCCCTCATTCAATTGCAATTTGGCCAATTGAATAGGGGTCTAAATAAGCACATAACATATATTTTTTAAATAAGTTTTTAGTTAGTAAGCATCTATCCAAAAGCAAGTTTTTCACTAACTAAAAACTTATTTTAAAAAAATATTCTATGTGCTTATTTAGACCCCTATTCAATTGGCCAAATCCCAATTGAATGAGGGCCTATGTGACTATGTAATAGAGAAGAAGGGAGGGAGAGATAGAAGGCAGGAGGGAGCGAGAGAGAAGCAGAGAGAAGGTGCACAGAGAGATAGTGTGAGCACAGAGAGAGGGAGAGGGCGCAGAGAGAGAGAGACACACAGTACACAGAGAGAGGGCACACAAACAGACAGAAGACACAATTTGTAAGACAATATTATACCGTCATTTGTGACGGGCAAGTCGCTAGTTGTTTATATTTATGTCAACATCTATATTTCTCCTTAAGAAATGCTTATTCTACAGGAACAAAAACAATAAGAATTAAAGCAAGTAAAGTGGTATTTTCATTACAATTCTTTTATTTTTTAAATGTTTTGATATTATAACAAATAAATATAAATAAATCTAAATAATTCTTGAAATTATTTTTTTTTTTTCCAATGGGACATTTTTACTTTCCTCTTGGGTTCCTTTCTTACCATTTCTATCTTTTCTACATAAAATTTAAATTTTCAGCCCAGATACAAATGTGAAAAAAATGAATTTCTTCCAAACTCTGAAAAAACTAAAAACTGTCAGTCTTATTCCTGCCCAGAGCAGATTTCTACAACATGGCTCTAGCTATAACCCTGAATTTCATTATTCACTGATATTCTTCTTTTACACAATAAGTTTGCTGCCAAGAGGAGAACTGATTTATATTGTAATATATAAAGTGATTTAAATCCACAAAATGCCAGAAATTTGATTTGTGGGACTCTGTATGGAGGATAATTGTACCCTCGATACAACCAACCTGCAACGTCTGTTCAAATATCATCTCATGTTTAAAAAATGTTATTGAGGACATTTTAGTTTATTTAATTGTGCAATATAATGATCATAATCCTACGTTTTTATGTGAAGCTTATATTTGATACATTGGATCTTGCTCTTTCAAAGTAACTGCAGTTTGAGTTTCTTTGCTCTTAAGTTGGAAAAATGTAACTTTTTTAATTAGGTGCCTTCTAGAAATGGGCAAAAGGGCAAGAAACACTAAAATAGCCAACTAATGAGTGACATTCAGTGAGGATGGTCCATGAAATACACGGTAACAAAACGTATTCTATAAATGTTCATATATTGTAGAGATGGGCTTCCTAACCTCATTCCCTATCTCATTCGACCCACTGTGACAGCATCTTGTCTACATGTCCATCATGTCCAGCCTCTGCCCCGCTGTTGTTTCAGGGCCACTCCAATTACTCCATGGCCTCCTATCTCCTCATTTAGTTCCCCTTGGTTATATTATTCATTCCATATCCCAAGACCTTTTGTTTAATTTCGCTCTCATTTCATTTCTGTTTTATTAAATGAATGCCCACAGTCCCCATAATGTCCATTACCCATATGGAGCCAGTATAACCTGCATTTTTAGTGACCAAGGGCATGCATGGGTCATTTTGACTACTGGCTTGAAAACCTCTCTCTGAAAGAGCTATGCTGTCTCCATTTTCCCAATTGACTCTACATTTTTGTGGCATGGGCCTTGTGACGCCGCCTTACACCTTCCTAAATATGGTTATAGTCAATTACTTTTCCTCCCCCCACCTTTCCAATCCTTGCTAATTTCATCTCCTAAAACAGGTCATTTGAACAATGGGCTGTAAATCTTGATAAAAAGCTGCCTGATAAGATTATCTAGCTGTGGACAGAAACATCTAGTAGTATAATTGAGTTATCTAGTTTAGAAGGGAACTTTGAATGTGTTTAAGTTTGTGATGCAATTACCAGCTTACCATGTGATGGGATTAATTCCCACATCCTCAGATTGACCAGTGAGGTATTACAATGGGCTATTAAAGGGGGTATTAAAGACACTCTTCTAGGGAACATGATTATGGTGCACTGACTTTTATTTAGATGTTTGTTATTTTAACCCCTGAATTCCTTACCTGCACCCTGATGGTCCTGAAATAGAAGCTGGTCGCTGAGAAACCAATCTACTCCATGGTCCAAGGGATGTCTCCTGTAGCCAAGGGAGGAGGTTTCTAGAATTGAGTTGGACCCCCACCACTGGGTCATGACAGTCATGTGTTTGCTTCATTTAGTGATTGCTAGAGTAACTTGCTTTAAGGAAACACAAGTAGAAATGTACTGCTATGATAGAAAGGAAATTAAACAGGCTGTCAGGCAGCTGCAGTTGTAGGAAAAAGTATTTGCTTTTGAAGCTTACCCCGAGTGTGATAAGGAAATGGTAATTTATTGGAGCTTTACTATATAAATGACAAATTACTGCTCTTTGGTTACAGGGATATGAGAAAGGCTAACTTCATTTGTTTAGTTAGAATCTCAAATACTTGTTTAGCTAAAACTTAATGGGAATAGATTGCTGAGAACATTTAATCAATACTGCAGGAAATGAAGCCAAACTGTTCACTGGAAGGTTTGATCATGAGGCTAAAGTTGAAATTCTTTGTCCATATCAGGAGACGGGATTCCCAAGACTCTGATGCTGGGAAAGATTAAAGGGACACAAAGAAAAGGAAGGCAGAGACAGAGATGAATAGATGAGGTAATTGAAGCACTGAGCATGAGCTTAATGGAGCTCAGACAGTCAGTGACTAATAGATGTGTCTGGTGTGCTGCGGGCCATACGGTCATGGAGAGTCAGACACAACTGAACATCAAAACAACAACAACAACAAGATAATCTAAAGCTATACTCTGGGATTTGAGATGATGAAAAATAACAGTGACATATCTTTATGTTATACTAGCGACTTGCCCGTCAACAATGACGAGAATAAAGTTGTAAGGCAGGTAATGGTGTTTGCCACAGAATGTAAGGCTTTTAGTCCTCTGAGTACCTTTGGCGCTCATTGCGAGCCTCTCCCCTTGTGTACTTTTGCTCTGGAGCATTTTCCGTGTTTCCTAATAGTGTATTTTGTATCTCATACATTCCTGGGTAAAAGTATTATGTGCTTGGCGGCGTTTTGCGTGGTTAGGGGTCGTGTAGACTCGTTTTCGTTTTTTTTCGTCTGCCATTTTTTTTTGTAGCTTAGGCGATTTTCGAGTGCCGAAACTTGGGAAAGTGTGTTTAAATTGTCGTGCAACCTCACTCCCAGACATCCTGGCTGTCCCCCCATGGTGTGTGATTTTTTTTAATGTGTTTTGTTATTTTCTTTGTGTTTTTGTATGTGCGTGGTTTGGCTGTTAACTTCGCATTTTTTTTGACCTCGTATTTTTTGTTTACTAAGTAAAGCGGGTCATATTTTCTTTTTCTAAGTCCCGCTTTCCTTTTTTCAAAGTGCTACGGGTCTCACATTGTGAATTGTGTAATTGAGATTTCTGTTGATCCGTAGTCCTGCGGGTGTTAGGGATGAGCACCTACGGCGGTCATCTCCACCAGCACAATGAGCGTCTTTGGTGCTCATTGCCTCGCTGCAACCGCGACTCTCGCTTTGCGAGGTCCGCGGATGCGGCCCACAACTGCGGCCCTCGCTGTGCAAGCCCGCAGTTTTACCATTGCGTTACCATTGCTGAGAACTATATATGTGACTAGTAACTTGCCCGTCAACAATGACGGGAATAAAATTGTAAGGTTGGCAATGGTTATGTTCCTCTGAGTACCTTCAGCGCTCATTGTAAGCCTGTCCCCCCTTGTACTTCAACTTGCCAGTTTTGCAATGATCACGGTTGTTGCGCATCGCATGCCCCATGATGATCACCTTCGGCGCCCATTGCAAGGCTTTCCTGCTCATTGTGTGCTCGTTGCGTGCCTTTCCTCTTGCCTACTGTACGGGCTGCTCATTGCAGGGCTTTTTAACCTGCAAGTTTAGTGCTTGGGGATGCCATGTGTCTCTTTCCACCATCTTCCCTGTGTCTTTCTCCTCTGTGTGTCTGCTGAACGTTTGCATGGCGCGCGCAAGTGTAAGTGTTACTGTCTTCAGCATCATGTATTTTGTAAGTTCTGTGAGCCTGGCGTTGCTGATCTTCGTTTTAATGCTGACTCAGAAACTTTACGTTTTTCGTCCACCATTTTTCTCCTTGCTTAGGCTACTTTCGAGTAACGAAAAAAGCCAAATATGGGTGTAATTCGCTTGCAACCTCACTCCCAGGCTTCCTGTGTCTCCTCCTGTGCCGTGTTTGAGTGTGGTATAATGTTTTGTACATGATGGCTCGTAGTTGTGTGGAAAGTTCTGCGCCGCTGGTGAGCCTCGGTTCGCGAGACTTGCCTAAGTACTGTGCCGCTGGCTGCAATGAGCGCCTTCAGCGTTCCGGACACTGACAACTATATATGTGATTAGGGCTATTAATACCTTTTCTTACATTTTCACATTTTAATTATCACCTTAACAAAAATAACATATAAAGTGGCATTGGTGGCTCATTTTTTTAAACTTCCTGACAAAAATCTCCTTTGTCTCCCGTCCCATTGATGCACTCACCTGAAAGTGTCCAGTACAAGGAGGTTAAGCCTTTCTATATCTGGGTACATGAAAGCACGCGCACACACCTATGTATCTATATAATGTGCACTCTCGGCAGTTCTGCACATGGACCGTTTCCTCCTCGACACCTGAAACCCTCAGACTCCTGGGAAGATTTGATTAGAATAATGTAATTTACATGCACTGTTTTTACAGCTGCGCTTGTCGCGCCGTGGCCTTTATAACAAGAGCAGATTTTCTCTTTGTGGCATCAAAAGAAGCGACAGGAGATCCAAGAAGCAACGTAATTGCTTAGGTTAACCCTTTCTAATCAGGCTAAGACAGGTCGGGCTGCTCTTCGTCTATTCTGTTGCTTTAATGTTAAAGGGTCACCATAACCTTACAATTAAAACATCAGCCAATAAAATATCCCACACAAATAGGCTAAATGTTTGTTTTCTTTTAAATGAAAGAATCAGCTGAAACAATAAAAATAGAGCACTGCTTTAAAAATAATTATTTAAAAATTAAAAATGTAACGGTTGTGTTTTTTTATTTATTTTGCTTATACGATCACTCTGATCATTATAATCCTTAGTTACTTAAATAGTCTATAGGAAAATAATTGAATACAGAAGTCATTTAATTTTTTATTAACTTTATTTTAATTGTCGATTAAAGGGCCATTTACCTCGCTGTAAGTGCTTTTCATGGTATGAAAGAGTGCAAGATTATATGTTAAAATTATCTATTTTTTTAATTACACTAATAACAGCAAAAAAATCTAAATGTTTAAGTCTGTTTGGAAACACAATTTATCCCGCCCATGTGATGAAGTGGTTGATAGCAGTTTTTCCTTGCACTCAGGAATGCATCGACCAGTTAACATAAAACTAACCTGTTTAGGTGATTCCAGCATGCCATGCTCTCCACAGATTGATTTGGTAAGGGTTAACTCTATTATTTTTTTCAAATACACAGAGCTGTAGCATGGGTTTGGAAAGGACAGTCTGTGGCACATATAAACACAGATTTGATTTTATTGATTTCTCAGTGAAAAATGCACGTATTTAAAAAAGTCAAAAAGTATTTCAACATGCTTTTAGGAAATCTTCACTGTGATGTTGTCCAAATTGTGTTGAATTAAGTGGCCTTTTAAGGCTCTACATTGAATTGTAGCTGGGAGTGTCAGTTTAAATAATATTAATAAAGCTCCATTCACATATTAAATATGAAATAAGCAGCGCACAAAGGATATTTACTGGATATGATATCACCACAATATCATTTAATGAAGAAGTTTTATTCCTTAAATGAACCTTTTCTTGCTGACAACTAAGTTTATTTGGTGATCCATTGAAGTTCTGGGCACATTCACATTATCCAAGAAACCCAAATACAAAGCAGAGGAAATGAGCAGAGACAGACAGTGAATCTGATGATAAATGGATTTGTCTTCTATGTTGCAAATTACTTTCAGGAAAATATACATTAAATGTGGATGTTGCAATACACGAAAATCAGATTCCTACAGCTGCATTATGCAGAAAATAAATTGGAAATAAAACATGAAAGGATAAGTAATAATTGAAGAGATGCTGAGATATTGGTATGTAAAAGAATGAAGATTCTATAGAAGAGAAATATACATTGACTGTATGGTACATTGTGACGAAGTGCCCTTCGCCACTTTGTCTTGGAGAGGACTGTTTGCCAGCCTCCTGCCCTGCGATTATGGCCCTGGTACATATTGCCCTTCAAACACATTATTCGGCAATACCAAAGTGTATGTCACTCATTCTGGCCCTTTACATACAGGGGGATCATTTGGTACTTGCCCTGTGTGAACCATGATACCACAGATAGCTATGCCATGGAGCCCATTCATATAATGAAAGACTATGGGAAAGACTTTAGCTACATTGCAATTGAACTGTGTGAAGATGATCTGAGCGCTATTCGGTAGTTTTGTGCGCTCAGATCCCAGCTGTAACGGAACCCATCACTGTTTTACCCTGTTTATGGTTATTTAATTCTTGGTTAAAATATGATCCTAGTAATATACTGTATGTATGTTGGTTTATGCTCTGCAGAATATTGGCCCCAGGCTAGTCCAGACCTTGGCAGGAGAGATAATCCTGTTACAGATAAGAATGTCTATTCATTCTCAAACATAAGAACAAAGACGGCTGATTTAATCATTGTCTGATTATATCAAGGAGCCTCAGGGAGGGGTGACCACACCTATTGTTCTCTTTATGTGTATTGTGTGGCCAACTATGGGGGGATGTGGATTGCCATGCTGCCAGTAAGATACTTTTACAAACTTTTGAACCCCTGGTCTGATTCATGCCATTTTTTAATATGTTGTTCCCCTGGGCGAGAGCTATTGAACGGTGCTGGACTTAAAGGTGTACCTCCTGTTTTGGGGGTACATCCAGAATGTGGTTAAAATTGTGTCTGTTTTAATTGTGTTACCTGTTATCTGAGGGGAGGAGACGTGGGGGTTGAACCATGTATCTAATTGGCTGTGATAATTATGTGGGTGTAGCCCTTCAGAGGGCACCATTGCATAAAAGGAGATCCCCTGTCATTAAAGATTAGTTCTACTTGATCCTTCAAAACGTAGTCTCATCTCGTTCTTGGAGGGGATTGCTCTATCATACTGGGGATTGCTATGCTTTTGCATACTCCCTTGAGCTGTAACTACTGAACGCTTGTTCCTGATGTACTATCCTTGAAGGAGAGGTCATCCCCACACGGTCCTGGATGCTGGAGATTCATACAGGGCGGAAGGAAGTCGGCGCGACTCCAGCTAAACTACAGCGGTTGTGGAGTCTATGGTGGTTGAGGTGTCCGGTGCGGTGCTTGTAGGCCTCGGCGCAAACTAGGACGCGTCTATCAACGGAGGTAACAGGTCGGGGTGCCAGGAGATCGGTTACATACATATTATAAGGTATATATGGCTAGGTATATAGATAAAGATAAGGTATATATGGTTAGGTATATAAATAAGGATAAGGTATATATGGCTAGGTATATAGATAATGATAAGGTATGTATGGCTAGGTATATAGATAAAGATAAGGTATATATGGTTAGGTATAAAAATAAAGATAAGGTATATATGGCTAGGTATATAGATAAAGATAAGGTATATATGGCTAGGTATATGGATAATGATAAGGTATATATGGCTAGGTATATAGATAAAGATAAGGTATATATGGTTAGGTATATCGATAAAGATAAGGTATATATGGTTAGGTATATAAATAAAGATAAGGTATATATGGCTAGGTATATAGGTAAAGATAAGGTATATATGGCTAGGTATATAGGTAAAGATAAGGTATATATGGCTAGGTATATTGATAATGATAAGGTATATATGGCTAGGTATATAGATAAAGATAAGGTATATATGGTTAGGTATATCAATAAAGATAAGGTATATATGGCTAGGTATATAGATAAAGATAAGGTATATATGGCTAGGTATATGGATAATGATAAGGTATATATGGTTAGGTATATAAATAAAGATAAGGTATATATGGCTAGGTATATAGATAAAAATAAGGTATATATGGCTAGGTATATAGATAAAGATAAGGTATATATGGTTAGGTATATAAATAAAGATAAGGTATATATGGCTAGGTATATGGATAATGATAAGGTATATACGGCTAGGTATATTGATAATGATAAGGTATATATAGTTAGGTATATAGATAAAGATAATGAATATATGGCTAGGTATATTGATAATGATAAGGTATATATGGCTAGGTATATAAAGATAATGTATATATGGCTAGGTATATTGATAATGATAAGGTATATATGGCTAGGTATATAGATAAAGATAAGGTATATATGGCTAGGTATATAGATAAAGATAATGTATATATGGCTAGGTATGTTGATAATGATAAGGTATATATGGCTAGGTATATGATAATCATAAGGTATATATGGCTAGGTATATAGATAAAGATAATGTATATATGGCTACGTATATGGATAATGATAAGGTATATATGGCTAGGTATATGATAATCATAAGTTATCTATGGCTAGGTATAAAGATAAAGATAAGGTATATATGGCTAGGTATATGGATAATGATAAGGTATAAATGGCTATGTATATAGATAAATATAAGGTATATATGGCTAGGTAAATAGGTAAAGGGAATCTATGCACAAAGGAAAATACCTAATACCAACATTCCACAAATAATAATATCCAATGTATATATATTTTCTGAGGTCCTGAGTGGAACCTGTCCTGTGAAAGCGCTGTATGGTCTTGCCCACCGTGCTGCAGATCAGTTTCAGGGTCTTGGCAATCTTTTTATAGCCCCAGCCATCTTTATGTAGAGCAAAAATCCTTCTTTTCAGATACTCAGAGAGTTTTTTTTGCCATGAGGTGCCATGTTAAACTTCCAGTGACCAGTATGAGAGAGTGTGAGAGTGATAACACCAAATTTAACACACCTGCTCCCCACTCACACCTGAGATCTTGTAACACTAATGAGACACATGACACTGTTTTTTGGTGTTTGTATTTGCTGTTTATATTTCTTATTTGCTGATTCTGTTTGAATATTTCAAAGAACATAAAGTGAAAAACATTTTTTTTTTTAATCTACCAGGAAGCATGATAAAGTGGACTGAATCATGTAGCTGAATTAAGTAGTACTACTCTTATCAGTTTAAAAACTGTTACAGCACATATCAGGGGGCGTGTATAAGGCCTGGATTTTTAGAACCAGGAGATGGAAAAAGATGCTCGGTTGGTCGTATCACTTCAATTTTGGGGCACGGCACGTGCAATCAAAGGTGCCACCAGATAGGAGTGGCGTGTTTGTAAGTACTACTCTTAACACTTTAATTTCTGTTACAGCACATATCAGGGGGCGTGTATAAGGCCTGGATTTTTGGAACCAAGAGATGGAAAAAGATGCTCGGTTGGTCGTATCACTTCAATTTTGGGGCACGGCACGTGCAATCAAAGGTGCCACCAGATAGGAGTGGCGTGTTTGTAAGTACTACTCTTATCATTTTAATACTTGTTACGTCACCTATCAGGGGGCATGTATAAGGCCTGGATTTTTAGAACCAGGAGATGGAAAAAGATGCTTGGTTGGTCTTTTCACTTCAATTTTGGGGCACGGCACGTGCAATCAAAGGTGCCACCATATAGGAGTGGCGTGTTTGTAAGTACTACTCTTATCAGTTTAATACCTGTTACAGCACCTATCAGGGGGCGTGTATAAGGCCTGGATTTTTGGGACCGGGAGATGGAAAAAGATGCTTGGTTGGTCGTATCACTTCAAATTTGGGGCACTTTGTGACATTAGCTTCTTACGCTCAAACATGTCCTTTACAGGCACCTGACTATGGGCAGATGAGCAGGAACTGCTCAAGGCGAGAGACGCAGTGGCGGATGGTCGAGAGGGGGCACAGAGGACAGCAGTGGTTGATGTGGCTGATGATGCTGGACCAGGAGGAGGATGGCGGCTTTGAGTTTGTGTGCTGCTTGTACTCATGTGTTGGTCTGGAGTCACCAAAACATTAGGTATCAACCTGTAGAGGATAAGGGAACCAGGCTACTCTAGACCTCATTCATCATTACAGGTTTTGACAGATTGGTACTATGCGTGCAAGCTACTGTGACAACAGATATGAGTGGCACTGTGCACTTGCAGAAGTTGGCAGAGTAGAACACGCTGTAGGCCTGACACAGACGCTTGCAGACAAGTTACTGCTATTCAATGTATTACAGTCAAAATTGTATTCTTTAAATGTGCACTACTGACTGTTACACCAGATATGAGTGGTGGCACTGACTGGGCAAGTGGGCACAGTATACGATGTGAGCCTAAGACACACGCTGGCAGGCAGGCAAATGAAATTAGATTACACAGAAAAAAAGTGTTGTTTTTTTAAATGTAGAGTGCTGGTACACCACTAGATTGGATTGGTTGAACTTGGCACAGTACTTGTAAGCCTGACACACACACTGGCTAGCGGTCAGGCAAATGAACTTAGATTGGCGGTCAGGCAAATGAACTTAGATTTAAGAAAATAAAATTATTGTTTTTTTAAATGTAGACTGCAGGTACACCACTAGATTGGATTGGTTGAACTTGGCACAATACTTGTAAGCCTGACACACACACTGGCTAGCGGTCAGGCAAATGAACTTAGATTTAACAAAATAAAAGTTTTGTTTTTTTAAAAGTAGACAACTAGTTAACAAGATTGTATTGGTTGCACTGTGCACACACAGTATAAGTTGTGAGCCTGACACACACACTTGCAAGCAGGGGCTAGCAGGGAGACAGGCAAATGAAGTTAGATTAGACAGAAAAAAAAAAAAATGATGTTATAGCCCTAAAAAGGGCTTTTTGGGGTGCTGTGTTTACAGCAGAGATCTGATGAGTCCTTCAGCACTGCACTGGACACTGAATAAACTTGCCTAGCTATTGATTTCCCTATTCAATCAGCATTACCTACACTCTCCCTCCTCTCAGTAAGACTGCAAGTTAGTTATGATTCCAAAATGGCTGCTGTCCATGAGGTAGAAGGGTCGGGAAGGTAGGGTATGATGCTGATTGGCTGGAATGTGTCTGCTGACTGTGAGGTGCAGGGTCAAAGTTTGCTCAATGATAAAGTATAGGGGGCGGATCGAACATCGAATATGTTCGCAGTTCGCCGCGAACGTGAACATGCTATGCTCGCCGGGAACAGTCCGCCAGCGAACTATTCGCAACATCTCTAATGGCCAGTGTGTAATGTATGGCCGGTATGTAATGTATGGCCGGTGTGTAATGTATGGCCGGTATGTAATGTATGGCCGGTATGTAATGTATGGCCGGTATTTAATGTATGGCCAGTAAGTAATGTATGGCCAGTGCGTAATGTATGGCCAGAATGTAATGTATGGCCGGTGTTTAACGTATGGCCAGTGTGTAACGTATGGCCAGTGCGTAACGTATGGCCATTGTGTAACGTATGGCCAGTGTATAATGTATGGCCAGTATGTAATGTATGGCCAGTATGTAATGTATGGCCAGTGTGTAATGTATGGCCAGTGCATAAGGTATGGCCAGTGCGTAACGTATGGCCAGTGTGTAACGTATGGCCAGTGTATAATGTATGGCCAGTGTATAATGTATGGCCAGTATGTAATGTATGGCCAGTGTGTAATGTATGGCCAGTGAGTAATGTATGGCCAGTGCGTAACGTATGGCCAGTGTGTAACGTATGGCCAGTGTGTAATGTATGGCCAGTGCGTAATGTATGGCCAGTGTGTAATGTATGGCCAGTGCGTAATGTATGGCCAGTTTGTAATGTTTTTCCAGTGTGTAATGTATGGCCAGTGTGTAATGTATGGCCAGTATGTAATGTTTGGCCGGTATGTAATGTATGGCCAGTATGTAATGTATGGAAAAGTATGTAATGTATGGCCATTGTGTAATGTTTGGACAGTATGTAATGTATGTCCAGTGCGTAATGTATGGCCAGAATGTAATGTATGGCCGGGGTGTAATCTATGGCCAGTGTGTAATGTATGGCCGGTGTGTAATGTATGGCCAGTGCGTAATGTATGGCCGGGGTGTTATGTATGGCCAGTGTGTAATGTATGGCCGGTGTGTAATGTTTGGACAGTATGTAATGTTTGGCCAGTGTGTAATGTATGGCCAGTATGTAATGTATGGCCAGTGTGTAATGTATGGAAAGTTAGCATTGCAGCCCTATCTCTCCTTTCCAGATCAAACCCATCCTACAGCAACATCCCCAAAACAGGGCTATGAGTTATTTCCCGTCCTCGTCCACTTCTATACATAAAATCTGTTAACACAAGTCATCCTCACGCCTCAAGTTAGGTGTCTCGGTCACACCACAACTTTCTGCCATATCTCATATTCTGTAACTCACCAAATCCTATTATTTCCACCTCTGGAGCATCTCCAAAGTCACGCTCTCATCATGTCACGCTCTCATCGAGTGGTGCTCTTATCATGTCATGCTCTCATCGAGTCGTGCTCTCATCATGTCGTGCTCTCATCATGTTGCGCTCTCATCATGTCTCGCTCTCATCATGTTGCGCTCTCATCATGTTGCGCTCTCATCATGTCACGCTCTCGAGTCGTGCTCTTATCATGTCTCGCTCTCATCGTATCAAGCTCTCATCATGTCGCCCTCTCATCATGTCATGCTCTCATTGTGTCGTGCTCTCATCATGTCACGCTCTTATGTTGCGCTCTTATCCTGTCACGCTCTCATCATGCAACTCCATTCTAACTGACTTCCCACTATACTGCCTACCCATACTCTATCCTCAGAGCTTCTATCAGCCTTTGGTCCATCCATCCAGGGTCCAACCCTCTTATCTCATGTTTCTATCTTCTATTAAATCTTAGATTATAAATTCTCCCAAGATAATCCCACTCACCTCCTTGTGTCCCAGTGGGTCTGTACAAGTGTTGTGTTGTGTCTTATCTGGGTATGTAATTGTCTATCCGTTGTTTATTATAGACAAGTGCTCCAGAATCTGCTGGTGCCTGAGAATCACATATATAGTTGTGAGCGTACGGGCCGTTGCTCACGCTTGCGGGCTCGCGTAGAAAGGGCTGCGGGCAAGGGCCTCAGTTGCTGGGATGGAGCGCCGAAGGCGTACGGCCCGTTGCTCACGCTTGCGGGCCCTCGAGACGCCAAAGGCGCTCCATCCCAGCAACTGAGGCCCTTGCCCGCAGCCCTTGCTGCCCTTGCCCGCAGCCCTCGCGTAGCGAGGGCTGCGTGCAAGGGCCTCAGTTGTTGGGATGGAGCAGCCACCTCCTCCCCACAATGCCCCGCGCAGGGCCGCCCAGTCCCCGGTTCGGGTTCCGGAGTTGACCTCCGCCATGTCTTCCCTGCCTGCACATTTTCTGCAGAGGCAGGGAGTTTCAGAATTACGTCACATGCATGCAAAGTCATTCAGGGAGTCCCTGCCTCTGCAGAAAAACGCACAGGCAGGAGATGCATAGTGGTGGATAATTGAACAGCTTCGATGAATGTAAGTAGTCTGATGGGTCTGACTGATAGTGATAGATCTGACTGATCGGGCCCATGGAGGCCTGGCCTTGGGGGACATGAAGGCTTCGCCTGGGGGGACATGGCATCATGGGCTGGAGGCCATAAACTAATAAAAAAAAATACATATATGCAACAAAATGTGCACTGGGTCATTATATATATATATATATATATATATATATATACTGTATATATTATAAATATATTATAGATTTTATACACACTTATATTATACAGTTTATAAGTATATTATATGTATTGTGTGTGTAATGTGCAGTGTGTATACATATATATATATAATGATGTATTGTGTGTGTGTGAGGTGTGTGTGTAATGTGCAGAGTGTATACACATATATATATAAATATACTAGCGAATTGCCCGTCAAAAAATGACGTCAATGAAATCGAAAGGTAGCTAATGGTTGCGAGGTCGTAATGTCTGTTAACGTGTTTCGTATGGTGTTTGCGTGTGTAGCCTCGTTTTCGTTTTGTTCAGTGGCCATTTTTTCTCTCGCATATGAAATTTTTTATTGTCCAAACTGTTTTATTTTTATTGAAAGGAAGGTGTAAGTTGCCTTTTTGAGGTCCTGGATGCTCCCTGCTGCTGTAGGTAAGTTTTTTATGTATGTGCTGTGTGTATGTATTTTGTTTTTAATGTTGTAGTGTTCGCGAGTTGCGTCCGAGTGTTGCGAGTCCGTAATGTGTGTGAACGTGTGTGATATGTTGTTTGCGAGTGTCGTAATGTGTGTGCCGTGTTATTTGCGTTGCAACGGGTCGTATGCTGCGGGCAAGGGCATGGAGGTCTGCTGCCTCTCTCCAGCGGCGGGGTATTGTGTGGAGGAGGTGGCTGCAGGGTCTCAGCGTGGAGCAACGTGCCGTAAACTGCGGGCAAGGGCCTCAGTTGCTGGGATGGAGCGCCTTCGGCGCCCCATCCCAGGAACTGAGGCCCTTGCCCGCAGCCCTGGCTACGCGAGGTTCGCAGCTTGCTGCGCGAGCCGCGGCCCTAGCTTCGATGAATGTAAGTAGTCTGATGGGTGTAATGGGGCATGGAGTTCTGCTCCCTCTCTCCAGCGGCGGGGTATTGTGGGGAGGAGGTGGCTGCAGGGTCTGAGCTTTGAGCAACGGTCCGTACGCTGCGGGCAAAGGGCCTCAGTTGCTGGGATGGAGCGCCTTCGGCGCTCCATCCCAGCAACTGAAGCCCTTGCCCGCGGCCCTCACATAGCGAGGGCCACGGGCTCGCTACGCGAGCCTGCAAGCGTGAGCAACGGCCCATACGGGCACAACTATATATGTGATATAATGATGTATTGTGTGTAATGTGCAGTGTGTATACATATAACACATACGTATATAGTCGTGAGCGTACGGGCCGTTGTTCACTCTTGCGGCCTTGCGTAGCCCTTGCCCGCAGCCCTCGCTGCCCGCAGCCCTCGCTGCCCGCAGCCCGCAGTCAGTTGCTGGGATGGAGCACCGAAGGAGCCGCGGCCCTCAACTACGCTAACGGTTTGGTCTCGCGCACGCACACTATTACACTGCACACGTTCATCACGCTTACACAGCAGCTCCACACCACTAATGCTGCAGCAACATCAACACAGATTGCCAGCTCTTCAACACAATGCATAAAAATACGTAAAGTCCATTAATTTATTAATGTATTATATATTTCATTATTATACACCAAACAGCATTAGCTACCTTACAATTTCATTGCCGTCATTTTTTGACGGGCAATTCGCTAGTAAAACATAATAATGAGTGTAATGATAACAAAGTGAAGGGCTGCAATGGTAACTTTCCATATAGGACATCACAGCAATCAGGGATCTGCCTTACATCCCCGAGAAGCTTAATGAATTCAGAATAATATACACACACAGAGACACACACAGAGACACACACAGAGACACACAGAGACACACAGACACACACACAGAGATACACACAGATAGACACAGACACACACACACAGAGATACACACACAGATAGACAGACACACACACACAGAGACACACACACAGACACACAAAGACACACAGACACACACATACACACACAGACACACAGAGACACACACACAGACACACACAGATACACACAGAGACACACAGATACACACAGACACACACACAGACACACACACAGGCAAACACACAGACACACAGAGACACACACACAGACACACACA
The DNA here is from genome assembly GCA_027410445.1 of Discoglossus pictus. Taxonomy (NCBI): domain Eukaryota; kingdom Metazoa; phylum Chordata; class Amphibia; order Anura; family Alytidae; genus Discoglossus; species Discoglossus pictus. The sequence continues at coordinate 100,746,999 of CM050172.1, read as the reverse complement.
CACAGATACACGCATACAGATACACACACAGACACACACACAGACACACAGATACACACACACAGACACACACAAAGAGAGATACACACACAGATAAAAACATACATACACACACACACACACACACATAGATACACACAAAGATACACACACAGACACACACACAGACACACACAGATATACGATGTGACGAAGTGCCCTTCGCCACTTTGGCTTGGAGAGGACTGTTTGCCAGCCTCCTGCCCTGCGACTATGGCCCTGGGACATATTGCCCTTTAAACACAGTATTCGGCCATACCAGCGTGTTTGTCACTCATTCTGGACCTTTACATACAGGGGGGTCATTCGGTACTAGCCCTGTGTGAACCATGATACCACAGATAGCTATGCCATGGAGCCCATTCATATAATGAAAGACTATGGGAAAGACTTTAGCTACATGGCAATTGAACTGTGTGAATAGGATCTGAGCGCTATTCGGTAGTTTTGTGCGCTCAGATCCCAGCTATCTGGGGATATGTGAAATGTGAGTAAATGTGAATTGCAGTAATGCTGATGGGTTGTCAAACTAGAGAATTGACCAACAAATACTTTTGTCCGGACATCCCCAGGCCGATCCGTTGGGATCAGACTGTGTATGCCGGCTTATGGTCACAGGGGAGGTGTGTAACGGAACCCATCACTGTTTTACCCTGTTTTATGGTTATTATTAAGGTTAAAATATGATCCTACTATTATACTGTATGTATGTTGGTTTATGCTCTGCAGAATATTAGCCCAGACTATTGCAGACCTTGGCATAAGAGATAATCCTATTACAGAGACTCCTCATAAGATAAGGAAGTCTATTGTATAAAGTGTTTTCATTCTCAGACATAAGAACAAAGAAGGATGATGCCAGGTAGCCTCAGGGAGGTGTGACCCACATATTGTCCCTATATGTGTATTGTGTGGCCAACTATGGGGGATATGTGAAAAGTCTGTGTGTTATGTGTAAAAGGTGACTTTATGTATTTTAAAGTGGTTTATGTCTTTTTGCAACCATGTGCTCAATGGAGTCTGCCTCTATCCCTGGATTATTGGATTACTTTCCCCATTGTCTCCAGTACAGAGGCCTCTGTAAAACCTGTTTGAGCCAGATTGCCATACTGCCAGTCATAGCCCAAAAGATACTTTTACTAACGTTTGAACCCCTGGTCTGATTCATGCCATTTTTTAATATGTTGTTCCACAATTTATGTTGTTCATAAAAATGTAAGATTTATTTATGTACTATGTAAAATCATAAAGTTATAAAAATGTATAAAAATGTGTAAGTTTTAGATGGGAGATAATTGAGTAGATACAGTAATAAACTCAATTATCTCCTAAGCAAAGGGGAGGTAAACTGTGGGCGTTACTACTGTGTTATTGATTGTTCTTTACCTCCCCCCTGAGTGTGTTCTGTTTGTACCTAACTGTAATAAAAACCAGGCTGAGTGTGCCAGCAAGGGAGTTCTACTTAACCCTTCAAAACGTAGCCTCGTCTCGTTATTGGAGGGGATGGCTCTATCATACTGGGGATTGCTATGCTTTGCATACTCCCTTGAGCTTTAACTACTGAACGCTTGTTCCTGATGTGTCCTCCTTGGGAGGAGAGGTCTTCCCCACACGGTCCTGGATGCTGGAGATTCATACAGGGTGGAAGGAAGACGGCGCGGCTCCACTTAAGCTACGGCGGTTGTGGAGTCCGTGGTGGTTGTGGTGTCCGGTGCGGTGCTTGTAGTCCTCGGCGCAAGCTTAGACGCGTCCATCAACGGAGGTACCCAGTCGGGGTGCCAGCAGATCCGTTACATACGCACACAGATACACACACAAACACAAACACAGATACACACATAGATACACACAAGCACACACAGACACACATAGACACACAGATAAACACAGACACCAACACAGACACACAGACACACACAGACACATCCAGTCACACACAGAGATACACAGACAAAGATATACACACCCAGAAACACACACAGACACACACACAGACACACACACAGATACACACACAGACACACAGACACACACAGACACACAGACACACACAGAGACACACACACAGACACATCCAGTCACACACAGAGATACACAGACAAAGATATACACACCCAGAAACACACACAGATACACACACAGAGATACACACACAGACACACACACAGACACATCCAGTCACACACAAAGATAAACACACACAGAGACACAGACACACACACAAACACACACACACAGACACACACACACACAGACACACACAAACACACACATATACACACACATAGACACAGACACACACACAGATACACACACAGACACACATATACACACACACACACACACAGACACACAGAGACACACACACAGACACACAGAGACACATACAGAGACACACAGATAGACACACATACCCACACACAGACACACACACACAGAGATACACACACAGATAAAAACATACATACACACACACACACACAGACACACAGAGATACACACACAGACACACACACAGACACACAGATACACACACAGACACCAACACAGATACACACACAGACACACACACAGACACACACACAGACATACAGACACACAGACACACACAGAGACACACACACAGACACATCCAGTCACACACAGAGACATGTTTAGACATGTTGAGTTTGAGATGGTGGGTGGACATCCAAGAGGATATACTAGAGAGGCAGTTGGAGACATGTGTTAGAAGAGAAGGGGATAGATCTGGTGCTGAGAGGTAGATTTGGGTGTCATCTGCGTAGAGATGATATTGCAGCCCAAAAGAGTTTATAAGGGTACCAAGTGAGGAAGTGTAGATGGAGAAGAGGAGCGGGCCTAGTACAAAGTTGTAATTTTGCGTGGCGCACAGTGCATGTATGAGTGTCCGTCCTAACTCGTATGGGTCATAAGTCCTGCCTGCCTCACCTGCTTGCCTCGCTAAGTCCTGCATGCCTCAACTGCTCATTGCGGGCTAAGTCCCCCGTGCCTCAACTGCTCGTCTTGCTTCATGAGGCTCGCTGTGCTATGCACCTTCGGCGCTCATTGCAGCGTACGTTTCGCATGGTCGACGGCTCGCATTCTAGGTCAATGTCTGCTTAACTGTTCTTGTCACGAAATGTTCAATTGACAAGAGGTCACAACTTGAGTTTGCAGAACAAAAGATTTCTTCTTAAAGAAAGAAAAGGGTTATTCACCATAAGGACAATCATATTGTTGAATTCCCTACCAAATGAGGTTGAAACAGCAGATTCAGCAAACCATTTTAAAAGACATTAGTACTTTCTTGAACAAAAAGGATGCACATGATTAAGTTGGCTACCTAGAATATTATTGATCCAAGGAATTATCTGATTGGCATCTCTTAGGATCAGGCAGAATTTAATTGTCCCCCAAAAGAGATACCCGGAAATGTTGTTTTTTAGTTCACTTTCATTTAATTAATTCACGTTACGCAGGGATCAGAGGTTATCTAAAACTGTTTATGGTGTAGACTCAATTGCTACTTATATATTACTACATAAAACCTCGGTTAGTATGAATAATAATCATAGTAATGACTTGTCTTACAGTAATATTAAGATATGGTCATTGTAATACTGATAGGTGAGGCACTGTGGCCACTTTCTTATCAATAGGCCAGGATTTGTTCTGTAAATAGAGTCCTAACCATGTCCAGAGAGCACCAAAGACCCGACTGTGGAGGGATTACACATCATCACTGGACATTTGGGTTTACTGAGCCAATTTAATATAACTCAATATAACCCAACGCTACCACCAATCCCCAGGATCCCGATGACTCTTCAGCACAATTTAGCTTCTCATATCTGTCTTAGCTTCTCCACATACACCAACGATGACTCAATTAGACTACAGTTCTCATTAGCAGGAATGACACCGAGGAAGCCCCCAGACACTCCATTTCCAAGAAGTGATTAAAACAGCTTAAGGAATTGGACCTAACAAAGAAAACCCACCTGGGATTTGCGTCTAACCTCTGGGCAGTCACATGAAGATCAGCTTGAAGTCCTCATTAGCCACCGTCAGTCAGAGGGCCCGTATGGATCGATGCTGTGCAGGGCTCTCCTGTCTTGGCCATGAAGTGTAACCCTTATCTGCCTGAGACAAACTGCTGTTATCTCTCCTGAGCACGAGCAGGAAAACTGTCAATCAAACCCAACACGTCTGGCTGGTGAGACCACTGGCGGAGACCCAGCTGCCATTTTCTTGAAGGGATTTGATTAATAGTTACAGTATAGCTAAATCAAACAGACTCATTTAATCTGCCCATTGTCCTGTCTAAGGTAAAAGGTAAGTTTTATAGGTTTATTTAATCTTTAAATAGTCTCAAGCAGACCCTACACCACAGAAAAAAAAATGCAAAAAATATAACTAAATTACCCTGATCTGACCCCAAAAGAAGGGCCCGGGTGCATCACCTGCAACACTTGTAGCTCCACCCCATTGTTATTCCCAAGTTTGCTTTTTTCCATCTGTAAGATGCTGATTACTTGACCTGCTTACAAGGCTCATTCAACAGTTTTAAGAAATATCAGCTTGAGATTGAGCTGCGTGTCCAGCTACTAAGTGACTAAATCAGAATAATACTGGAATTAGTGAGACAGACAGTGACCCAGCTCTGATTGACCACTATGGGCAGATAACTGGGGGGGTGCTATTAACCCATGAGAGGCTGTCCTCAGTGATAACACCACCCTCCAAAACTGGTCTTATCATGGTCGTCGAGTGACATTGAACTTTCTATATTTTATTTAATGAAATCCTGTCTAATTTTACCTGTTAGATTTAAGACACATCTTTGACTCTTGGTGAATTTACTGAGATAACAGCTTATTTTCTTGTGTTTTACTTTTACTGAGACAGAGTACAAAGTGACAGCACCCATCCCAAAGATAAAAATGTGCACCCTAAGATGGTGAACTGGTTGCCACAGGCACCTGACAAAGCCTTGAAACCACAAGCAGACTATCATAGTAACATGGAGGCCCAAATCTACTAAATGGTTAAGTACTGAGGAAAATGGATATCCACGTACTTAAATTAATAATGGTTGTTGTTGTTTAGCATCAGTCATGTCTGACTCTCCGTGACCCTGTGGATGGTAGCATGCCAGGCACATCTGTCATCCACTGCCCGTCTGAGCTCCAACAAGCTCATGATCATTGCCTCAATTACCTCATCTATCCGTCTCCCCTCTGCTGTCCCCTTCTTCCTGTGCGGTCAATCTATTCCATCAGAGTCTTCTTTAAGGAATCCTGTCTTCTCATGATATGGACAAAATATCAAGCCTCATGATCAAACCTTCCAGTGAACAGTTTGGCTTCATTTCCTGTAGTATTGATTTATTGGATTGTCTTGCTGTCCAATATCTACTACTAGAACTGTTGAGAGATTTATATAAAGTAATGTGATCTGGCCAACAGAGAGCCACAACACATTTCCAACCATCGCCACATCTACAACCCGTCACATTTCTGTATGGTCTCATTTTCATACAGAATTTGTATTTGGTTCAATAGACTGAAATGTAAAAACAATGTCAAATTATTAGTTACAATACAACTAATCCCAGAGGCTCCAGTCATAGATACCCACATAATATTTATAGCATATGATAATACCTGTAAAAACTTTGCACTTGAAGGGGTGAACAAAGTGATTATTTCATAGAATATAGTAGAACAAATGGAGAGCACTTAGAGCTGAGCATAGGGTAGTAATTACAACAAATGATTTATCAAAAAAGTAAAAATATACTCACAAATAAAATATAACAATACTGCTTGGGTATCTTCATATTAACAGAATCATACAATGATAATCTTCTCTTTCTTTATAAAAAAGGATCATGAGCCCAACAATCACAGGAAAAATAGAACAAAAAAATAAAAACAAATATCCATATTGAGCCTATATGCAAACAGTACTATAGAAGTGGATAAGATAAAAAAAAAATACATTAAATAAATATATAAAAATATATATATATATATATATATATATATATATATATATATACATATACAGTATAAGTCTAAGTTGCTGAAGTGACATGAGAAAATATATACATAAAATTATTTTTTTAAATAGAAAACAGAAAATTGTCATGTGCGTATGTATTCACCCCCTTTGTTATGAAGCCCATAAAAAGCTCTGGTGCAACCAATTACCTTCAGAAGTAACATAATTAGTGACATGATTTCAAACCTGTTAGGCAATCTAAGTGTCACATGATCTGTCATTACATATCCACACCTTTTTTGAAAGGTCCCAGAGGCTGCAACACATAAGCAGGAGGCACCACTAACCAAACACTGCCATGAAGACCAAGGAACTCTCCAAACAAATAAGAACAATGTTATGGAGAAGTACAAGTCAGAACTATGTTAAAAAAAATATCCAAATCTTTGATGTTTCCCAGGAGCACCATCAAATCTATCATAACCAAATGGAAAGAACATGGCACAACAGCAAACCTGCCAAGAGACGGCCGCCCACCAAAACTCAAGGACCGGGCAAGGAGGGCATTAATCACAGAGGCAGCACAGAGACCTAAGGTAACCCTGGAGGAGCTGCAGAGTCCCACAGCAGAGACTGGAGTATCTGTACATAGGACGACAATAAGCCGCACCCTCCATAGAGTTGGGCTTTATGGCAGAGTGGCCAGAAGAAAGCCATTACTTTCAGCAAAAAACAAAATGGCGCGTTTTGAGTTTGCGAAAAGGCATGTGGGAGACTCCCAAAATGGATGGAGGAAGGTGCTCTGGTCTGATGAGACTAAAATGTAACTTTTTGGCCAACAAAAAAAACGCTATGTCTGGCGCAAACCCAACACATCACATGACCCAAAGAACACCATCCCCACAGTGAAACATGGTGGTGGCAGCATCGTGCTGTGGGGATGTTTTTCAGCAGCCGGGACTGGGAAACTGGTCAGAGTTGAGGAAAAGATGGATGGTGCTAAATGCAGGGATATTCATGAGCAAAACCTGTACCACTCTGTGTATGATTTGAGGCTAGGACGGAGGGTCACCTTCCAGCAGGACAATGACCCCAAACACACTGCTAAAGCAACACTTGAGTGGTTTAAGGGGAAACATGTAAATGTGTTGGAATGGCCGAGTCACAGCCCAGACCTCAATCCAATAGGAAATCTGTGGTCAGACTTAAAGATTGCTGTTCACAAGCACAAACCATCCAACTTGAAGGAGCTGGAGCAGTTTTGCAAGGAGGAATGGGCAAAAATCCCAGTGGTAAGATGTGGCAAGCTCATAGAGACTTTTCCAAAGCGACTTGGAGCTCTGATTGCTGCAGAAGGTGTCTCTACAAAGTATTGACTTTAGGGGGTGAATAGTTATGCACATTGACTTTTTCTGTTATTTTGTCCTATTTGTTGTTTGTGTCACAATAAAAACATTTTTAAAAAAACATCTTCAAAGTTGTGGCATATTCTGTAAATTAAATGATGCAAATCCTCAAACAATCCATGTTAATTCCAGGTTGTGAGGCAACAAAACATGAAAAATGCCAAGGGGGTGAATACTTTTGTAAGGCACTGTACATATATATATATAGTTCACCACAACAATCATTTAATATATGACGGGCAAAAGAGCGACAGAAGCCTCCTCCGTCCAGTAGTACAGTAAATAAATACATCTGTGTTCACATTTGAATGTCTAAAACAAATTTAAAAAACTGCTTCTAGCTCAGAATTTGGAGAAAACAGTTATTACACTGCACTCTGGGAAACTGAGCAGGGACATGCACATGTGCCCACAAATGCTTTGTTCTTCTATCCATAACCATTTTAAATATGGCTTCCTTTAAGCTTATGCCCGCTGCATTACACAGCTTTTATGCAAAGCCACATATTTCTTAATCCACAATTGTTACAAAACTTCCTCAGGGTTTGGCCAAACAAGATACAGTGGTGTCTTATAGTTATTTGTTTTGTACAAAATTATATTATCCCCCAAAAATCATTGTGAATGAAATAATGCTTTGAGTAAAAGTCACGATTTAGACATCAGCCAATCAGATCAAGACTGTTGAACTTCTAGGGCATCTTGACTTATTTTCTTCACTCATATAATGCCAATCCAACCAAGAACACCAAAACTGAATTTTCATTAGATGACCCTGTAACAGCCAATCAGAATAGAAAGTCACCACAATACAGAATGACATCACCCAGAGACTAACCACTAAGAGCACAGTGTTTTGAGTGACAGTCAAAGTCATGGCCCAGAGGATTTTTCCCATCCTGCCTTGCTATTGCCAGGTGTCTGTCCCAATACGCCTATTCAGAGGCAGCTGGAAGCTTGGTGAATATTGGCCTTCCATTGGTTTGATTCCTAATTACCTCACAAAACCTTATAAAGTCAATGTCATTGGATTCTAGTTACAAATAAGTCGGCTTCCAAACAAGCCCCCGCCATCACTTCCCTGGTTGGACATTGACCTTTAGGTCTTAAAGGTACATGAACCAGATTGTTATCCCAACTTCAATAAGTGCGCCAGTCATGGAGATGAGTGCTATTGGTTGTGTTCAAGGTTTATTAATAATGTAAATTACGGAGTCCCAGACTAAATGATCATCCTCGGAGTGCGGCATCTGTATATACTCTGCTTAAACTGCGGCAATGTCCTAATTACAATATAATATTGGCTTTATTGCAATTTACATACATCAAAGGTAAGTGCAGTTATTATGCCTGTTACAGATATGTCTTAGACAATCAATAAAGAAACATAGAATACTTACATTGTCTGAGTGATAATAAAAAGAGCAGGTACAAGATGTTACTATGAAGGTCTGTGCTGAGGCAGCTCTTGCAAAACACTGCAAATCAGGTCCTACAGAGTCTGTGTCTTCATACGCTGTAGAGGGAATACCCAGACAGAGAGAGGGGGAGGAGGGAGAGAGGGGGGAAGAGGGGGGAGGAGGGAGAGAGGGGGGAAGAGGGGGGAGAGAGGGAGAAAGAGAGAGGGAGGGACAGAGCGAAAGGATACAGAGAGAGGGGAGAGGGAGGGAGAGAGAGAGAGAAAGGAGGCAGAGAGAGAGTGAGGGAGAGAGGGATGGGAAGAGAGGGAGAGAGAGAAAGAAGACAGAGAGAGGGGAGGAGGGAGAGAGGGGAGAGGAGGGGGTGAGAGAGGGAGGGAGAGAGAGAGAAAGGAGGCAGAGAGAGAGGGAGGGAGAGAGAGAAAGGAGGCAGAGATAGGGAGAGAGGGAGGGAGGGATAGAGAGAAAGGAGACCGAGAGAGGGGGAGGAGGGAAAGAGGGGGAGGAGGTGGAGAGAGGGAGGGAGAGAGAGAGAAAGGAGGCAGAGAGAGAGGGAGGTAGAGAGAGAGGGAGCGAGAGAGAGAGATGGAGCAAGAGAGAGAAAGGAGACAGAGAGAGGGGGAGAGGGAGGGAGAGAGAGAGAGAAAGGAGGCAGAGAGAAAGGGAGGGAGAGAGAGAGGAATGGGAAGAGAAGGAGGGGAGAGATGAGGCAGAGAAAAGGGGGGAGAGAGGGAGGGAGACAGAGAGAGGGAGGAAGAGAGAGAGAAAGAGAGAGAGAGAGAGAGGTAGTGAGAGAGGAGGCAGAGAGAGTGGGAGGGAGATTGAGGTAGAGAGAGAGGGACGAAGTGAGAGAGGGGGGAAAGAGAGAGGAGAAGGGGAGAAAGATGGAGGGGAGAGAGGCAGAGGAGAAAGGGATGGAGTCAGTGAGAGAGGCAGCAGAGAGAGAGGGAGGGAAATAGAGGGGGGAGAGAGAAAAGACAGGAGAGAGTGGGAGGGAGAAAGGGGAGAAAGAGGGAGAAATAGAGTAGTAGGAAGAGAGAGAGTGGGAGAAAGAGAAGGAGGGAGAGAGAGGAGGCAGAGAGAGAATACTGGAGAGATTACCAGCTTATTATTACCTCAAGTCCACACTCATCCTATTTTTGCTGCTTCCTCGTCTTTCTCATATCCATCCTATACATGGGTATATCCCTAAAAAGAGCCATGTATCAAGTGATATTGGATTAAAGAGTAAAAATGCATTGTGGGCTCAGGTGCATCTCCCTGCCCAGCTTCCCAGAGTGCAGTGCAATAACTGGATTTCTGGGAATTCTAAACAGGAAATAGGTCTTTTAACATATTTTTAGACTTTGAAATGGGAACACACATGTAATATTTATTTACCAAATCCTACAGAAATATAGGCGTAAAATTACACAAGAAGGTATAATGTTTGTGTCATTTAAAAGCCTGTAGTAACATTATTACTGCAGGAAATCAAGACCAACTGTTCACTGGAAGATTTGATCATGAGGCTGCAGCATACATTTTTTGTCCATATCATGAGAAGACAGGAGTCCCAAGAGAAGACTCTGATGCTGGGAAAGATTGAAGACCCACAAAGAAGGGTGCGGCAGACATGGATACATGAGTTAATTGAAGCAATGAACATGAGTTTGAGTAAGGTCAGAGGGACATGGGCTGACAAATGTCCCTGATGTGCTACGGTTCATAGGGTCACAGAGAGTCGGACATGACTAAATGACTAAACAACAAAAAGTAACATTATTAGAGAGAGTTGTGTTATTTTTTGTGACATTTCTGACATCTGCTTTCCATCTGGGTGTGACCGACCTTCCATGTTGCATTTGTCTATTTTTTTTCTTTTTTCATTGTTTGCTAAAAGTGATCAAATTTATTTCACCCAATAGCAATGTCACTTGGTGTCATAACTTGAATTCCCTGACAGAGAAGAATCCTTTAGCAAAATGGCCTAATCAATGTTACCTCAGTTGAAACTGTTCACTTCCTTTTAGTAATGCTTGGGAAAATGAGAGAGGTGGGAAGGGGTACAACAGTGGCCATTAATGAGCTAAACTGGAGTTTTAAAATTATATTTGCTTTGATTTGCTGTTGTTTGCAACATTTCAAGTTAATCAGTGACGGAGCTAGTGAATGGAGGACCCTGGTGCAAAATAATTTGGGGCCCCCCTTGCAATTTCCCTATCCATCCTGTAGGGGTCAATAAAAAGAGCACAGTGTTTTGAGTCAATGTCATGGCCCAGAGGATTTTTCCCATCCTGCCTTGCTGTTGCCAGGTGTCTGTCCCAATAAGCCTATTCAGAGGCAGCTGGAAGCTTGGTGAATATTGGCCTTCCATTGGTTTGATTCCTAATTACCTCACAAAACCTCATAAAGTCAATGTCATTGGATTCTAGTTACAAATGAGTCGGTTTCCAAACAAGCCCTCGCCATCACTTCCCTGGTTGGACATTGATCGCTGGACGCATCAGCACTTCTTATAATCCACCTTTAGATAGGCAACGTTGGTCTTAAAGGTCCATGATCTAGATTGTTATCCCAACTTCAATAAGTGCGCCAGTCATGGAGATGAGACCTATTGGTTGTGTTCAAGGGTATATTAATAATGTAAATTACGGAGTCCCAGACTAAATGATCATCCTCGGAGTGCGGCATCTGTATATACTCTGCTTAAACTGCGGCAATGTCCTAGTTACAATATAATATTGGCTTTATTGCAATTTACATACATCAAAGGTAAGTGCAGTTATTATGCTTGTTACAGATATGTCTTAGACAATCAATAAAGAAACAGAATACTTACATTGTCTGAGTGATAATAAAAAGAGCAGGTACAAGATGTTACTATGAAGGTCTGTGCTGAGGCAGCTCTTGCAAAACACTGCAAATCAGGTCCTACAGAGTCTGTGTCTTCATACGCTGCAGAGGGAATACTCATACAGCGACTATTGGTTTGATTTTAGGCAGAGATTATTAGCACTTCTCAATAAAAAAAAACATAAAAGTAAATAGATACACAGGATATTATCAGCCTTATTAAATTGCAATTCGGGGAGAGAGGGAGGGAGCAAGAGAACGGAGACAGAGAGAGGGAGGAGGAGGGAGAGGGGAGAGCAAAAGGAGACAGAGAGAGGGAGGGAGAGAAAAATGAAGCAGAGAGAGTGGGAGGGAGAGAGGGAGGGAGAGAGAGAAAGGAGACAGCGAGAGGGGGAGGAAGGAGAGAGGGGGAGGAGGGGGTGAGAGAAGAAGGGAGAGATAAAGGGAACAGAGAGAGTGGGAAGGAGAGAGGGAGGGAGAGAGAGAAAGGAGACAGAGAGAGGGGAGGAGGGGGAGAGAGGGAGGGGGAGAGAGGGAGGGAGAGAGAGAAAGACAGAGAGAGGGGAGGAGGGAGAGGGAGGGAGAGATAAAAAGGAGGCAGAGAGAGAGGGAGGGAGAGAGAGAGAGACGGAGGGAGGGAGAGAAAGGAGGCCGAGAGAGTTGGATGGAGAGAGAGAGGGAGGGCGAGAGAGAAAGGAGACAAAGAGAGGTGGGAGAGAGAGGGAGGGAGGGAGAGAAAGAAGACAGAGAGAGGGGAGGAGGGAGAGAGGGGGAGGAGGGAGAGAGGGGGAGGAGGGAGTAGGGAGGGAGAGAGAGAAAGGAGGCAGAGAGAGAGGGAGGGACTGAAAGAGAGAAAGAAAGCAGAGAGAGTGGGAGGGAGAGAGGGAGGGAGGGAGTGATAGAGAGAAAGGAGACAGAGGAAGGAGGGGGAGAGAGGGAGGGAGGGAGAAAGAGAAAGGAGTCAGAGAGAGGGGAGGAGGGAGAGAGGGGGAGGGAGGGAGGGAGAGAGAGAATGGAGTCAGAGAGAGAGGGAGGGAGAGAGAGAAAGGAGACAGCGAGAGGGGGAGGAAGGAGAGAGGGGGAGGAGGGGGTGAGAGAGGGAGGGAGAGAGATAAAAGAGACAGAGAGAGGGGGAGAAGGGGGAGAGAGGGAGGGAGGGAGAGAGAGAAAGGAGACAGAGAGAAAGGAAGGAGGGAGAGAGGGGGAGGAGTGAGAGAGGGGGGAGGAGGGGGGAGAGAGGGAGGGAGAGAGAAAAAGGAGGCAGAGAGAGAGGGAGAGAGAGGGAGGGAGAGAGAGAAAGGAGACTGAGAGAGGGGAGAGGGAGGGAGATAGAGAAAGGAGGCAGAGAGAGAGGGAGGGAGAGAGAGAGGGATGGGAAGAAAGGGAGGGATAAAGAGAAAGGAGACAGAGAAAGGGGGAGGAGGGAGAGAGGGGGAGGAGGGATGAGAGAGGGAGGGAGAGAGAGAAAGGAGAG